>ML795782.1:54257-72631 GCA_009831015.1 Picea engelmannii
CCGTATCGGGTATGTAAATTAATTTAATAATATAATTTATTATCCTTCTTTTTTATTTATTTACCTTATTAATTAATGAATTAATTAATACTTCAATTAATCATAAAAATCATGAATAACTAATTAATAATAATTAATTAGTAGATGTTATTTTAAGAAATAATTAAGGTTTAGCTAATCTTTTAGGACAATTATATTATTAAATTAATTATAATTAATTATCATATACACCTATTTAAGCAGGGTCGTTACATGCTCAACTTGTAGATAGCTTAATGATATTTGGTAATGTACCAAGAGGTACACATTCATATTGGACCAAGTGTCATACATAATTATGTGACTTGATTCAATATATTGGGTGTCCCACGATGTTTTGCACATTACGTGCAGTGAATATGCAATGGCCAAATTTTGCATAAATTGATGCCCAATACTTTCCCTGTAGATTCATAGCAAGCAAGGAAATGGATATGTCAAAATGTAATTGACAATCCTCATATTGTAGTAATTTATGTGCATTTGAGACAAACAATGTTTCGCGAAGACATTTTCTCAAAATATCATCAGGCTACATGTTTTTGGTGTCGTTATGATTGGAAACATCATGGATCTCCACATGTGGATGGATTTCTTTGGATGAAATATGCTCTCAATATGGAAAAATTGAATAGGGATAACCCTATTCAAGTTAGATTTACAAAGAATATTTTGATAGGTATGTGCATGATTTCAATACACATAATGAACATCAGATAAATATCCCCACTCGATGAAATGATGACAATCATCCATGCTTAAAGGATACTTGACAAATATTTCAATACGATCCAATGATGGACTATGAAGAACTCAAAGACTGATCAAAAACCATATGAGTCTACTTCATCTTGTGAGAATGGTCTTCCCCAAGCTCAATTAGTTGACCCAACCCCCACACCTTGACCTCATCATAGATATGTAGGGAGAAACAAGAAGAGAAAATTTCTCTGATACCATTGACATGGATTATGTAGGAGATGAAATGAAGGAAAAAATATAAATGGAACACACATTGATATATTTCAAAAAGCACATTAATATTGTAAAACCTAAATTCTATTAATGAATGAAATATAAAACAACTATAAAATGAAAAGCAATAAAAACTAGTTATAATGGTGGTAGTTTATCTATGAAGAGAGATGTGTTAGGTATTCTCATTCACAAGAAGACATTAAAGAGGAAAAAAGTGCCTTTTACCATAAATTATGATGCCATGGGATGAAAAAAACCTAAATATACAAAACCTTAACCCTAGGAAATGATGTGTAAAAATGAATGCGAGCTCTTAGGAGGTTAGTTGATACATCAACTTCCTAAAAGCATTTGCATACAATCTCCCTTTAGGGAATTTATTGGATCATCACAAAGTATAATCCATTCTCTATAATTTTGGAAGACCACATAATAGAAGATTCCATGATCGAAGTCAACTACCAAAAATGCAACAAAAGTTCAGGATCTAAAAAACACTAGTAAACTTGCCATGATGTGGAACCATTATGAATTAGTGGAATATGTGTATGGCCACCAATATCCACCTAGACCAATATCCCATTAACAAGGATGGTATTCCTTTGCCGGGAATTTCGATTGCAAATCGCATCATTATACAAGTTGGAGATGTTCATAGTTCCCACAATATTTGTGTAACACCAAAATAACATGTATGAGAGGTTAAAGGAGGCTGAGATGATTTTGAGAAACAAGTTGTATCTAGTATTGGAATGGCTAAAGGATAACTAGTTATAGATTTCATATCACTTGGCTAGAAGACATTAAAGACCTATTAATGGGTATTGATGAGAAGATAAAGGATGAAGATCTAGTTTATATTGCTTGAAATCTCCTTTTGTAGCCATATCACATATATGTGAATACTTTTACTTTGGTTGGGAAATATATGTTTACCTAATTTGATGATTTGAGCAATATATTACTATATGAAGAACAAAGACTTAAACATTATTATGTAGAAAGTGATGCATGAGAACTTCTACTTAAAGAAAAAACATGCTTAGATATGTTGAAGATGTAAATAAGTAAAATAAGGAAAGAAATAAACAATAGTGAAACCAAAATTACATGTATAAAAGACTATATATCTCATAAGAGTAACCCAAGATTTTATTGTGGAAAGAAAATAACATTTTACAAAGGATTATTATAAGTGGAAGTGTTATGAGTCCTGCACAAAATCACAAAGATATATGAAATAATATGTTGCAAAGGAACTAGACAATGACATAAATCTCAACATGTTTTTTTAATGTTCTTACTCGAAATGTGTAACTCAAGTCTAGCTTCATACATGGATTATAGTACAAACAAACATACCATTTACATATGTGAGTGGTTTGAAAGTGTTAGATGCATAATCCTTGGGATTGTGTTACTTGTATCAATATCATTAGGAGAAATATGAAGAGTCACCTAGTCATAGGTGATAGGAAGAGTCACTCATTGGAGAAGAGCAACAATCATTCATTTTATATTTATTGAGATTCATGGTAATGGAATAATCAAGTGTGCAGTTAAAATTATTCCCATACCTGGCCTATCAGTGGTATCAAAGCAAAGGTTAACTCCATGAATTTTTTCTCTTGGTGTTTCCTTTCCCCTAACGTGCAGATAATTCCTCATGTTGGCTTACCTGTCCCTTTGCCTTCCTATCTGTCCCCCTGGCTCGTCAATTTTCCCTCTATTCTATTCTCTGTGCAAAATTCCCCTCTTCTCAGGTCAATTCTCAGGTTGATTAGTACCGCGTGAAATTTTTCTTTGCATGATTAAGGTTTTTTGGTTAGAGTTTTGGTTTTTGGTATCGATTTCTCGTGCCCTATCTCCTTTGATGAGCTCTCTCTATCCATGTGAATATCATCATTGTCACAGCTACAAATTGTTCCTTGATCGTGGGATTTGAGATGAACTCTAATTGAGCTCCCACTGAGATATAGGCCCAAGAACCATGCAATAATTCCTTCGAGATCCTTCCTTACACATAATCTGATTAAGAATATCCCTATATTCAGTGGTTATGCAATGGAATGAGATTGTCTCATGTCCTTTCAATTATGTTACTATACATTGTGAATCATCTCAATTCTGTGAGTAGTGAAAGTGTGTTATCGAGGTACATTATTTACAATGGGCTTGCATGTCTATTTCCATATCACTAATAAAATTTAAGTGGGATTGCTCCTCAATCTTGTTGGTAATCTCTAGGTGCCAAAGTTTAAAGTGGTTGTAATGTTCAAGTTAGAGGGTGTGGTGGAATGTTATTGAATTTTTTGTTTCTAGCAAAAAAATTACTCAATTATATTAATATATAATGTGTTCTCACAACTTGATTACAATCACCATATTGAATCCACTGACGTGAATATCTTTCACCTACAAGTGGTCTTCCAGCCAACTAGAAGGAGAAAGAGCAGAGCTGGAAATAAAGATGATACAGATTTTTATATGTCAAAAAGATATCAAAAGTATGTAGTAAAGACCAAAATATTTGTTGTTACATATACTCTAGAACAAGATAATATATTGTATCCGCCGACAAAACTGGAGATTCAAGTCCTAATATATCTTTATAGTATGTGTGGGGCCCTCATGTCCATCCAACCAATGGTTGTATGTTATCATGCATGATTTCTTTTGTAGAGATGCCTTTGAAAGTAGGTTTGCTTCCTTGTTGTACTCTCGGTAGATATGAGTGAAGCTGAGCTTCCTGAAGTGGTGCTGTAGCAATCTGATTCTATCCTTATAGGCCAAGAGTGAGATGGATTGTTTCTTTCCCTTGTTGTTCAACCATTCTATCATAATTCTAGAGTCCCCAAGCATTTGTAGGAATTCAATGTTTAATATGGAGGCCAAGTGTCGAGTATCCCAGGCACCCAATAGTTCTTCCCTTGTGTTGGTGCCCGGGCCACAACAGAAAGTCCATTTGTAAATAAAGTCTTTTGTGATTCTAATCAGTCCACCTACAACACTCAATGTGCCATTGTGTTGCGCTGCTCCATCAAACCACCCCGTGGGTGTATCCTCTAAGATATGTGGTCTAAATTTTATCTATTTTACCAATTTGAATGGATGTATTGCTTTCCAGTTTTTATACATGCCAAGTGTTTTATAAACAACAGTGCAAATAGAGGGAGGCCTATTTTTTTATTTTTTTTTGTTTCTAACCAGCCAGATAAACCAATAGACCAATGGAGGAAGAAGTAATTTGTAGCTGTGTTCTCTGGTTTTCCAATGATCAAAGAAGGCATATATGGAAGTCCCATCCCAAACAATGCTTATGTGTTGGTCTAGACAAATCCTATCCCATACAAGGCGAGTGAAGTGGAACTTGGTGAAGAGGTGTAGTATTGTTTCTTCATCACTATAACAAAGTTGACAGATGTTGGGGCCAACCCATCCTTTCCTTTGGAGGTTATCCCAGGTAATAATTTTGTTTTCAACAGTTAACCAGGTAAATAGATTTATCTTTTGTGGTAATTTCCAGTTCCAGAAGTTTTTTCACCAACCAAAAAATATTATATTGCTAGAGTGAGTTTGTGATGGCAGAATATATATTTTTGACAGATATGTGTCCCAAACTGTCTCCCCCAGACCACAAAAATTGATCCTCCAAATCTTGTAGTTGAATGCCTACGCTAGTAAGTTCCATACAGTAAGTATCCCATTCCACTGCGAGCTCTGCGGGTAGTTCCAGATCAAGACCGGTTTTCCAGCCACCAGTCGGGGTCCCAATTTCGTTATAATTTTTGGCTTGAAAGAGATATCTGGTATTTTTTGAATTCATAAGTGTAATCGGCTGAGGAGACAGGTAAGAGGCATGGACGATTCCTAAAATGCAGTCCATGCCAAGTATAATAGTGTGAAAAGAACCTGACTTCCAGCAAATCCATTGTGTTATCCAATTTTTCGATTTTACCAAGTTTCTCCATATCTGTGAGGCAACCCTTGTGGGGAATGTCACATTTCTTAGGTAGGTTGCAACGGAGACGTATAGCAGGTATTTGTCCTTTATGAAAGTGCTCTATATCTGTTTTTTGTCAATACACGCCAAAGGGAGTTAGCGGTCAGTGCTTTATTGAAATGGAAGATATTTCTGATCCCCCATCCACCCTTGTTTTTTGGTTTGGCCAGTGTTTCCTAGTTGCAGAGGTGCAGCTTGTGATGGTCCGTGCTTATCGACCAAAGGAAGTTGTATGTAGGTTTCCTTAGTTTATACAAAACCGGGATAGGTATAGCTGCAAGGGTTCTCCAATATACTGGTTGTCCTTCTAGGAAAATTTTGATAAGAGTGTATCGGCCTCCTAAGGAGAGCCATCTATTGCACTAGTGTCCAATTTTTTTCTCCACCGTTTCTACGAGCTAGTCCCAATATGTAGTCTTATAGTGTTTTGATTTAATGTAATATCCAAGGTATTTGAAGCCTTGCGATAGGTGGATGAAACTATATGGAAATATTTCCTTCAATTGTTCCAATGTTTGGTCTTGTAGATTTGCGTAGTGGAACGTCGATTTTGACCAGTTGACCTATAAACCCGTGGCGCAGTAGGATAGCTTCAAGATTTCATTGATTTCCCTCCATTCATGTTGACTATCATTGGTCATTATGAGTACGTCATTGAAAAAAAAGAGGTGCGGGATCTTTACAGTCCTTGAGACTTTGATCCTCGATAACCTACCTTCTGTGTGGATTTTTTTTAGAAGAAGGCTTAAACCTTCCATGACCAGGATGAACAAGAGTAGTGAGAGAGGGAATCCCTTTCGTGGTCTTTTTCCACTATGGAAGAAAGAGGATGATTCACCATTTACCAACACAACAAAATTTGCACTTATAACGTAGCTCATGATCCATTTTAAAGAGGTTTGGTTGAATCCCGACCGAGTCAAAATTAGTCTAAGAAAGTTCCATTCTATGCAGTCAAATGGTTTTTTTAGATCTAGCTTGAGGATGATTGCTCTATTATTCTTGAGGTTAATGTTGTGCAAGCACTCTTATGCAATGCCAATATCATCTAGGATTTGTCGAACCTTTAAAAAAACCAACTGTTCACTCGACAGTGTCCTCGAGAGGATGGGTTTGATTTTGTTGGCGATGATTTTTGAAATTAGCTTGTAACAAAGATTGTAGAATTTTATCAGTCTGTAGTCGCCAAAAGTAATTGGGAAATTTTCTTTCGGGATAAGAGTCAAGAAGGTCAAATTCAATGCCCCAGATACCTTACCTCAGAGCATGGAATCTTCCACTAGTTCTAGGAGATCAACCCCAACTAAATCAAAGAAATGTAGGTAGAACTCTCCTGGGCTCGAGATTTTATCCTTTGAGAAGGATTTTAATGCTTCTAGAACCTCCTGTAATGTACAAGGACTATCCATAATGGTAGAGTCCTCCTCTGTAACCGTGAGGGGGAAGAGCCTGCCCACAGTGATAAGATCTTGAATATTGTTGTGCGACGTTGCCTCATAGAAGGATTTAAAATAACAAGTTGTTGCTACCTTAATTTCTTGTTGTCCTCTGTGCGTAGTGCCTTCTTCATCTGTTATATCCCAAATATGTTTTTTGTTCCTGCATGAGCTTGCAAAGTGGTGGAAAAATTTAGTGTTGAGGTCTCTGCACTTTATCCAATTTTCTCTGCTCCGCTACCTCCAAAGAGCTTCTTTTGCGAGTAATAACTGGTTCCTCTCAAATTCTAGTTGTTTCAATTTTTGGTACCTACCCCGATGTCCCCATCCTATGTGTCAGCTTGATGTAGTTCTTGTAGTTTAAACTCCAACACTTTTAATCTATGGGGTGTGTGTTTTCTGTGTAAGGTAGACCAACTTTTAATACGCGCTTTTGAGAGCTTCAATTTCCATACAAAGCATTGTTGTATTCCTGGCTTTGTCTGAAAGATGGGGTCTTTCCAAAGTGTATTAACAATAGTGTTAAAATATTCCTCGTCCAACCAAATGGAGTTCAATTTGAAAGAATAGGATATCCGATTAGCTGGTGAGATGAATTGCAGCAGAATCGAGGCATGGTCTGACAGGTAAGGAAATTCCACCCAAGATCTGATCTTTCCATCTACAGTTACAAGATTGTCAGAAATAATAAACCGATCAAGTTGCTTTGCAATGGACTCCAGTCCCACTTGTCCATTGCACCAAGTAGGTGTCAAAACATCCAGTGGGAAGTCAACCAGTTCGTGCGCAAGAAATAAGGAGTTAAAATATCCAGCCAAGGAGTCTTGTTGGCACAAGCGCAGACCCAGGGTTCAACGCTTCAACAACGCACCAACAAAACCCTAACTACCGGCCCTTTCGGCAACACCTGCAAAGCATATGAAGTCTCACCCGAGGTAGAGGTGGGGGGGTTTTAGGACTCAAGTGTCTACAACCTAGCTGGGAAATAGATCTGTGATCACAATGATTTAACATAACACTTAGATATTAACATTCATTAGTATTTAACCGTTATTCACATCGCAGGTAAAAACTTAGTTACAAAACAACGTAGTATTCGACAAGATCTAACACATCCAAGCACTTAGCATATAGAAATATATCAGATCTAGCATTCATTCATATCACTAAGAATTAAACATTCATCCAGAATAAGTACTAAGAAAATAAATAAATAACCACATGAACAACATAGCACAAAGCACCATAACACAGGATCTACGTGGTTCACCCCCAGGGTAGTGTTACGTCCACCAACTCTTCATCTTCTTTATTATCTTCTTTCAATCCTCTTACATGCACAGAGCCACAAAACCCACTCTGCATAGGAAAAGAGATCTGCACGCACCTCGCCAAATCCTCCTTCCCCGAGTTTTGCACATCACAGAGCTTTCTTACAATCACTTGCACTTAGCTATGCAAATTCTCAATACACAATATGCACAAAGCATTTACAACTATTTTCACTTAGCTCACTGGCTTACAACTGATTTAGCACCCGCTACTTACATCGCCAAGCTACTTATTTATACTTTACAAAAGGGGCCTAAACATGGGTAAGACCCATGGGCCAACATCCCATACCCATTACATAAGCCCTAAACCCAAAAATCCCACAAAAGGGAGCGAGATCCCACGATCTCCGCTTCGCCTGGTGCTTTGTCTTCGACCAGTCTGTCAAAGTCCCAAAAATGGTCAAACACAACCAAGGTTCTCCAAAAATTGGTCGAGGGCCAACAAGCCCCCAACACTCACCCGTGACTTGTCTCAAGTCACTCTGATCTGGGAAACTCTTCTTTGAAGGCCTCGAGCTGCTTTGACCTGCTGCTTCACCAAAACCTCCTACTCAATGACCTCCGGAATAAATTTCTCAGTCATAGGTCCTTCTAATCGTTGTTCCACTGTGGTGATTACTTGCTCTAGCTGTGCACCTTGTCCCTCAATCTCCTCAAAAAGTGTGCAGGCTTCATCTTGCACTAGCTGTAGCCTCTGGGTCACTTCCATGACTTTACTCTAGATGGCATGGACTTGTTGTTGAACAGTGCATTGTTCCTGGGACCTTTTCATCCTTTCGACTACTGACAATGGCTTCAATTGTGCATGTATTGTCGTTGCTTGTTGCTTTGCCTCATGGAGCTGTGACTCCAATGTCTTTAGTTATGGGTCCTCTGGAAGGCGCTCATATATCTACGCACTTCGACTGCTTATTTTCTTGCATTCTAAGGCCAATGCCTTGATTCTTTCGACTGCGCTTCGAGCAGTTTCTTTCCTCTAATCTCGCACTTCCTGTGGAGTGCTTGGCATGGCTTGTAATTCCAGTTCTACCACTCTTTCTTGAAGTTGTTGAATATCTTCAACGAGCTTCTCCACTTGACTCTCCACTATGTCTTCTTTTATTTGTGCAAGGCCCAACACAAAGTGAAGTGCTCTGGTGACTGCTTCTTTAACTCCAATCTTCTCTGCGAGCAACTATTCTTTTTCCTTCTGGATCTGCGCTTAATCCTCTGTAAACTTCACCTGGAGGTCATCTTTCTCTTGCTGCGCAACCCGATGTTATTCTAGGGATTCTTATTTTGCTTTCTTTAATGCCTCTATGGCCTACTCCTTTTCCTCCTGGACCCAACGAAGGTGGGTCTTGGTCAAGTCGGTTAATCTACATAGTCGGGCCGGCTCATCTCCTACTTCTATGTCCCCTGCTAACAACGACGCAGTAGACACCGCGTGGCTCGAATAAAGAGCATGTTGTACCCCTTTGAGCTCTACCTCGATATTGTCAAACATTGTCTCCTGTTTGGCTTCGTTTCGCTGCAAAATGTCCTTAGAGGTATCTGATACAGCGGTGATGATGAGGTCAATATCATCTACTGTGAGCACAGTTCTAAATGGAGGTTTATTAGCTTTTGACTTCTTTTGTGATGAAGGTTTCTTCAGGGAACCCTTTATTTTCTTGGATGTCTCAACCTTTGTGATGGGATCCTTAGGCGATGTTACTTTTCCATGTTCATGTTTGTTTTCTTCCCCTTCATCCTCTTCTTTGTCTACTTCGTCACCTCCTCCTCCTTTAGTTGAATTTGGTGTAGTTTCCTTTGATGCACTGCTCAATTCCTATACCTCTTTATTATTTTTCTTCCTGCTGTTGATGGGTGCATCATATTCTTCTCGGGTGACTACAGGACTTCCGACGAGGTCAGGGTTAGAGAGTTATGTCTATTCGACTAGTATAAGGAACTCTGCAGGACATTCCTTGGTTATTTCTTCCATGTCCTCCTCTGTGAGTTTGTAATAGGACTGAAACTCTTCCTTGTGTTCGTCCCCACGCATAGTGATGTAAATGAAATGCCCATCTGCAATTGGCTTGAACCTATGCAGGGTATTCAGTGTCATGCGAGGGAAATATTCAATGGCCCTCTTCAGCTGTAAATAATATGTGTGGAACACCGCATTGGATTGCCATTTTTTTCCCATGTCGCTCGAATACCAGAGTGTAGTGAACTTCAAGATAGTGGTTCGAATGACTCAATTTTAGGGAAGGTCACTCCTTCTGGCATCTCCCAAGAAATGAAGGCAATGAGAATCAACAACCATCTAAAATGAAACTCATATCCTTGGTCCTATGCTTCGCAACAATATTGCTCCAACTGGTTGACAAGGTAGCTCACCTAGTTCATTTTCATCCCTTCGATGCATTTTCCTGTGAGGTTGACGACGAACCCCATGACCTCCATTGGTCTATTCTTCCTGACGAGCTTACCAATGATCAACTGGTAGGCTAGGCACACTATGCCATTTTGGATGGAGGCTACCTTGTAGCCCTGCTTCCCTCTGTCCACATCGTCATAGGTTTCTTTATGTGCTGCACCAGGGTGCAATCTGCAGCCTTCCCTGGGTAAAAATCCTGAGGGTCGGGTCCTTGCATGCTTAATATGGTGATCTGATGGATCAATGTCGAATCTATTATGATGTGTCGATCCAACCACATGTAACCACCATGTTAGCATGACAGGAGGAGTTTAACACACTCGTTAACCTTCGGATTCCTGTCGAAGTGTGGTATCTTCATCACATTAAGGATGGTTGATCTTGTGATCTCCATGGTCCATGACTGGGGGATTATCTTCGACTTCTTCCTCATTGTCTTGGTCAAGTACTTGTGTGGTGCAAGCATGCCATAGTTCTTGTGGTCTCCTAAGTTGAAGTCACTGATATTTAGTGTCATAATCTATCCTAACTGCAGTCCAACTGCGTGTATCTCCTTCGGGAGGTACGCACTAATCAATGTATAGTCGAAGTCCCTCGGGACACTATCATGACTAACCGTGCTAGCCAGAGGTGGGATATAGTCGGGCGGGATTGATGGGATGAGCTTCACGTTTTCCAAGTCGTCGTGATGCTTGCTTCTCTTCTTTATCACAGTTTGGGAGGGCCCAGATTGACGTGCAGTCGATGGGGATGCTTGCACTCCTCTTGTCAACGAGGCCTGTACTCTTGCGGACATGACCTTCTCATCCATGAGGTCTATGAGGATTTATTCAATGAATTTCTCTATTGCGCTAAGGTCGCTCGACATACACGCTCGAGATCAGATATCTCGGTTCTGTGAACAAACAATCAAGGTAGCAGAACGGATGGCGAGATCACAATCAACACTGTGCAAAAGTGATTAGTTCTTCATGGGCTCGGATAATCACAATTGGAAAAAGTGTGCATGATAAGACATTCAACGAGTTAAATAGATAACATCGTAACAGATTCCTCCAATGGGTAGGAATGCCTCAATCAATACAATTCCATCTGTTATGGTGCGGTCCCAACGGTCCAATGGTGAACGTTCCGGCAATAACTTGCTTTCTAGTTGTTTTGGAGTGTTGTTCTTAACGGTCTAGATGCCTCCAACGGTCATATTGCTTCTCCATTGAGAAGTGTCAGTCGGTGTTGTTCTTCTATTCTGGTGAGGTTCAAGTTCTGCAAGTCTACCTTTTGCGCAGTCCTCTCTGGAACCCCCTGCAATTTTCTAGCTTTGCTTTCTTCTTACTGAGCTTTCTAGCTTTCTTTCCTATGATCTGCATCTCTGGATTCCTCTTTTGATTATTGTTATTATCTTTTCTTAGCATAGTAACTTCAAAGTTGAGGATCTTTCACAAGGTTCAAGGATAATACTTCTTCTCTTACTGTTTCTGGAGTAGGTGATCTAATCTCCTGCATGGATGTGTTCTTGAATCCTTCATGTCTTCTTTCAACTTCGACAGCTAAGTCGTTGGCCCTCATTTTCTTCGACTTGTCCTCTTGTTCTTTTATTAAGCGCATTATTCTCTTAGCCATGAAATCCCTTAATTCTTTCCTTTTTTGTTCTATAGCTTCCTCTTCTTTTCTCCTTCCGATCTAATCTCTCTCGATCCAAGTCTTTCCTAGCAAAAGTGCAAAGGGAGCGTTGTTCTCAGCAAACTTAATGATCTTGAATTCTTCTTCTGTTGATTTCCCATGAGCAACCATAGGTACATGGGCAAGTCTTCCACATAGAGTTATCAACTTTCCTTTAAAAAATCCTATTCTTCCCAATGAAGGAATCATAGCAGGCTTTCCTAAGATTTTCCAAGTACTTTATGTCATAATGTTCACCTTTGTTTCTGCATCTAATACACAGTCTATGTCGAAGTCTCCTATTCTTGTTTCTATGCACTCTTTCGCTTTTAAAATCTCTGATAAACTGATGTCTCTGTGATCATTCAGTGTTCCTTTCATTTGCAATAATATAGCCTCTAATTCTTTTTGGATCTTTAGCATATTCTTAGTCTCTTGATCTTCTTCATGGTTTTCTTGTCTCATGTTCATCTTCTCAACTTTAGAAATCATTCTAGGGAAATCCAAAACTTCATGTCCAGTAGTTTTACAACAAAGGAAAATAGGACTTATACCAGGGCATTCCTTAGCAATATGTCCCGATCTTCTTCAACTATAACAAAGAGTTAATCCTGTCTTTCTCTTAAATGATCCCCAATCTTTCCTGTACTGTGCACTGGGATCATAGTGATGGACCTACGAAAAATTCTTTCTAGGGTCCTGCATCCGCTTGTTAGTCCAAAAATTATTTCTATGCATAGGGATAACATATCTTTCACTATTTCTATCAGATCTATTCATATCACATCTTCTTTCTTCTAGCTATGCCCTAGTTTTCAGACTAGGACGAAATCTATCAAATATACCTAGATCCATTCTTTCGAAACAAAAAATTCCACTTATCTTACCTTTATCAGAGCACAAAGATTTAATATCTTACATATTTTCTTCAGATCGAACTTCTCTTCTTAGCATAGAGCTTCAAAAGTTAAGTAGAGTACTACGCACTAGGGCAACATATCTACGCACAAAGCTTTATCTTTTCCTTAGTTCCCAGCAATCACAGTTTCAGGTCCCGGCAATGGAACCATTTGTTGGCATAGGGGTAGACCCAGGGTTAAATGCTTCAACAACACACCAAAAAAACCCTAACTACCGGCCCTTTCGGCAACACCTACAAAGCAGATGAAGTCTCACCCGAGGTAGAGGCATGGGGGGTTGTAGGACTCAAGTGTCTACAACCTAGCTAGGACACAGATCTGTGATCACAATTCTTTAACAAAACACTTAGCAGTTAACATTCATTAGTCTTTAACCCTTATTCACATCACAGGTAAAACCTTAGTTACAGAACAACGCAGTATTCGACAAGATCTAGCACATCCAAACACTTATCATATAGAAATATCTCGGATCTAGAATCCATACATATCACTAAGCATTAAACATTCATCCATAATAAGTACTAAGAAAATAAATACACAACTACATGAAAATTGTTACATTCAAAATATTGGTTAAAGAGAAGAATTGGAAATTTTTGTAGTTCATGATTGTTTGGGATTGTACTCATTTGGAATTAAGAAATTGCTATTTGTAGCTTGTTGTACTTAAAAAGAAATACCTTCTCCCTACTGTAACTAGAGTTCATTGAATTGAAAAATTGCACATTCATCTCTTTTTTCATTTTATTAGGTCAAGGTCGCAACATCATCAGTTTCATCTTCATCTCCCTTTTTTGAGTAAACAACAACCTGTAAAACACAAAGTAAATTTAAAATTTATTAGTAACTTTTATTTTTTAGGGATCTTTTTCACCAACATTAGCTAGGATAGTGCTTCGAAATAGGTTGTAAGGCACACTCTCCAAAGCATCTAAACAGACAATAGTATCTTGTGATAGGGAGAGTTCAAATCCAATTGCTACATTTTGTCCTGGGAATCCCTTCTCACACAAGGGTCAAACCTGAGGTCGCATTAAGACTAGCATAGTTACTCACCCTACGTTGTTGGTATTGGTGTGGATATTGCACATATTATTGGGGGTCACTTGAAGGTATACCCACAATTATGAGTGGAATCATTTCAAGTTGATTTCTGGCTAGATACCCTACCTTTGTGCATGGATGGGACTGTCGACTATTTCCCCAGGCATCATTGTTGTAGTTGGTAACCTTAGTAGCCTATATCTTTAAGGTATTTACATGAGGTGACTATGGAGGGGCAAGTCTTCATGGTACCTGGAATCGACATTGGTCAAACTCACTCGAGCTCCTTGGAGGGTATACCCACAATTATGCGTGGGAGATTTCACCAAGGTGTAAGTCCGATAAGAAGGTCGTCAACGTAACTTTTCCACCCTCTTATCCCAGCCTCTTCTTGTATTGATTTCATGACGTTGGATTTCATCACCAACTAGTGACTTTGAAATAAGAAATTTTGTTTGCTTGGTTTGATTCCTAGATTTTATTAGTGAGTGTTGTTTGTTTTCTCTAGTTGGCCATAGATTTTTTCCACTCTTTACTTGGTTCAACCAACATCGGCCTTCATCATTCATGTAGGATGCAAGGGATACCCCCAAAAGATTCGGAAGGTTACCAACCTTTGCTTCCTAATTCACCAGAAGGGTCTCTAAAGGGAGCAATCAACAACGAAGTAGCTTCTGAAGTTGGAAGCACACACTCTTTGGAAGGATTTTGAATTGTTTCGGATTCCTTAGAATCTTTCCAACTTTCCCAAAATCTGTTGTTGAGTATTAGACAAGACACACATATACTTCGGATGAACTCGTCTAGAGAAATTTTTTTTGTTAATAATACTGAAGTACCTACTAGACCTAACACAGGATCTAGAGTAGAAGATCCACATTTTCACAATGAATCTTTTAGGATCCCACCTCACCCTGTCGAAACTTCTAATCCTAGTTCCGTCCCTTTGACAGTACGTGATCTTTACGAAAACCTAGGAGCGAGTCCTGATCAACCCATGGCATCACAAATGCTTGAGATGTCAGTTACCTATGCGATACCTTTAGACCATTTTACCGGTACTACCAGTAGTGTCACCACCATTTTAGACCAGTTTTTGGTCGGTTCTCACTTGATCCTTCCTCTCTAGATGGCCCATTCTATGGTCCCACGAGCTACCACAACTTCTACCAGAAATGTGGTTGTTACCCAAGCTCCAATTGGAACACCACTTCCATCTAGATCAAATCCATCACTTCCCCCTGGGTATAGAGCTCTGAATACTTCCATTGCTATCTCTACCCAGGTTCCATTCGGAGGTTCTAAAATTTTTGTTCCTCCTGGCTATAACGTTGCAAGTCAGTTTGTTCCTACACCTTCCCAAGTGCTCTCCAAAGGGCCTTATGTTCCTCCGCCACCTTTGTTAGGAGGATCTCACCATCCTAGCTCTAGTGGCTCCAATCTAGTTGGAGGCACCAATCTTCCTATCACTTCTGGTTTCTAGATTCCTTTTGGAGGTCAACCTTAAGATGGGGGGCAACCTCAATTTGGGGGACAACCTTAAATTGGGGCACAACCTCAAATTGGGGGGCAACCTCAAGTTGGAGTCCATAATCCAATTTATGGACAAAACACACATGTTTTACAAACACAACCTTGGAATCTTCCTTTCCAAGGAAATCTACAACCGTCTGGGGGGAAACATCCTCAAGTCAATTATTTTGTACCCCCTAACCTCAGTCAATCGTATCCAAGTTCTTTGAATCCCACTTGGGGTCAAAACTTGCAATCTCATGTTCCTTTCCAAGGGAACATCCCTAATCAACCCAACCCTGTGGGCTACATGCCTCAAAATCCTCCAAAACTGAATCTGTTGAGACTGTTTAATTATATGCAGACTGCTTATGGTCCTACTAGTATACCTATGGGGCTCCCCCCTCAAAACTACCAGTTTCCTCAAGTGAACCGACAATTTCCTTTTCTATCCACTTTGGATTTACCTGATCTGTGTAGGATTTTGAATGATCCTATTCTACACTCTCCTTATTGGCCAGTCATATCGACTAAGTTATCGTCCAACATTCCTAAATTTCATGGTCGAGTAGGAGAAGATATGAATAATCATGTTATGACTTTTCATCTGTGGTTTTCATCCAACTCCTTGATGGATGACTCCATCAGATTACGACTTTTCCAACGAAATCTCACGGGTTCGACAACAAAATGGTACATTGAGTTACCGAGAGGATTCTTCAATGAATTTAACACCCTATCCATGGCCTATTTGACACAATACCAGTTATCGATTTGATACAAGACATGAACCAAAATTTTGAGTTATTTTAAACAATCCTCGTCCACTCATATTTCTGATCACATCCATGAGTGGAGGAGGAGTAGATGTTTGATCAAAGTTGCTCTTCCTAATCAACTATTAGCCGAGTGGTTTACAAAATCACTCATTGGACCTATCTCTCATGATGTTGCCATGGGTGGTGTTGTCATTGAAGAGCAGACGATTAGTCATGCTTAGTATCTAGATCTCATTTTTTCACAAATGGGAACGCTTTACGATTTGATCCCTGACGCTCCTCGTCCTTCCACAAACCCTACCCCAGCACCTCCAGCAGCTTCTCATGTTTTTGATGGTGTGATTGGAACCTTTCATGCCGAGACTCAATCTTCACACACTGGTCACACCAATCCTAAATCTAATAATTATAATGCACAAAATACTCCTACTCCTACTCCTTCCACTGGTAAGACTGTCGAGGTTAATTCTGTTCAATCCACGCCTATCGGAGAAAACCAAAATAAAAAGAAAGGGAAGGGTAAGAATAAGGAGGACATGAATAATAATCCACAATCTGGTAAATCCGAAACACAAACAGTTCATGAGAAAGATAAACATAAACCTCGTTACCCCTGCCTTATTTTTGGTGACTATCATTACACAAAATATTGCTCAATACGTGTCAAAGTTACTAAGTTCCTCCAAGGGATTGGACAACCTTCTACACCTGCCTTTTTTTCACAACCTTTCCCTTCTCGACAACAAGTGTTGATTAAGGTTGGTTGTCATTGATGTCAACCCTTGAAGAAAGACCTGTAGCACAAAGGTTTGGGTAATGGACCCAAGATTTTTTGATGTAAATATGACTCACTATTATGGTTGATAAGAAGTAAATATGGATGAACTCCAAAGTGGTCCCCTTATGGTGAAAGCCCTCACGGGAAGATGCTTTGCAGAGTAAGAGAACCCATTCTTAATTGTGGAATAATGAGATGAAGGACAGTCAATTTTTCAGAGAAACTATCCTATATGTATATTTCTATTCATTCCATTTCCAGTGGTGTGTAGAACGTCACATAACTCCTCACGGTTAGAGAGTTATGACCATGTGAAGTTGGAGAACCCAGGTTTGGGTAATGGACCCAAGTTTGTTTGATGGATAAAGGTATGATTTTTTTCTATATTTGAAGGTAATACTATTCTATATGGATATTACATGTCATTATGTTTCTGGTGGTATGTGGAATGTCACATAACTCCTCACGGTTTGAGAGTTATGGCCTTACGAAGTTGGAGGACCCTCATATGTCATCTANTAAAGTGAAGTGATGAGTGTATTATAATTCAAAGTGAATACAAAATAAATTATTTCAATAATAAATTTAATGGAGAAATTAGAAGTGGGTTAACCCTAAAATAAAGAAAGTGGGCCAAGTGACCTAGAAGATGTTTTTAAGAAAGCTACTTGGAGAGTATAAATAAGAGGCAAGGCTCTCTCATTTCAATCACACTTGATAATATTGAATATCTATAGGTGTCTGAGGTAACCAAGGATATCTAAGCCTAATTTATGAGGGAAGGTGAATAAAAGAAGGCCGAAATGCAAGGAAGGATAAATTCTTTTGATGGTGTTTTCTAAGGTATGTTATTTACAGGTCATCTCACCATTTTCTCTATAACTTTTTTTCTATAATGATTCAGATCGTTAAATTTCTATTCCATTGAGAAAACATACCCAAGTATCTTTGGTAAAAAATTCAGCTTGTGGGTCATTGTATTTTGAAGGTTACACTCCGTGGAAAATAGGGTTTGTGGCTAGTCCTGAAACTAGTCAAAAACAGGTGTTTCGGGTAAAAACGTCATAACGTCTTCATAACAGATCCAAATTTAGTGAGACCAAATGTGCTGGTTAGGGTACAGTATTTAGTATTTTTTGTAATAGTTTCAAATCATATCAATGAATATTTCATGCGGGGCACTCTCTACAAGTTCTCTCTCTAGAATAAGATAGAATTCAACAAGGTATGTCAATTTTACTATAACTCATTTTCTGAGAGGTTCCAAGTAGTGACACCTGGAGGAATTTCATAAAACACATTGAAGAACATTTTTGATAAATTGTATATATTTATAAATTATAGGTTCAAAGTTATGATTACTTCAAGTTAGGGTTGTTGACTAATCCAAAACTAGGCATGTGAGACTAAAGAAAAGTTTGATGAAAATGCTAGTCTCTTGTTGTTAAAGTTGAGGAAGGTTTGCAGGAATGTGATCATATACAC
>ML795782.1:84928-100937 GCA_009831015.1 Picea engelmannii
TGGCCTCAAAAACACCCCTTTGGATTAAGGGGGGGATGTTAAACACATAATCCTTGGGATTGCATTGCATTACTTGTGTCAATATCATTGTAAATATCATTAGGAGAAATATAAAGAGTCATAGGTGATAGGAAGAGTCACTCATTGGAGAATACCAATAATCATTCAATGTATATTTATTGAGTTTCATGGTAATGAAACAATCAAGTGTGGAGTTATAGGTCTGTCCATACCTGGCCTATGAGAAAGCATTGTAAAAGGAATCAAAGTGCATTTGTGAAGCTTGGACGTAATTTTATACATACATTGGAAGGTGGTGTTATTCAAGTTTAAATGAATGATATTTAAGTAAAACATACATATGATATATTGCATCTATGTTTTTAGATTGAGAATAAATTATTGTGTCAAGTGACACTTTCTACAACTTAGTATGGGGGAGATATGTAATTCCTTTCATGCTCAACTTGAAGTTGACATGTGTCCGTTTTAAAAAAGAATAAAATATTGAGTAAATAAAAAACACAATGGCAGCACTAATCTAAAGTTTGAAAACAAATATGTGTAGTTTTAATTAAAAAAATTATGAAAAGGGAACACATGTTGTGCTAGTTGTGATATCTGAGATATGAGGAAGATTTTAAAAAAATATAATTTGTTTAAAACTAGCACAGCCGCTAACTCGCGGCTGAGAACGCCGAAAGGTCGGCTAAGAACGCGTGCCATAAAACATCTGTGGTAATTCGTAATCCGTCTGTGGTAATATGAAACATTTGATTGCACGGTTTGATCCTATTTAATCATTTAAACGTGGCAATTACATATCCTTACAGTAATTTTTTAATGTGATTAGGTAAATGTTAAAAAGTAAACATGTTAACGGATGTCTTGATAAATGCAAGAAAGTTATGAACAATAAATCTGACCCATTGATTTTGGAGGACGACTAAGAATATGCCAGCATCTTCAATGCATAGCCATCAAATTAAGGTTTAAGGTTAAAAGATCATTAATTGTGCCCATTATCAATAGGTGTACAACTTTCCACGTAATTATTTACGAAAATATTGAGTAAATAAAAAATAAATTTACAACTTTGAGGTTAAAAACAAATGTGTATAGTTTTAATTAAAAAAAATTATGAAAAGTGAATACATATCATTGTGCTAGTTGTGCTCTCTAAGATATGGGAAAAATTTACAAAAAAATATATTTTTCTTAAGATTATTTGTGATTTGTAAAATATTATAAATATCAATAGGTAAAAGTTGAGATTATAATATTTATGTATTGTAATTTATTTATTTTTGGTTTCTATATAACCTATGGCATTATCAATATTTCTATATATGTATATGCGATCAATTCAAAATGGATGTATATGTTCTCATAATTGAAAATTAGATGAAATGGTAAGAGATTTTATTGTTGGGGTTGTACGCAACCCTATGGATTTGAATATTTTCAATGACTATGTGTTTTGATATGAATTAATAGTATACATTAGAAGAGAAATTATTTAGTAGAATTTATGTATAGGAATTTTGACAATGAAATGTGTGCACTTTAGAACTAAATGAAATGGTGAGAGATTTTGTTGACGTGTTCTGTGTATAAAAATCTTGGTAATGATTGTATACTTTTATATTTTTTTTCTAGGACTCCATAGTGTTCAATGTATGTTAGTAATAGCTTTACACAATAAATGTTCTTACACTACTAAGTATTCAAAGTAGTTTCTTTTGGAATAGCCTTCAAAGTATCTATGTAATAAATGTAACTTCATTGGCATATACATTGTACCAAGCTCTATATATACTTTTGAAGAATTAAGAAATTAATAAAATTTGAAAAGATTAGCAAAATTAAGAAATTAATATTGAAAAACTTCAACAGGGCTATCACAAAAGCTTGCATATATTAGTTGGCTATCAATGAGTGTGTAGCTTTTGATATTGGAGCATAAAGAGATTCATGAGGAACCCGCTGTCAGTATTCAACAAAACAACTAGTTATCCAATTGAAAAACTGAAACGTGTAATACATGCATAAATAATTATCTAAAAGCACGTGTAATACATGCATAAAGGGTCCCATATATCCCAAGACTCATTGTGCCAAGTACTTTGTGTTTCTTAATTTAATTAATTACAATTAAAAAATAGTTATTTCCGTCGCGTGCCTCCCATGCCACAAGGGTCAACATGCTTATGCTTAAAAATTCACCAACACTTGCCAGCGGCTGTACCATAATATCCATAAGACCATCTTGCTAACCTGGCTGCAATAACACTGATCAAGGGAATAGAAAATAATAAAACTTGAATGATTTCTAATAACAAGAAGGAGATGGGCGATGTCTGCTTGGATGCAGGCGGCACCTAGTTCAGAAGAGAAACCTTCACATGCATACATGGATGGATACTGCTTGGATGCTTCCCTTGGTGTTGGGCCAAAGGAAGGTCTTTGTTGGCTTTACTTTCTCAAATCTCCCCCAGTTGATCAAAAGTACCTTGGTACTAGTACATGCAATCCACCTTGACGTTAATATTAATACCATTGAATACACGTTACTTTCCATGGTGGATGAATATTGTGATTGTCATATGTTTGTTGGTTAAATATAATCTGCTTTACTTTGCATATTGCTCTGATTTATGATAAATCATTATATGTTGTAATGTGATTTACTTCACATAAATCATTATATGTTGTAATGTGATTTACTTCACATAGTGCTCTGATTTATGATAAATCATTGTAGGGGATAGTGAGTTACCTTAAGTGTAGCTCCAAGAGTTTTAGTATTTTCAACGCTCCATATTTCCATGATTTCCAATGCCACAACAACAACTTCTAATAGTTTCAATGCTCCAGTAACAACAATAACAACTTCAGGCTAGGCTTCAACCTGATGATGTATTGTATACAATCACAGTGATCTTGAAGAAGGCAGTAGAGGGCGGTGGAGAAAAGTAGTAGAATGCTACCAAAATAAGATGATGGAGCAAGGCAGTAGAGGGTGGTGAAGAAAGGTAGTAGAATGATGCCAAAACAAGGAAGTAGAGGGCTATGCCTTGAATGATGCCAAAACAAGGCAGTAGAGGGTGATGCAAAAAGGCAAGAGAATGATGCCAAAACTCACTGCACCAAAGATTCGTCACATACACAGTTCGATACAGAGATTTGTCGCATACACACACACTTCGATAGTTGATATAATGCATCACCATAATGCATACACAAATTGATCACTCGATATAATGCATCGCAATCAAGGCCTCTTTAAAGACATTCAGAGCCTATTAAAGATGTCAGAAAGATAATTAAAGATAATCAATGAAGTTCCTCGGAAGGAGATTCATTTAAGTTATAATTGTAGATTGAAAATGTAGGTTATAGGTTATAGAATAGTAGAAAGAATGCATCATAGATTCAATAAAGTTATATGTTTATAATATACTCAAAATCTTAGTTTATTAAAAGCTTAGTTTATCTATCAAAGTTGGGCAATAAGACTTCCATCTTGTTAGCCAATAGTGTTTTGATCAAATGAATTTAAATACTATAAAAAAATAACCATTTGTTTTCTCCTATGTGCAAGTTTGGAAAGCATGCAAATATTTTGCAGTCAAACCCAAACTAATTGACGGTCAATTCTATATTGAATGCTAGAGTCCCTAGCTTGCCTTCGACAGGGACTAATAAGTTGTCATGATTAACATAGACTAGCCACTATGTGCCTTATCATTATTGTTCATTATAAAAGAACTTTCTTTAGTTTTCATGATTGGAAATAATTTTATTTGAAGATGGTTAAGTAAAATCATTTCAATTTTATTTTTATTTTTTTCAATTCAATCAACATATTTGTGTTGAAATTAGTATACAAATCCCATAATTAAGATGTTATGTTTGATCCAGGTGAATATATTTGGCCACCCACCTATTCCAACTGGTTCCTCTTGTCCATTTTTAGTTCAACACATTCTTTTGTACTTCTTTGTAATTATGGGTTCTACACTTCTGGGGTTGTCTAAAGCCCTACACATCTTCCAGGTGGATATAGGTGGCCTCGCACCTAATCCAACTGGCTTATTTTGTATGTTTTCATGTCAGCACATTGTTTTGTACTTCCAGGGCCATTTTGGATCCCTAAAAAGTGTTTTTTTTGGCTTGCCACAGTTAAACTATAGACGGAGTCAGATTTTGATGGCGTAATGTGTATTTCTTTGAAAGACCTTTCCAACGGGTTGTAACATGCCTAAAATAGAGGTCGTATGAAAATGTTATGACCCCGGGAAGATGAGGTACCAATTTACCCATAGGGGCCCACATGACTTTTGACGTTTCACCTTCTAGGGTTAGGTTTTTGGATGTCTAGGGTTTTGGCATTCATGAGTAATATCAAAAAGGCCTCTGGATCCTCATTGTAATCATTCTTCCCAGACGGATGCGCATAGTAGCCACATCTCTTCTCAGAGATAGATACCACCATTCGAGCAAGTGTTTCATTTCTACAGTTTTACAGTTTCGACCTATTTCATTTATTCAATAGAATATATTGTTCACTAAATATTTGTGTTGTTCTTCATATCTCTGTATTTATTGTATCTAGTCTGTTAATCAATTCGTTCCGCTCCTAAGTCTGGATCAATGGTATCAGAGCGGTCTTCTCTTCATTCATTTTTCTTCATGCATGTCCCTGACAAGATCTGGGTACAAGAAGTTGGGACTCGAACCAATCAATTCATTGCAATATTGGTCGCGTCAAGCCCAACAAAAACCCATGGGAGACGAAAAGAAATATGACAGAGTAGAAGATCCTTTCAAAATGTTGCTTGAGGAAGCCCTTGCACGACAAAGGAACTAAATGATGGACAACTTTGTGCAAATCCTTCGGTGGCTTCCCACAGGAGAAGCATCTTCATCAAGCGGCCATGCAACCCCCTTCAAGGTACATGTAAATTTTGATATTCCATTATTTGAAGGACTGATAGAAGTGGATGTTGTAGATAAATGGTTGAATCTACTCGAAGGGTATTTTTCGGTCCACAATTTTTTCGATAGGGAAAATATTATTTTTTCACTCCTCAAGGCCATCCCCCATGTTAAGGACTAGTGGGACACTTACTCTGAGCAAAGGGCCATAGAGGAATCTGCAATATTTGTAGCTTCCCCTACATGGGATTCCTTCCGGGATGCCATTAAAGAACATTACTACCTTATTGGAAGCCACGAGGACTAGTAAACCAGATTGACCACCCTATATCAAGAAAGGGACCAGACAGTACCAGATTTCACTAACATTTTCCATAACCTGCATACCAAATTGGGTATCAAATACTCTGAGCGACATCTGGTGCTCAAATACTGTGGTTGTTTGCATAGATACATCCAAACATAAATGAATTTTCTGGACATCACCTCATTAGGTACGACTTATAGATACATTATCAAGATCGAGAATAAATTTAAGCAGAAGAGGTGAGAGTTTGGATCTGCAAGCTCCTCATAGTCAAAGAAGGGAAAAGGTAGCCCCAACCCACACAACAAGGGACAGAGCAGAGATGGACACTCTTAGAACAACCAGTCCAAGCCACAACAAAAGAAGGGCAATGAGAAGACGAAGAAGGACATGGGAAAATGGTGTGAGTACCATAAAATCCCTTGGCACAACACTAAAGAATTCGGCTGCAAGAAGTCACTCGTGGCCGAGCTAAAGGATTTTGAGTCAAAGGATGATTTTGATTCTGAATCAAATCCCGAAGGAGGGAAGAATATTATTGATGTTGAACCCAGTGCCACTGTCGCTACCACCAAAGTCCGGCCAAGCGAACCAGAAGAACCAGAGGAAGGGGAACACCTCTTTCACTCACAGATGTGGGTAAAGGGGGCTCCGCTTCATTTCATTGTCGATAGCAATAGTCAGAAGAATCTAATTTCAGTAGAGGTCATCAAGTGTTTGGACCTGCCAACGAGACTGCACCCGCAACCCTACACCATTGGTTGGATTCGCCAAGGAAGAGATCTTTGTGTCAACCAACAATGTCGTCTTCCCTACAGCATCAAGTCTTTCAAAGATGAGGTATTGTGTGATATTTATCGCCTTGAAGTTTTTGATGTTATTTTAGGACAACCATATTTTTGGAAGCATCATGTCGTGTACGAGTCTAGACCCCGCAATGTTATTATTACTTTGAGTAGACAATTGTATAGGATACCAGAGTTAGCGTCTCCTACTGCTATTTCTTTAATCTCTTCTAAGCAATGCAGTAAGGTCATTTCATAGACCGGGAAGTTCTTCTTATTTGTGATCCATTCTCACATCAAGTAGAAGGTCATCGCCACATCTGTGGCCTCTACACAGAGCCTCTCTTTGCAATAGAGGCAAGTGGACGGGATCGTGGAAGAATACAGATACATCTTCTCCTCACCCACTGGGGTACCGATGCACTGCCAAGTCAAACATCCAATTGATCTGACCCCCGATGCACCTCTACTTAATGAACCAGTCTATCGTCGCTCACTAATGGAAAATGACGAAATCAGGCGTCAGATCAAAGAGCTTCTTCAAAAGGGGAAAATCATACACAGCTCCTCCCCTTGCAGAAGCCAAATTGTATTGGTGCAGAAGAAGGACGGGACTTGGCGACTCTGCATTAATTACAGAGCCTTAAACAAAATCACATTCAGGAACTAGTACCCAATTCCTAGGATTGACAACCTTCTTGACCAACTCAAGGTGGAAAATTTCTTCAGCAAGATTGACCTAAAGTCTGGCTACCACCAGGTTCCCATCAAACCAACTGATGTATGGAAGACAACCTTTAAATCTAAAGAAGGTCTCTTCGAATGAATGTTCATGCCCTTTGGCTTAACAAATGCACCAACCACTTTCATGAGGTTGATGGATGATGTATTGAGACCCTTCACCAACTCTTTTTTGGTGGTATATTTGGATGACATGCTCATCTTTAGCAGAAGTTTGGAGGAGCACATGCGACATATTCAACAGGTTTTGAGCACTCTATGGAAACAAAAGTTATATTTGAACTTGGAAAAATGTTCTTTTGGCATGAACATGGTCTAATAATTAAGCTACATTATTGATGAGCATGGGGTACATGTTGATCTAGCTAAGATCCAAGTCATCTGTGACTGGCCAGATCTGACCACACTAACCGATCTTTAGAGCTTCTTAGGACTGGCCAACTTCTACCGATGGTTCATGTTGGGATTCTCCCATATCGCATGGGCCCTCAACCAGGTGACCAAGGGCGGTGGAAGGGAAAATTTTGTGTGGGGGAAGGAACAACAATGAGCATTCGATAATTTGAAGCATCTCTTGTGCTCATCTCCAGTACTCTCCTTTCCTGATCTGCAACAACCATTCAAGATTGAGACTGACGCATATGACTATGTTGTAGGCGTAGTTCTCACTCAACACGGTCATCCGGTGGCATACCATAGTGAGACAATCTTAGATACTGTCTGGAAATACCCCACCTATGACAAGGAAATGTATTCCATTGTAAAATCTTGTTGTCAATGGAAACAATACATTCTAGGAAATGAGACAATCATCCACACTGATCACAAGCCTCTGTAGTTCATACAAACACAGGAGAAATTGTAGAACGACCGCCGTCAAAAGTGGTCCACCTACCTGCAACAGTTCCATATCAAGATCAAGTATAAGACATGGATCTCAAATCGTGTCGTTGACTTCCTTAGTTGACCTCTCATTGCTTCCCTCACCACTGTGCTCCATTCCTATGGACATGAGGCATCTCAGTGGCCCCAACTTTATCAGCAAGATCCGGACTTCGTTACCACCAATAAACTCTTGGGTACAGGCATGACTGTCACCAAACTTCACATTCAAGACATTTTATTATGCCATCTAGGCCATCTCTGTGTTCCTACAAGCAAGAGTGCACAATTGATTTGGGAAGCCCACTATAGTTGGATGGCAGGAAATTTTGGCATGGAGAAAACTGTGGTCATTCTTCATAAACATTTTTGTTGGCCAAAAATTTGACAAGATGTCAACAAGTATATAATATCTTACACTACTTGTTCCATTGCCAAGCCATCCATCAAGAAGCAAGGCTTATACACCTCTCTTCCTACTACCAAGAAGCCTTGGGAATCCATCTCAATGGATTACATGTCTAGCCTTCCATCCACCAAGCAAGGCAATGACTATGGATGAAGAATGGAGGCCAGAGTTTTGCAACCAAACCTCTTAGTCTGTTGAACTTGCGCTATGTTCAACGTCTCACTTGCGCTCGTCGATACTTCTTGTGAACTGCAAAGTATGTGTTGCAGATGACATCAACATATTTATCATGGCATAGATGAATAAATATCTCAGGATATTTGTTTGGTAAACATATCAGGAACACAATATATGAATCTTTACCTTTGTCCTTTTCGTTATGTTGATGTTTGCGATGATTGACTGCTCATGACCATGTCACTAGTACAACTTTTTTTGATGCAAGCATGTGTATATGAACATAAGAAGGAATAAATAAGCATATGCATTGTATATTGTCCATAATTGTTCTGAATGTCACATACAAGCTCGAAGGAGATGGAATACGAAATAGGGTGTCAAGGGATACTCAGGAAACATGAGGACCTGACGGTCAGATTGTATGCCTCGTATTTTTTGACTACAAAAATGTGTAATAGGGAATAGGGCATGATGGGGGAGTACGCCAACCAATTTGTATATCGTGGAACCTCTGAAGCTAGAGGCGCAATCTTGAGCATGTCAACCCAGGAACCCATGATCAAAAAAGTGGCTAAGAATGGAATGAAGAAGTCATCGGTCCGAGTTGTGATATAGAAGAATGAGTATAAATGTGAACCCGTGAGTCCTCCAACCTGCACACCTAGACATTTTCGAAAAGACGACTAAGCAAAGAAACCATAAAGTGAAAGTAGAGGAGAAAAACAAAGGGAATTCAGTTTAGTATAGAAGAGGGAAAAAAAGGGATAATAGAAAGTGGGAAAATAGAAATGGGGAGGGCAATGTTTGGAAGGGGGAAGTATCAACAAAGGCCCATTGTTGCCAAATCATCATTTTCTAGTCCAATATTATATGCACCTACTCGTTTTATGTGTTTGATTTACTATCACGATTGGTATACCTTTTCAAAGAGTGCACTTCATCCTCCTCTGCTATGGCATATAAGAATTCATCTTCTTGTCCAACTAATTTTTTTCTTTCAATGTAACAACGCAGAAAATACCGTGGACATAAAGGTAAGTTAGTATGTAGAAAGAAATGTAAAAAAAAAAACACAACTCTATTTATTTCAATGTAGAAGCACATAGAATACAATTCACATGAAGATACATTACTATGTAGGAAGATATGTAGTATCTACATACAATAAATTATGTGCGAAGCAATAGAACAAATATACAGACAATAAATGAAATACTAAACAATGGAATATGAAATAAGAGTAGAAGCATGCACCTTTGTATCTCCTCTTCTACATTTGGGGCAAAGAGTCCCTTGTCTTCTCCAGTTATTATGTTTGTTTAAATGTAGTAATGCATAAAAATACAATGGACATGAAGGTAAGTTGGTATGCAGGAAGACATGTAAAAAAATAAACAGAGTTCGATTTATTTCAATGTAGCAGCACAAAGAATACAATTGACATGAAGATAAGTTATTATGTAGGAAGATACACAGTATCTACATACAATAAATTAGGTGCAAGACAGTAGAACACATATACATAAAATAAATGAAATAAAAAACAATGGAATATGAAATAAGATTACAAGCATGCACCTTTGTATCTCCTCTTCTACATTTGCAGTAAAGAGTCCTTCATCTTCTCTAGTTATTTTGTTTGTTTCAATGTGGGAACGCACAAAATAAAATGAACATCAATGGAAGCTGGTATGCAGGGGAGAACAAGTAATATGTACATACAATAAATGAGAATCAAAGGAATAGAACAAAAGAGAGTTAGAAACATGAACCTTTTCTTTTCTTGATCCCTGGTTGTAATTATATAGAATTTTTCCTGTCCAAAATATATTACAAGCCATAAAATATTAAGAAATCGCATGGTCATAACTAAATGATTTAGTTTTGTGCAACAAAGTATCCAGATATGCTTTGAGATATGGAAATATAATTTTGCAATATCTTTGATGTATAGTTCATATTTCATATTTCAAGTACAACACAAATTGTATCCTGGTCAAGCCAAACTGTGTATAGGATAAAGAGGTTGTATTGTGATATGGGAACATTTCACCATATATGGTTAATAAGTGTGTTTTTCACATGTTTTATCTTAACCAAAAGAAAGCAAACATTGTAATTGCACATATAGTTGTCCAATTATTTGTTATGCCACTATTTTGTAGCATGTCAACATTGAAGTATCCTAGAATGATAATGGTTTCATCCAGATGTAAATGGTGTGATGCATTTGAGAACACATTCATTATGTTAGCAATGTTGCACGCGAAGCGACATAGAAATTGAATATTGCAATTTTCAATCCACGGAACACCACTCTTGCTAGCACCATCTCAGTGTCTTTTTTTTCTACAAGAACATTTTTCAAAGGCATGTAGGTATGGTTCAGAGTTAGCAGAAAAAATTCGAGAAAAATTTAAGAGCAAGATGGAAAGATATGCCAATTTTGTGCAATTTTGTTGCAGCCTAGGAATGGTTGTATCATACCTAGCCCTTGTACACCTACATGCAATTTTCTTCTACAAGAACATTTTGCAAAGGCAACAAGCTTGACATCATATTTTTCATTCGAAAGACATGGGTTCAATTCCCGTACAGGATAGGTAGGTACGGGATAGGCGCTAGATTTCAACTTTGTCACACACAACAAAGGACCAGAATTTGCAATGCTAGAAAAAATAATAGCCGGAGTTGTGCACACGACATTGGCATGGACATGGTGCAGAGTCCTGGGAAAAAATTGGAGGAAAATTGAAGAGCAGGAGAAAAATATATGCCAACCTCTATGCAAAGTATGCAGGACAAGAACGATGAATAAATACCTAAACATTCTTACTTGCAAAATGCAAACAATGAATAGTAAACAACGAACATGAATGAAAGTATACTATTGAAACTTACTTATTAATGATGAACGAAAGCACCGTAGGTCCACTTGCGGGTGTAGGACTTGAACACCGCAAAGTGAAAAAAAACAGCTCCAACTGTCAGCGCATGACCCCAACCTTGCAAAGTTGAAGAAAAAAAAATCAAATAACAAGCAACAAACCAACAAGCAAGCACGAATAGGCCCAACTGCAGCTGCAGGACCTCAAACTCACAAACTTGAACCAAACAACAACAAGAAACAACCGACGAACCAATGAACCAATGAATAAGCAAAAACCACTGAACCAGTGAACAACATATTTATCTTCAATGATTACCAAATTGCATCCCAAGCACAAAATAAATCCAAAACATATGAAGACCATGCGAGTGGACCTCAGTCTACTTGATGTTTCGTACACTTCCTTATTGTCTAGTCTTTTGCTCGTAGGGATCCTGCTATCTTCAAGTTTGTTCATGAAAAATATCTTGTGGAAAAGTTTTGGTAGCAAGATGTTACAAACCTGAGTACCTGAATTCAAGAGTCTCCAAACTAAGGCAAGTAATAAAGTTTTGATCCCCTCTAGGTACCTGAATTCAAGACTATTATTGCTAGTGGAAATTCTCTGATTCTCTAGAAGAGCATAAGAGACTACAGGCTTAGATCAAGAATTTCATAAAGGGAGATAAAGACCTGAGGTTTCATTTGTATAGTAAGGAATCAGGGTCATGAAGATAAAAATCTGAAGACTAAAATTGAAGTTCAATAGTTGCTGAAAGAATATGCTAATTCCTCAGCCAGAAAAAACGGTAAAGTTCTAGTTTTAGATTCAACAAACTAAGGTATTCCTTGCTAGAAGTAAGTATGTTTACAGCTTCAGAAATGATGTAATCGTTGAGCGATATTTCAATCATTTTTATCATGGTTAGAAGGAGCAATTGGAAGAAACTTGATCTACAAAACTACATGAGAATTCATATAGACAGGTTACTTCTAGTAGCGTTCAAAAAGGGATGAATTGTCTCTGTTTAAATATGGCATATGAATATCCAGTCCAGTGAATCATGCTCGGAGGAAACTACCAAATCCTGAGCCAAAGATGATACAGAACAAGAAGGAGAACAAAAGTATTCGTAGATTTAAAAACTGTTATTTATTTGGAGGGTAGAATGGTTCAGTATATGAGCTTTAGGATCTGCCTCTATACAATACAAGCATGCCATTGAGTTATGTCTAGTCGTAAGGAGGATTGAGGTTGAATACATATATTCTTAGGTGTTGCACCTATAGTGTTAGGCATTGGCCCTGTCAACACTCTAACACTAAACAATTTAAAATCTAAAATCTAACTCTAACAATTTAATACTAACACTAACTATTTAAATCATAAAATTTAAAATTATTCTAAACTAAATGCCCGTAGCACCAATGTCCGCCCAAATATGACCATGTCCCTGTACATGGACAAGGCCGAATACGACCCTTTCAACACTCTAACACTAAACAATTTAAAATCTAAAATCTAACTCTAACAATTTAATACTAACACTAACTAGTTAAATCATAAAATTTAAAATTATTATCACTAAAATTACCTGGATCGAACGCCCACAACACCAACGCCCACCCGCTACTCCAACATCTGCCTACAACAATGACTTCCACTAGTACCAAGACGTGCACCTAGCACTATCACCTAACCAACACCTAATGCTATCACCTAATCAACAATTTGGGAAAACTATGAGAGGAGCGATGTGTGGGTAATATATAAACCTTTTTTTCGAGCGAAAGGTTATTTTGGCTGAAAAAACATTCGGCCGACAAAGAGTTTCGACTGAAACAATGTTCGGCCGAAAACATTTACCAGAAAAAAAATATCGTCCCTCTAAGATCGTAGAAGATGTCGAGGCCATTGTGCCAGTACCATTTGATTTGATGTCCAATGGTTCGATCGAAAAATATTTCGTCCAAAAAGAGGTGGCTTTCGACCGAAAGAATTATTAGTTCCACCGAAAGAATGTTAGTAGGAATTTTGGAAACCTGATTCTCACAAAAGTGTTACCCAACTTCGTGATTTCACCCTTTGGTATTTGGTAATGTTTTAATGTTAAGGTTATTGTCAATTTATTATATTTCAAAAGGTTTCAAAGTGAGTGGTTTTGAAGGTCAAGTAGTTGGTTTTTATCATTAGGGAATTTAACCAAGGTGTGATATGAAAAAGAGGCTTTTTTTTCGTTGTTTGGGAAGCACCAAAAGTAAAAAGAATTAGTTAATAATACATGGTTGGAGTCTATAGAAGTCACAAATGATGTTGAGTGTAAAAAACCTCTTATCAAATTTTGTAAAAGGTTCAAGTCAAGTTTAAGTCTACAAAATTTTTGAGAAATAAATATTGTTGATAGTTTCTTGATGTAGGAAAATCAAATTTGAGTGAAAGTGGAACATTAAAGCTAAGTTGAGTAAAATCCCAAATTTGAAGTGAAGTTGAAGTTGAAGCAAAGTCCAAAGTTGTTAAACTAAATTCCATGTTATGTTATGCTTCAAAACAAATTCAAGTTGAGAGTCTAATCCAAAGTAAAGTCTAAGCTTAAGTCATTGAAATTGTCAAGTCAAAAGATCTTAGTTATGTAATGAAGCCTTTGTGGAGTCATAATGAGAATTGAAGAAATAGTGACATTGGTGTGCCAATTATGTTTGCCAAGCCATGGTCATAGGTTTCCTTGTTGGACCTTGATATCACTCCAACAACAAAAAAATTATGTAGGTATAGAAAGAAGAAAGAAGACGAGGAAAGATGAAGATGCTCACTCCATGAATGAAGAAGAAAATAGCAGAAAGAAAAGAAGAAGAAGGCATCAAGAACAAGATGAAATAAGAAGTCAAAAGAAGTAGAAGGAAGACTTGTGGACATGAACAAAAGAAGCAAAGGAAAAGGCATATTGAAGAGAAAAGACACAAGGACAAAGAAGGATGAAGTAGCAATAGAAATGGAACAAGAAAATGGAAATGAAGAATGAAACACGCAAATGAATGAATGATGAAGTGAAGAAGCAAGGTAAGATTAAATAGTGCCACGTGCTCTAAAATTGAGATGCAAAAGCAATTAATCCATGAAAAATGACATCGATAATAAGTTTAATGGTCCTCCTTGATAATATTTTTTAAAGAAAATGGTCTTAGTCTAATGTTTGTATACGGGCTAGATTAGCCTGAAATGAAAATTTCAAATTGTATGTACTTGATTCAATGTTGATGTAAGTCACGGTGAGACAATTATACCCCCATAACTTGATTGTTGAATGGTTTGTGGTAAACCAAAAACAACTTGTCATGACAGAGGAAGTTTCACAGTCAACCAAAAACCACTTGATGTAATGTATGGTTCGTAATGAGACAAAACCACTTGAGAATTATAACGGTTAAGGGTAAATTGATGTAAAACCCAAAGGATGTAATGGTTGATGGTAAACCAGAAGAACCCAGGCTGTGGTTATGGGTAAGCCAAATAAAACCCAAGATGATGATTATTGGTGATGTAGGGGGAGTGAAAATGTTTGTGATAGAAGAATTGTTGTTGAACCATGTATGATAATTTTTTTCCTAGAGAACCTAGATATATAGCATCTGATGACCCATGTATTCCAGTGGATTGTGATTTTTTTATATGGACTTCAACAAACATAATATTATATTTTTGTAGGTACAAGATGAAAACTGAAGAAGAATGAAGTTGAAGAAAAAAAAAAACAAATAAGAAGATTGCAAAAGACAAAAGATGAAGACAAAGAGCATCGAAGGAAAAGATCATAGAATATGAAAATGGGACCAGTTCAAAAGACAATTGAAGAGACAAAGGATGATGATTACATATTGAGATCACAATCATTCATTAATGGGAAGCGTGAATGCTTACCTCCTACTTGTGAATCAAGAATAATGTCTAAATTGTAAGTTTTAAACTTGTGAAGTAAAAATATGCATACGGATTATTAAGAAAAACAAAATTAATCAATGGCTCATACACATAGTACACATAGATTTATGTTGGAAACCTTTAACCAAGAGAAAATCATCCTTCCTTGGTGTTTCACCTTTCAACTCTTCATTGTATTAATTTCACCATTCACAATAAAATATGTACAATATTTTAGATATTTTGCAGCTTCCAAAACTTTAATCCATTAACCCTGATTAGATTAAAACCCTAATCCCTTAATTGGGGATTAAATAAAAAAACCACTAAAAATAAAAAAACTAATAGGAGGGGATTGTCAAATACGATGCACCCCCCCTATCTCCCACACACACACATGCAAAGAATATAACACATACCCAACATAAATTCTATGATGGATTTGTAATAACATAAAACAAACATAGAAGTCTACGTGAGAATCAAAGATGAGAAGAATGAGAGAAGTTAGGGATGAATATTAGTTGAGAGATTCATGAAAAGATTTAAGGAGATACTATTGGAGATAGTTATGCATATGGTTGAACTAAACATCAAATTATGACATAGCTATTATGGTCACCTATTTTTATATAAAGGGACCAATTGTACGATAGAAACACACATGGGAATGGTATAATTGAATTCCCCTTTAGGGGTTTCTTGAGAATAAACTCCATGTGTCCCTTTCTTCATATATGTCTTTGTATATTTTTTGTTGGTTATTAAAACCAACATAATCCCTAAGTTCATTAAAGTAACACCCAACTAAAAGAAATACTTCAAAAGGATTGTATGCATAAGGAATTTCACTATTTATAGTAGAAATTGTATGACTTGGACTATGTATTTAATCTCTAAAAGTCACTACAATTTGGAATCTATAACAAAAATGCTTCCCCTTTCTTGAGTTATGTAAGGATCTCAAAATGATTCACCA
>ML795782.1:116315-126454 GCA_009831015.1 Picea engelmannii
GTTCACCGCTGTGAGAGTACACTGCACAATCACCATTCCAATCATTTTCTGCTGCCTTTGCTAGCAAATGTACATCATCTGCATGAATAAACCCTGATATGCGTTGGGGGTTGTATCATGGAATACGTTTTTCTTATGTAAATCGCTCCAAGCAGCACCTTGGCAATTTAATACTCCTAACGCTCCAGTATATGTGTTCATATTCCAAATTTTCAATAAGCTCTTCCCATCCCGAGTAGGGTCAACAAATAAGAAATCGTGAGTTGGCCGACCAGGTAACCGTGTCCTCAATATAGAACCATCTGGGAGAACAAGCTTCTTCAACAAATCAAAGTTGTGCTTACCAGGCCTGTCACTAACATATACAGGGTAGCATGGTATTCTGCGGCAAGATGAAGGCTGTGGAACATGTCCCAATCGGGCACCCTAAACTCCCCAAGGAAGATACTGTTACAAGCAACTGCAGCAATGTGGATGGTGTGAGTTACTGGGTCCCTTGGATAGAAGTCGTTTGATGCTCTTGCAACTGCAGTCTGCTTTGAACAATAAAGTGCATCTGTGTTGAGACTCATGCAAGCAATGCACCCATTGTCTGGGAAATTCAGAGCAACAGATTCATCCAATAAAGAAAGGACAATATAACACACATCATGCCGTAAAACCAGCCGTAAAACCATTCATCTCAATCTAAGAGAAAATGCTTCTCACAGTCTTGAACTGCGACTTCGGCGTCGATCTCTGCCAATGGGACTTCCATTCGCATAAGGAGAAACCCGGCGATCACGACGAGGTGGAGGTGACCTGCCGATACTTCGTCCACGTTTAGTTGTGAAACTACGTCGTCTTGGAGAACGATTCCTACGAGGACTACGCCCGTAACTTGGACTGCGGCGGTATCGAAGACTGCGACTCCGACGGCGACCACTTCCTAAACCTCCAGGACCTATACGCAAACGACATTCTCGTGCAAAATGGCCAGGCTCACCACCTTCATAACACTTCAACTCATCTCCTCCACCATGGCCACGATTATGAGGAGTAATGGAACAATCATGGTCGCAAACGGAGGCTTTTTTCTTTTGCTTCGAAAGATAAAAGGCTATTACTACAGTAGCAAGACCCCAAAACTATTCCTGCGACGGCTATCCCGGCGATTGCAGCCGTGCTCATTTTATTCGATTTTGAATTTTGATAATGGTATGAACTTTACAGGAAAAGATAGGGCCCGAATTCTCCAGGAGACGTATGAATTGGTAGAGGAGGGAGCCAAACAGGGACGGCCTTCTGACACAAGACAGGCGTTGTTGTTTCTTTAGCCGTTACCTCGTTCAGAACCTACCTGCCAGTGCGTCCACATTCTGCACCGCCACTGACGCGCAGCTGTTAAATGGTAACGCTCCCGTTATTCTAATGACACTCATATTCATGATTATTCCAATTTTCCAGTGCATGCACGATTCCTCCAACATACCTGGGCACACTCATTGCAGAAACAGTCGTAAGTGCAGTCAGTACGAATATTAGGAACTGGGAAAGGAAGAAACGGAATAAAACGAGTGGCCTCGAGTGCCTCCATCTGATCTTCTTTGACTGAGCGACTGGTAACTTGTGATGTGGAAGAGGTTATGGCCAAATTCCTGAGGCGCAGTTATTTTCCTGTATGACTCCAATCGGAAGAGTTAACAACCATGAGAGTGCACATGCCATTATCATACCCCACCATGGAATTTGAACCTCATCCTTCCATACAAATGATAATAAAAGACAGAATGCCATGCTGCCCGCTAACAATATGAGAAACCACCATTCCGGGACTTCCTTATAATTCCTCATCAATCAGTTTATAGGCAGAAAATAAGTCTTGTTTCTTCGTAACGTAGTTAGCTTCAACAACTGTTGCAAAAACTAGAAAGCCATTCTTAGTGTTTAGGGACATATCAAAATTGTTTGTGTATGTGCCAGTCACCTCAATTTCTTCTCCAGGACATGCACAATCAATGAGATCATTCAAGAGGATGACTTCTTTGTACCTTGGGAGCCGACCAGCTGCCACAATGCCTGGACTTTCTTGAAGTGATAATTTCCGATAGTTCCTATATATTGTCTGTTGAATGTTAACTGTAAATTGCCCCTTCGATTGGCATTCAGGACAAGAACCTACTTTCACTTCAGAATATGAGTTTTGAAAGAAAGGTCCTAACACAGTGCCACATTTATTACAATCATACTTGCTGCAATTGAGGGAAAACTCCAGACCTCCTAGTTACCACCCCTCCAATTCGAATCATAGTATTCAAATGCACCTGCCTTATATTGCGTATCTGATCAAAAACTGGTAGGTTTGTAATTCGAACATAGATTTTATCATGAATGTTTCTAAAATTTGGATGTAGATTCAACACAACATTTAGAGCCACTTCTTCCATCACTTCAAACACGGATTGAGGAGAGATAGCTAGCCAGATGGCAATATTTGGATGTGTAAAGATGAACTGCTTATAGTCAATCTCTAAGCTACACTTGTTTGCAGCAACCATCTCATTGATCAGTCGAATATATTCGCGTTCACCATTTCCACTTCTTTGGTTGACATAGCTGAGTACAAATTCCCTGAACTTTTTGGCTATAAAACGCCGAACTTCATCTCGAGTAACCCATTCTCTTAATGTTCCTTGAACATTGTACATTTCATATTCACGCTCTTCATCTTCTTCCTCCTCATAAGGCTCTTCTTCAGTTTGGTCAGTAACTGGAGGCTCAACACGGGCCCTTCGTCGCGGTCTGAACTCTATTTCGTCGTCCGTATCTTGATCAAGTACTAAAGCCTCCTCCAGATCTTGGAGACCTAGGTGTTGATGGATCAGACTCCTTCTGTATCTCAGCAGTCATGGCCTCCTTGACAGTCTTTCAAATCTTGGGCAGCAGAGTCGATTTCAAAATCTGTTACAACACTCCCCTTAAAGAAATTGATCCAGATGGATCTCAAGTGGCCATCCACCTCTTCCACAAAATCACCATTTTGAGCCTATGGTTTTGATAAACCATGATATTCACCCTTTTGATGGGGAATGGAATGTAATGCCATCTTCATTTGCTAATTACAGACATCATTTAATTATTTCTTAGTGGTCTTATGTACATGCCTACATCATAGCGTTAATGCACTGGGTCCCATTAGAACTCCATAGTTAAGCGCACTCAACATAGAGTAGTACTGGGATGGGGGATCGCCTGGGAAGTCCTAGTTTTTTACATGCCTATGACATTTTATAAACTTAGTCCAATTTATCTCACATGCATCATGGGAATTGTTCTCCTTTCACTCTCTCATATATAATTGAGGTGAAGGAGGCCCTTTAAGCATGCAATGGAGTGTGATGTAAAGCTTCTTGTGAATGAAGCGCTCTTTCTTTTTAGAGATAAGCTACCCCATTTTTCCAGTTTGTGTTCTACAGAGTTTTTATATCTTATTCAGTTTGTGTTCTCTTCTATATTTTTGTGTATTTCATTGTTATATCTTGGTTATATTTTTGCTTTTGTGTCGTTCTCAAAATAATTTGGACCAGTGGTATCAGAGAAGTCTGCTCCTTATCATTTCTCAGAGCAGGGCCCAAGGTCAAGGTATGGAGATTTGGGTCTCGATCTAGTTTTGCTTGAGGACAACCACTCTCGCTAGCCCAAGAAACTTCCCATGACGGAAGAAAAGACAAATGAAAGAGCAGGAGATCATTTCAGGACTTTGCTCGAGGAAGCCCTCATCTGACAAAGGAATGAAATGATGGACAACTTCGTTCAGATCCTTCGAAGACTACCGATGGCGACAACCAAGTCATCTGCGACAAGCAACAATTTCTCAAGTGCAATGCCCTTCAAGGAACAAGTCAATTTTGATATCCCTTTGTTTGAAGGCCAAATAGATGTAGATGCTCTAGAAAAATGGTTGAATCTGCTAGAAGGTTATTACTCTGTCCAAAAATTTTCCAACAGTGAAAAGATCACCTTCACTCTCCTTCAATCCCTTCCCCATGTCAAATATTGGTGGGAAGGTTACTGGGAGAGGTACATCGTGAATGAATCTACACTATTTGGGAGAGAACCCACTTGGGTAGCCTTTGTAGATGCCCTAAAGGAGGAGTTCTACCTTGTCAGAAAATATGATGACCAATACATGATTGGACAACTCTGCATCAAAAAAGAGACTAGATGGTGTTGGAGTACACCAACATATTTCACACCTTGCGCTCAAAGTTGGGTATCAAAGACTCTAAGCAGCACCTAGTTTTGAAGTACCGCAGTGGTATAGACAGGTACATCAAGACAAATATGGATTTCTTGGAAATCTCCTCACTAAGAGCTGCTTATCAATATGCAGTCAAAATTGAGCAGAAATTCAAGCAGCAAAGTAAGTGGGAGAAGCATGGACAAAGCAAGGAAGACCAACCTCAAGAGATCCAGTCCTAGATGCAGGCAATAAGGGTAACGAGAAGTCTAAGAAAGACACCGGAAAGTGGTGTGAGTTCCACAATAGCCCTTGGCACAACACTAATGAATGTTGCTCAATACAGTGATTGGTGGTCGAGCTCAAGGAAAAAGAGTTGAACCTTGACTTGGACCCTGATTCAGAAAATAATAAAAGGAGACAGATCATTGATGCAGAACCCATTGCTACTATCGCAACTACAACAATCCAACCAGAAATGGATCCTGAGGAGGGGGGGTGACTCTTCCATTCACAGATATGGGTGAAGGGGACCCCACTGTATTTTATTTTTGATAGCGAAATACCGAAGTCTACGGCCGATTATTCCGTTCATATGGGAAAGGGATTTTCAAAGGAACAGAAGTCTTGTTTCAAATATCATGGACATTATATTCAAAATCATTTAAGAGAGCATCAATAAATAGTGGCAATTCGATTTGTTGTAATAAGGTATGTCCATTTCTTTAACAAAAAGTGTTAATAACAATAAATCATCAATTCTCAAATTTGATTTTATAGTACTATGAAATATGTTATATGTTTGAAACGTGGATTATAATATTTTACAACCCAATTCTCATAACATTTCATGCATAATAAATAATTAGCATACCCTTAAAAGTGGATTATAATATTTTACAATTCAATTCTCAAACAATTCCATGCCTAATAAATAATTAGCATACCCTTAGGCTAGCACATCTCGAAGGGGAAAAGGGAATGTTGAAAAAAACTATTTTTCTCAAAAGATTTCATGAATAATAAATAATTAGCATATTTTTAAAAGTGGATTATAATGATGATGATGATGATTAACGTTCACTAAGACCTAATTAACATACCCTTATTTTAGCACTCTTAGGTTAAAGAATGAGCTAAAGCTCAGTCCGCGAACCTACAACTTAGTATTAGATTGAGGTACAGGAAAATGGCGGGATGGATCGGGCAAGGTTTACATTACCAAACTAGGCTTTTAGTCGTCAATCAATCATTCCGTCCAGCCCGCCCGACCCACCACTTGTATTTCCACCTACACTCTGTTGTGTACTACTGCTATTCCTTGAGCCACTGTTAGGAGGTGCTTTTCAATAATAACCAACATGTCTTCTTTCTGTTTCTAGTCGAGTAGGCAAGCTAAGTAGTAGCCCAGGCCAGGTAGGAACCTTCTTGTGTTCGTCGGGGGGTAAGGTTGGAGGGATGTGGTTGCGTCGAGGTGGAAAAACAAATTTGATTCTTTATGAACGAACGTATCGAGAGAGATCAGGTCAGGTTGAGCTATCCAAAAACTTACTCAGTTCTCCGTGGACCCATAGTACCCACCACACTTACCATGCACCTCAGGATCTTTGAACGGCCGAGTAAAGGTAAATAGCCATGTTCAAAGTGCCCACCAAGCCCTCCCTTCCAATCTGAGGAGTCTGGCACAAAAGTTCTGACCAAAGGGAGATTAACAATAATGACTCCGTGTTCTTCTCCCCATGGCAGTCGAGTCTCACTCAATTAGGTAACTTCATGGTCGAAGGTTTAAAGCTATGTAGCCACCTAGTGCACTACTAATGAGACTGACTTCTACAAAGTGCTTTGGGTGGTGCCTTGGCTAACCAAGAAACTACCTTCATGGATAGATCTCGTATATGGTCTGACTCACGAGGAATACTAGGACGTGGCTCTTCAAACCTGATGAAAGATAGACAGAAGTACCTCGATCATCCCGCGACATCACTCACCTTCCTAGGTTGTCCAGTAATAACAGTGCGGATAGAAGGAATCGTCTGACTTGCGCCTGCATACAGTGTGAGAAGACATCATCTCTGGGGTAAGGTAAAAAGGTTAGGGGGTTAGATCCATTACAATAGTCATCTTTTCTTATTCGCTTAAGAGGCCTGGTGATAGATACTTTTGTTAAATATAATGTAACCTCAACAGGCTGACTGTACACTTCCAGCTGTCCTGGCCAGCTGTACTTTCTATTCTTGATTTGCTTGAGCCTATTTAGCTCAACTATTTCCCATTGCATAGTACTTCTTCAGACTTACTACTTCTGAACTTCTTCATGTACTCGTTTTGTACTATTCTTCATATATTCTAATATACTGTTTTCTGTTCTATTCTTTCTCTCTGCATTTCTTGCTTCACAATTTATCATGGTATCAGAGCTTCAATAGTAAGCCTCTTCACACAGGCTGGAGAGCAACACGATCCTCACAGCGCAGAGCTTCACGGATCTTGAGAGTACGCGACACAGACTTTTCACAAGGCTTGGAGAGCTGTCCGTAATAGTCTCTAAAAATCGTCGTAAGAAGCTCACGCGAGGTCGCAGAGCGTACTACACTTGAAAGTTTCAAGGAGCAGAAACACGAGAAGGAAGAAGAGAGTGCAGAAGAAGAAACTTTAAAGATTCTTGTACAATTTTCAAGAATCATTAAAGAATTCACGAAGAAGAGCTTAAGAAGGCAGAAACGTTGAAGATTTCACGGACATTTGTTCAAGTTCGTGGAAGATTGTTAAAGAAAGAAGAAGCGTTTAAAGAATTGTAGGAATTCTTCAAATTTGCCAAGGATTGTAGCAGAGGACAGAGAACTCGTGAAATTCTTTCAAATCTTTGAAAGATTCACGAATCTTTCTTCCATAGGAGCAAAGAACGCATTTCATGTGCAAAGAACAACCATTAAGGCCGTAAGATTCGTCCTATGAACGGATCCAGAGTGGGAAACTAGTTAAGAAGGGACGAAGAGAGGACAGAGAACTCGTGAAATTCTTTCAAATCTTTGAAAGATTCACGAATCTTTGAAAGATTCACGAATATTTCTTCCATAGGAGCAAAGAACGCATTTCATGTGCAAAGAACAGCCATTAAGGCCGTAAGATTCGTCCTATGAACGGATCCAGAGTGGGAAACTAGTTAAGAAGGGACGAAGAGAGCATGGAAAAGGTGAAAGAATTTCAGCCGTTAGATCTTGCGCAGAGGACCGACAACTATTAGATCAACGAGAAAGCGCATGAGGTTTAGTCCTCTGGAGCGCATAGGAGAAATTTTTGACCTGTGAAGTCATGAAATCCCAACATCATCTGGACCATCCATCAAGAAACACGTGGCGAGATCTCGACATTTCGCTGACTCGCAAGGTGTAAAGGTTAGAAGACTGCCGTGAGAATTCGCGAATCGCGAAATCACGAGTCATTCTAGACCGTTGGATCGAGAAAGATCGTGAGCCATCAATATTATCCCATCGCAAAATCAGGGATCGGGACTTGGACGAGCGAAGGAGACTGCTCTCCAAAACTCCGATACGCGAAATCCCGACATCACAAATCGTGAAATTTCAAGAGGATTGTGAGCCGTCCATCTCAGAGGACAGGTGGCAGCAGATCCAAGTGCCATCCACATTTCGGTATTTAGAAGTTCGGGATATCGGAGGTCTTGTTGACGAAAGACACTCCACGGTGAAAGTCGTGAAATCATGATTCACGAAATAGTGATAAGATCACAGCCGTCCATTTGTTCAGACATGTGGTGGACATCGAGGAAACTGTCGGCATTTCAGCAACCGGGGTTTTCAAGTTGTCAAAGGATTTGGAGTCGCAAGTCGCGAAATCGCGAAACGATGAGGATCGTCCATCTTAAGGGGTCACGTGGCAACAATCTAGGCCTTCGGGGAAAGTCCCAAAAGGAAAGGCCATCGGCACATCGGGATTCGACGTTTCGCGAATCCTGAGGACAAGAAGCACAAGCATTTCGGAATTGTGAAGTCTGAAATCCCGAAAGGAGGAAAAGCTCCGTTATAGGGCCTAGCTGACGTCATCTCGTCAAAACGAGGGATCAGGAATCTCCACGGTGAAAACCCTGAAGCAGAGTTGAGTCGTCCATCTGTTGGGACGCGTGGCAGAAATCGAGGCATTCGAAAAAATCCCAATAGGAGAGTCCATCGGCATTACGGGATTTGAAAAATCGCGAATCCTGAAGATGAGACGTCCAGAGAAATTGAAGTCTCGAAATCACGAGAAGTGATCAGGACCATCCATCATAGGAGGATGCGTGGAGGAGATCAAATCATTCAGGAAATCTCTCGAAGGGAAAAGTCTCCTATCGACAAATCGGTAAATCAGAGATTGGGGATTTAAGAGGACAAAGAATCGGAAAAGCCCGTAGCGCTTTAACCTTTAGGCGTGTGGTCACATTGATTGGAGACAAAGGGCCAAATTCAAGGCCGATAAGCTCTCCTCAGCCATCGACAAATCGACGTTTCGGCGATCGGAGGTTGGAGAGAAAAGAGATCGGAGGACTCGTATAAGGAAGTCTCGACGTCATAATCGTGAAGCCAAAAACTCGCGAAATCTTGAACACAGAGTTCTAAAGTCACTGCAAATTATACGCAGGAGACAGGTAAGTAAGAATTTTGTTTTTGTTTTGTTCAAATTCTTTACAAAAAATATATATATATGGTGTCGTCTAGCAATTTAGGACCAACTCAGGGTCTGATTCTTCTAGGAAAGAACTATGAGTTTTGGTCTCTTCGGATGAGATCCTTCTTGCAAGCACAAGAGTGTTGGGATCTAGTGGATCATGGATATGTGGAACCAGATTTAGCAGACCTGTCCGCCATGACTAATCAACAGAAAATTGCTCAGGCAACTCAGAGAAACGGAGAAAATAAGGCTAAATTTTGGATTCAAAATTCTGTGGATGACTCGATTTTCTCAAAAATCACAGGTGTTGGTACTTCAAAACAGGCCTGGGAGATCCTTAAATCTTCCTACCAAGGAAATGACAGGGTCAAAACAGTTAAACTGCAGACCTTGAGGACACAATTTGAGACTCCAAGGATGACAGAGTCCGAAAATGTGGATCAGTTCATGACCAGAGTTATGGGCATCATGAACCAGATCAGATTGACTGGCGAAGCCATCACTGATCAGCACATTGTTGAGAAAGTCCTCAGAAGTTTACCCAAGAAGTTTGAAATGGTTGTAATAGCAATTCTTGAATCCAAGGATCTGTCAAGTTTTTCAACAGATGAATTAATTGGTTCTCTGGTGACACATGAGACCAGACTACATCTCATAGATGAGTCAATCTCCAATGCTTTCAAAACTCAATTCTTCTTTAGCAGAGGGAGAGGCAGAGGAAGAAGCAAAGGTCACCAAGGAAGAGGGAGCAATCAAGGTAACCCTCACTCCATTGGAGGTAATAGACAACAGTATCTGAATCAAAATTTCCAAGGTCAAAGACAACAACAACAAAATCAACATCAGAATTTCCAACCTCAAAGAGACAGAGGGAGAATATCAAATGGCTATTATTGCAAAAAGTATGGGCACTATGAATCTGAATGCAGGAAGAAGCAAGCAGATCATCTCTCAGGCAGAGCACATGTGTCAAATCATACGGGAGACACCTCAAGAGGTATGTTTCTCTCATGCCACAAGACTGAAGAACAACCTAAAGATCTCTGGTTGCTGGACAATGGATACAACAATCACATGACAGGTAACAAAGAAATTGATTCTTCAATCTCATCTGATATTACACTTGGAAACGATTATTTAGTCAAAGTTCAAGGAAAAGGAATTGTTCCTATTCTTACTAAACATAATGTAAAGAAAGACATAAACAATGTCTATCATGTTCCAGATCTGAAACATAATTTGCTAAGTGTAG
>ML795782.1:138110-173766 GCA_009831015.1 Picea engelmannii
GCAAAAAATAAAAATAAAAATCAAAATAACATTTAGAAACTTAATAGTTGTTCCTCTCACTAAAAGCTAGGAAAGGGATTATTGGAAATATTAAATGGCTCAGACTGATTGCTTGTCCAAACTTATTGGAAATATTAAATGGCTCAGACTGATTGCTTGTGAAAAGTGTACTTTATATCCACCCCATTCCATATAATATAATGTTATATTTTCATTAAAATTTAGTCAACCTTTTTTATCTTTACATTTATGCCATTTTTGTTATTCAATATATGATATTAAATTTTTTTTTGTAAATAAAAAAAGATCTTTGTATTATAGCATCGTGAGTGTATATCTGTATATTTTTTGGCAGTCACTTGTTCTGTCACATAAGGGAAATCAGAACAAGTGGCTCCAAACGATGGTGTGACCATAGTTGCAGAGTTTTAAATTACAAAAATTGGAGGAAAAACTGAGAGCTTTAGCAGGAGATTGTTTCCCTGTAACTAGTCTAGGGCATACTTCTTCCAGAGTCGTCATTTCTATGATGATTACAAAACTATAAAAAAGAGTGAAAATAACATCACGATTCATGCTGAAAATGAGAATAGACATGAACCAGAGATAGGGGTGGGCCGCGTCAAGCTTTTGGGGAACCTGGACATCCATAGACGGTGTAGGTCAAGACACACTTCTCCTTGCAGGTAGGGCATTGAGCTTGAGAAGGGGCATCTGAGAGTGCTTCAAACAACAGATCTAAACACTGATGGATGGTTCTTTGGTCGTGCTCCTGCTCGTCCTGCCATTGCAAGATGTCAAAGAGAAGCTCCAAGTGCTTCGCTGCAAGATGAAACTTATGGTGTGAGCCGTCGAAAACACCGTCATTTCCTTCTTTAAAATCAAACTTGCCTTTGTTAGCACCGTCATTGCCTCCATCAGCACCAACCTCGCCTGTATCTTCCCCATCTTTTGATAATTGCCAACTTGGGGGGATCTCCTCCTCCACAATGTAGCCCCCTTCCCACCAGCGTGGCTGAAAGTCTCGAGACGTGGAGGGGCTGAGAGTCGCGAGGGAGTTATGCAAATGGACAAGGCTCGGGCCAAGCTGAGAAGGTAGCTCAACTTCTTCCACCTTTGTGCCCGAATGCTAAGGTGACAGAGGTGCTTCCTCCTTGACTTTGTTGGGGAGAGTCGAAGCGAGCTAGGATGGCTGAGGAGAAAGCTAAGTCAGGGACGGGATTTTGGAATTGGGAATGCGTAGAGGAAGCAGAGCTTGAGTCTGGGTAGAGGTGGGTAGGTTTTCCTCTTTTGGAATACGCATGGCGGATTGAGCTTTGTTGGAGGGTCTGTGGGGTTGAATGAAATGAGATATCAAAGCTCTCTGAGAAGCTGTGAGCTGATTATCCCGAGTGAAGGCATTTTTGTTCTTGGTGGAACGCCTTGGCTTGCCCCTATCTCGGGGCATGGTGGGAACCAGGGAGTGAGAGCAATGTTGGTCTGAGGAAGTGTGTAGGTCACCCAGGAGGTGAGCGAAGAGGCCAGAAGGGCCAAGAAGTACAAAGCAGAGGTGATAGTTAGCAAGCATTTGGAGAGAACAAGCACCTTGGTCAGTTTTTAAGCCGATGAGCACCATTGAAGTCCCTCCCATCGCCATTGAAGGCTAACGGGACTGGTATAAGCCTCTAGTACCAGTGGCCTGGCTGGAGCGCTCCTCCATGGGCTTCCGCAAGCGCACTGAATTAATATCCCCTATGGTGTATTCCATGGGGAATTAATATCATCGAGGGTGGTGACTTGGAGTAATAACTCTCTCCGCCAGCTGCTCCTGCCACCTATCCCCCTCTCTCGCCACTTATCACCCCATCATGAATATATGATATTAAAATCTTATTAACATCACAGTTATTTGTTTAATCATGATGAATTTAATCTCATAATGAATTTAATTTTAGTTTTATTGAAAAGTAATATATTTTACGAACCAAAATTTTTAAATAACCATAAAGAATTTAAAATTTAATCTAAGAGCAAAGTACTAAGAATTTTAACTAACTATAATGAATTTAATCTCATAGCAAAGTACTATAGGATATTTAGAGTTATGAACGAATTTAACCTCATCAGAACTTTCCTGTATGATATTTAGAGGTTTAAATGTGTAAGATACATTTAAAAACTGGTTTTAAATAACCATAAAGAATTTAGAATTTAATCTAAGAGCAAAGTATTAAGAATTTTAACTAACTATAACGAATTTAATCTCATAGCAAAGTACTATAGGATATTTAGAGTTATGAACGAACTTTCTTGTATGATATTTAGAGGTTTAAATGTGTAAGATACATTTAAAAACTGGTTTTATTGTTTTTGAAGTGTGTTCACTTTATTTTCATTGTTTGATGGTTTTTATTTATCCAATTTATTTATTTTTAATATTTTTTATTTAAAGTATAATTAATAAATATTATTTTATATTATTTAATTTTACTTTTTAATAATGATTTTCATATCATTTATATTTAATTTACAAATAATGGAATGTTAAATATCTATATCTTGGATTTATAAATATTATTTATGATTTTATATGGTTCACATTTAATTCACAAATAATGTAAAATATAATGGTATGTTCAATCTTTATGTTTTATATTAGTTTAGTTATGAAATGTTAAAATTCGGATTAGTAAATTATAGTCCCAAAAATTAAAAAATACATTCAAAAATATTTTTTTCTTGTTTTTCATGTACTTTGCAAGAATTTATTTGATTATATTACTTATTCTATAAATGTTCAATTAAAATAGCAACAATTAATGATAATAAATGAAAGAATTATATCCTTAAATAATTGTCTTAAATGAATAGAGTTCCTTATGAGTGCATTAATTGCTACATGTTAGTTTATGGCTAAAATGCAAATTGCATCTTGTGAACTCTACATATTATTTTAGTTTTTCTACTGTAAAAAACACTCCGGTGGAATGATGGAGGAGATGTACAAATAAAATTAGGGGTCAAAGGGTTGGGTGAAGTTAGACTTTGATGTAGATCTATAAAAGAATTTAATAGAGATGGGGTAGTAACCAAATTTTCTTGAAAATTTGATTGAAAAACCACTAGGACAAGTACAAGATCCAAAATGAATGTGCGTTGAATAATGAGATGGAGAACACATGAAACATCATAAATAACATTGTTATAGAATTTTTTTATATTTATAATCCATTTAATATTTTAAGGAACATAGTTAATACAAAAAGAGACTTCCACACTAACTAAAGCTTACAAGGATCAATCTAGAGTTGTGGTAAAAATGGAGGATCTAGGTGAAATGGGTCATTGTAATCATGGAGGAATTTAGGAACAAAGTTAATGCAATCGATAAAATAATGATACAAGTGCATCTCATCACTCTTGAAAAATGTACGATACATCCCAATACAAAGGTAATCATTTTGACATTAACTTTATGGGAATAAATGGGTCACTATTCAACCACAATGTTGTGCATCTATATTGTAAATCTATATGTTATAACCGAAGGGAAAGCTTACAAATATTCTAGTAACTTTTTATGGCATACAAATGTTGTGCACCAGCTTTAAGGTACTTCACTTTCCTTGTGAATGCATTATATGTAGAGTTATTTTAGGTTAGCGATGGATATACTTGATGTGTACTATTTGCATTGATAAAAAAGTTCTCATTTTTTCCTATCATGTTTGAAAGATTATGGTATCTTTACTTCTTTCTAGTTGCTTCATGCTAGGAAAAAATTAATGTAATGAGTTATAAAAATTTCTCATAATATTGTTAATAACATATGCATATTCATTAATTAATGTCATATTCATTGAAGATTATGGTCTCTCTTCCTTATAGTTACTTCATGCAAGGAAGAAATTAATGTCATGTGTTATAAAATTTTATCATAATATTATTAATAACATATGCATACTCATTAATTAATGTCATATTCATTAAATATTATGGTCTCTCTTTGTTTTGGTTACTTCACGTGAGGAAGAAATTAATGTCATGTATTATTAGAAGTTCTCATAATGTTGCTATTTAATAACATATACATAATCATTAATTAATTAATATCACACTCATTAATTAATGTCATGGATCATAAAATTTTCTCACAATGCTAAGATAATATTGTTAATAACGTATACATGTTCATTCCTTGGATGGGGTGACACATGGGTCACGTGCGTCAATGGAAGGGGTGATTACGAGGGTAGTTAAAGCCCCTAGCCACCACCCTCCCCTCTGTCCAGTCATGATGATTAGTGTCAATGAGAGCCAAGCCTTAGTGCGCCAGGCCTTAATGAAAGCTTAGGCTCGGCTCCTCAGCTTCAGTACGATTTTGGAGATTGCCATTACACCTTCACTAATGGCAAATACTGAAACACCCTGGGATTCAAGATACAAAACAAATTATTAAACTATGCTCTAACTCCTGATTTTATGGATTTCAGTTGCTCCACATTTTTGTGCCGTCCCAATGAATTGCACTGAGAGGAATGGCAATGGTTGTCACAAATTGTGTCATATTCAATTCTGTCATGTGTGTAAGGAGTGATATCATGGCATTCAAGTGGTGACTAGTAATATAGGTCCAATGTGTAGGAGGTGTAAAAGAGTGTGTACCAGTCACAAATTTTCATCTTAAAACCATATGAATCTAGGGTTTCAACCTTTGGCCCTTGCAAGTCTTACACAAGTTGAAGAGATGTTGATAGTACGAGCCAGTCCAATTTTGCAGTTTATGTATTCAATAAGTGGGGAATAAAAATATAGAGGATACAACATCAATTTTTCACAAGAGGTTAAAGATGTTGCCAAGAAATGACTTTGACATATTAAAGACTTGGATTTAATGATTGTTGTGTGAAAAAAATGTTGTAAGTATAGAGATATGATTTCACTATTAGAAAGAAAAAAGTAATGGATGCATTATGATATAATATTTATCATGGTCCATATTATCATGGTGTTGAAGTTGATTTATGTGCCCTTTACATGTTATAGGAAAATGTAACTAATGTTTCACATATGATTAATTCTATTACATTACCAAATATGGACAATGACATGGAATTTGAAATGTTGGAAGGGGTTCTAGGTCACGAGGACATATTAGAAGATTGTTAGACAACTTCTTTTGCTCCAAGGCATCCAAATGCACCTAGGGAAATTGAACTTATTTGAGCTTAGGTAAATAATCTTAATGGAGAAGTAGACCACTCAGATGATGAATCAACAACTATGATTAATTGGTCTACAATTGTTTTGTCTACCATAAATGAGTATAACATTGAAGGGATACTTGATATGGTATTTCCAACATTGTTCCCTAAAGGTGAAGTTGATTAGTTAAGACCACAGATAAGAAATGTGCACCATCATGAGTATGGAAAACATCTTCTCAGATATCATGACAATAGATTTGGGAGGCCCTAGTGATTTAAATACTTTTTACTTAATATCATAACGAGACGTTGTGTTGAATCTTCCTCTTTATTTTTTGTTAAAAAAATATGACAAAACTACCTATAACAGTTGATGAGTTATAGAAAATTTTATAAAATATTCCCAGTGCTCAACTTGTAGATAGCTTAACGATATTTTTGTACAAGCTTACTTTTGTGCAGGAGGCATAAATGATTTGATGCCCCTTTAAGAGGATTTTGTAGGTTTTTCTTCAAGAAAACCTACCCCCCCTCCTACCCATCCTACAAATACTGAAGATCCCTCAACTCTTGGTCGAAGATTATACCTAGAGGCATCTGAGGTTTGGGTAGCATAATGAGATATGTAATCTCCTTTATAATAACTTAGGTTTATAGTTTGTATTGAAGTAGAGGCCTGCAAATCTAAGTGCCCTACCATACCCATGATTGGGATAAGGGGAGAAGAATTTTTATTTTTGATACTAGAGAGACTAGGAAGGAAATCATCAAAAACCAATTTATATTTTCTAAAGGAATCTACCCCCCACAACCCAAAATGTAAACAATTAATATATGTTCCTATCACAGGGTTTGAAGGAACTAAATACTTATCTATATCCTCCATCGCCCCATATCCATCCTTTTCTTTCATTGGAGGTAAAAATGTCTAGGAATCTGATGCATATGGCCTTGTGTGGCAATTAGGGCATGCTCGATGGCATTCAATTTCAGCTATGGTTCACCCTTTGTAATAACTAGAGCCTTATATGATTGATTGGCATCTTTCAAACCCTCCCTTTTCACCACATCCTTTGTCTTATAAACCCAATATTTCCACCAACTTGGTAGAGCACAATATATTGCAAGATGTCCATAGGCATGACATCTACCACTTTTAAATGGAACTCCTTCATAGTTTAAGGACTGAAACATTTATGATGTTCCTTTTCGAATGACCAATGATTCTGCCAATCCATTGTAAATAAAATATTACTTCATTTAAGGTTGAATCCTATGAACTTTTTAACATACTTGATATAACACAGATGATATAAAAAACTGCCTCCTATTTAGAAGAATCAAAATCAAAACCAATGCATATATTACCATGTACTGAATAAAAAGAACCCATAATTTGGATTAGTTTAAAAAATAATATAATTAAAGAGTAACTCCATTGATCCCTCAATCAAACAAGGCCATCACCATGTTACATAGATGCAAACTGTGTTTTAACTTATTACATATGATTATTAATACTGTTTATAATTAAAATATGAAATATAAATGAGTATGTCTCTTTCATAAATAATTTTCATACCCTTAATTTTTGGCATTATGCTTGTGCAATTATTTTATTTATGTTGACTTATCACTATGCTTCACAGTAACCACACGTTCTTTCTCTACAAAAGCTTGCAACTTCGAGTTGGCGACTGGACATACCCTTGTTTGGTTCGACGGAGCTGCTCAGTTGGATGGTAGTGTTTGTGGGGCTGGGGGCACCTTCAAACATCACCCAGCGAGGGTCACCAAGTGGTTCCTAAACTGTGGAGGGGGAACCAATACAAAGGCCGAGCTCTTGGGACTGTGGGTCTCCCTCACTCTTGCTGCCATGTGGTCTATCAACCATCTTCTCGTACTTGGTGACTCTCGAGTTATCATAGACTGGATAACTCAAAAGTGTAAGCTTCACTCTATTCATATCGAGGGCTGGCTGCATCTCACGAGGAATCTCTCCGAACTTTTCTCCGACATCAATTACCTCCACATACCTCGATCTCTCAATGGGGAGGCGGATGCTCTCTCAAAGAGAGCACTAAATGGAGTGGTGGGAAGACTCTCGGTCTTCCACTGTGAAAATGGGATAGATAGTCCCATATCCTCCATTAACATTTTTGAACGATGATGGTTGTCCCTCATTAGCAGAAGATCTGCGGCCAGCTTTTATATATAAGTTTTGACTACTTGAGACTCGCTGCAGATGTTCGTCTTGATCGTTTTCGTCTAGTCTTCCTCCTTGTTTGACTTGTCTTTGTTTGGGTCCCTTTCCTTGGCGCTGTTTGATGGCTAAAAGCTCACAGCATTTGAAATTGTAAATGAATTTATACACTTTATAAATTTGAGGAATTTTTTATTGGAAAAAAAAACCACACGTTCTCATTTCAAATCTCATGATACATTGTTTTAAAGTCTCAACAACAATGAGCAGAATTTACCAATTTGGATGACAGGTTGCCTATTTGGTGCACTCTCTTCTATTCATGTTTCGGTCAAATTCACCCAAATGACGAATGCCATGTAGTTGCTTCTATTCTTTGAATAGAAGGAATGATTACTATTTTGCAAATATTTAACTACTCAATAATCACTATTCTGCAAATATTTAACTACTCTGCTTTGAGGGAATGATTACTATTCTACAAATATTTACAATTTTAACTAGAGCACAATATCCAAAAGAAATTTTTTAAGTGGAACACAATATTGAAAGGCAGGAACTTGCTGCCCTTAGCCGCTCAAGTAAGTGTTCCCGCATGTCTTGCCATGGCCTATATAGAGTGGCTATATATCATGGTAGCTGCGGGTACTTTCATTCATATATATATATATATATATATATATATATATATATATATATATATATATTCTATAATTCTCACTTACCATTTCACAACACAACTTTCCCACACCAATGTTGTCATACATAAATCACAAACATTATGGGCATATGGAAATATTCCTAATTCTTCACAATGACCAAGCCGTTGCTAACCTTCTTAGCATGCTATCATAAGTATCTTTATCCATATAACACAACATTTATAATATCAATAATTTATTTCATCAAAGTAAGTTAAAAAAATATCATTGGATAATCAAAGTAATCTCATAAAATATCATTGGGTTATGAAAGTTTGATCCTTGGTTTGTCCACTTCAAAATATTTTTCCCATCCAATTTTCAAGAGTTATTTTCCTTCCTTTAAGAACCACCAAGAGTTATTCTCCTTCTTCTAAGACCGACCATGCTATGTAAGGTGGTTTATAAGTGTAATATACCAGATATAAAAAGTATGTAGAACAGAAATAAAATGCTAGAAATGACAGAATAACAACAATATAACCAGAACAATCACCACAATAGCACTGAAATGATATAAGAATAACAACAGAAATAGCACTTTGATTCAGAAAGCAATGTTCACGGGCCTCTTTGAGGGGGCAACCTCCAGTTGAGCAGAGCTCTATTACAATAATATCCAAGCTAGGGTTCTCATACCCTCGACTCCTATTTATACTAAATATGTCTATCAAAAGAAGCATCTAGAGGAAGATCCTTTTAGAAGCGGAAGCTTCTATTAGGTCTTTTTACATCTGCCTTATTCTATTTTATTGAAAGACCTTATTAATATTGACCTTTATTACATCTGAATATATTTCTCTACCTATGTGCGGGTTAGGACCCTAACATGTCCGCCCCCTTAAAAATAGCTTTGTCCTCAAGGCTTGAGATGTGGAAATTGTTGAAGAATGGTAGCTGGTTCCCAAGTGCAAGCTACTGGAGTTGTATCTTTCCACTGGACTAGCACTTCCTTGATGGTTCTTTGACACAGGCGACGCTCACGCTGGTCCAAAACTGCTTGTGGCTGTAACCAAATGGATCCTTCTTCATCTAACTCAGGAAGGTTGGTTTGAATTTGACACTTAGCTCTAATCACCTTCTTTAAGCATGAAACATGAAAACCATGATGTAGCTTCGAATGACTGAGAAAAGCTAACTGATAGGCTACTTGTCCTACACGCTTGAGAACTGTATAAGGACCATAAAATTTGGGCGCTAGCTTCTGACAATGCTCGGCCTTGAGAGAAGTTTTCTTGTAAGGTTGTAGTCGAAGAAACACTTGATCCCCTTATGCAAATTGACGTTTAGAGCAACCTTGATTTTCTTGTTTCTTCATGTGATTCTGTGCCATGACCAAATTCTCTTTGAGGGTTCGGAGAATGGCCTCTCGAACTGTAAGTGTGTTGTCAATCGCTTGGACCTTCGAGGCACTCAATAAGTATGAGAGAACTGAAGGTGGCTTTTGTCCATATACCGCTTCAAAAGGAGTCATGTGTGTAGCCGTATGGTATGAAGTGTTATACCACCATTCAGCTAGGGGTAACCATCGAGCCCACTGATTTTTCTTTTCTGAGGAAAAACACCTCAGATATGTTTCCAAACACTTCTTGACAACCTCCGTTTGACCATCAGTCTAGGGATGACAAGCTATGCTGAGATGCAATTGGGTGCCTTGGAGCTTGAGCAGTTCTTGCCAAAAATTTCTTGTGAAAGTTGGGCCGCGATCAGAAACAATAGAGTGTGGCATGCCATGAAGCTTGAAGACCTGATCCATGAAAATTGGAGCCACCGTGGATGCTGTAAACGGGTGTTGAAGAGCACATAAATGAGCATACTTGGAAAGGAGATAAAAAACCACCATGATGACTGATTTATTTCCCGATTTGGGTAAACCGGTAATAAAATCCATAGAGATATCCTTCCAAATAGCAGGTGGAATTGGAAGTGGTTGTAGTGTGCCCGGGGATTTGACTGTTTCTCCCTTGTTGCGTTGACACACATCACATTCAGCTACAAAATTACGGATGTCCTATTTCATACCATCCTAGAAAAAAGAACGTTTGACCCTGTCATAGGTTTTGGTGAACCCGGAATGCCCTGCAGTGGGTGTAGCATGAAGCTCAAAAAGTACCGTGGATTTAAACTTTGATTGTTTACTTAAATACAAACGACCTTTGTATCGAAGTTCATCATGGAGCCAAGAGTACCCTGGGGAGCTGGAGCATTGGACTGCAATTGTTGGATCAGATGCGAACTTTTGGGATCTTGTAGCCATTCCCGACGAATTTCTTGGAGCCAATTTGGTATAATGGAGGAAAGAGAAAAAAGGGGTCCTTCGTCTTCATATTTTTGGGAAAGTGCATCTGCAACCACATTGTATTTCCTTTCTTGTAAATGATCTCATAATCATATCTAAAGAGCTTAGTCACCCATTTTTGTTGCTTCGGGGAGGAAATGCGTTGTTCTAGAAAATACTTGAGGATTTGATGGCCTGTCTTAATTTGGAAATGTTGCCCCAATAGATAAGGGCACCACAGATCAACGACATGCAAAATAGCCAACATTTCCTTTTCATAGATTGATTTGCCCAGATTTCTTTCAGATAGTTTCTTGCTGGTAAAGGCCAAAGGTCGACCCTCTTGCATAAGGAAAACACAAATTCCTTTCCCTGAGGCATCACATTCCAACACAAAGGTCTTTGTGAAATCAGGAAGGGCCAGAACTGGAGTGGTGCACATGGCCATCTTCAAGGTTTGAAAAGATTGAGCAGTGGCTGGAGTCCAACTGAAAGAGTTCTTTTTTAGGAGAGCAATGAGAGGTGCTGCAATCTTTCCATAATTCTTAACAAACTTGTAATAATACCCTATTAAGCCTAGAAATCCATGCAAACTTTTGAGAGTCTTTGGGTGAGGCCAGTCTTGCATAGCTTCAATCTTATTTGGATCCATCCTGATGCCATCCTTGCCAACCAGATGACCCAAGTATTCTACTTCTGAGGCGCCAAAAGCACATTTAGACTGTTTCAGGAAAATTTGGTGCTGAGAGAGTAGATGGAGAACTTGATCCACATGATCAAGATGGTCTATCCAGGTTTTTCTATAGATGAGGATATCATCAAAGAAAACTAAGACAAAATGATGAAGAAAAGGACGAAAGACATGATTCATGAGGCTTTGGAAGGTGGAGGGGGCATTACACAAGCCAAAGGGCATGACCAAAAACTCATAGTGGCCCTCAAGAGTTCTAAAAGCAGTCTTGGGAATGTCGATTTCTTTCATACGTATCTGGTGGTAGCCTGAACGAAGATAAAGTTTAGTAAAGAATTGGGTGCCACTCAATTCATCTAGGAGGTCATCAATGACAGGAATGGGAAATTTGTCTTTAATGGTAAGTTTGTTGAGGGCACGAAAGTCAGGACACATTCACCAAGAACCTTCTTTCTCCAGGACCATGACCACATGAGAAGAGTAGGGGATTGTACTAGGGCGGATAACACATGCATTAAGGAGTTCCTGGACCATTTTCTCAATTTCATTTTTTTGGGAAACGGGGTGACGATATAGACGGATATTGGGAGGAAGGCTTCCAGGTATAAGGGGAATGGAATGATCATGAACACCATGGGAAGGAGGGAGTCCTTGGGGAGTGGAAAAGACCATTTGATGTTTAGAAAGGATGGCTTGGAGGTCTTGCGGCACCGAGGGTGTCTCTGTTGCTTGTATGGCATGGAGTTGGGAAATAACACCAGAATGACCTTTTTTGAGTAGCTTTTCCATGCGATGGGAACTAATGATCTCAGGTGAACTAGTTGTGATACCTTGGAATTTATATTGGTGGCCTTCCTGGTCGAATTGCATGGTTAATTCCTTAAAATCCATGAGAATGGGACCCAAAGTCCTTATCTAGTCTGCACCCAACACAATGTCACAACCGCCCATGTCAATAGCAAACATATGAGATTTCAGGTGGTAGTCACCAATTTGGAGACACACATTTTCACAATGCCCTCTACATTTCATGGAACCACCATTGGCAATCATGATTTGAAAATTGTTGACGACATGGATGTAGCAATGAGTTTCTTGGGAAATGCAACGATGAATAAAATTATGGGTGCTTCCACTATCAACCAGAATGATGAACTTTCGATGCTTGATGTAACCGATTAGCTTGAGGGTTTGGGGAGCAGAGAAGCCAGTGAGATCATTGAGGGAAATGACTGGTTCTACTTCGGGAGGGTCTAAGGGATGGGTTATGTCAGTCGTTTCAGGTGACTTAGACACAAGGGGAGTTTCAACATCCTCTTTCGAAATATCCTCGAAGATGGCCATAAAAATCTTTTGTTCCTTACACTTGTGGCCTAGGAAATATTTTTCATCACAATTATAACAAAGGCCTTTTAGTTGGCATTCAACCATTTCAACCCTGGTCAATTTTTGGATCTTTAGTGGAGTGGAGGGAGTAGTGGGATTTACAGGTTTAGGGTGAGGGATAAAGGGGGGTTTTTGGTTTTGAGAAGATACCACCTGTTGTGATTCTTTAACTCTTTTAGTAGCCTCCACCAAAATCTAAGGCCGAGCCATGAGGACATGGGCCCGAATCTCATCCTTGAGGCCACTGATAAAACACTCCTAGAAAAAGGCATCAGACATGCCCTCTGTCCGAAAATCCAGGCGCTCAAAGGAAGCTATAAAGTCTTCCCATGTTCCTGATTGTTTCAACTTTTTCAAATGACCCAAATGGTTAGTGCCAGTGTCAAAGCGTTCATAAAGCTCTGCCACAAAGTGTGTCCAAGCAATATACCCTTGACAAAAAGTTTTTCTCCATTGCCACCATTGCCAACGTTCTTGATCTAGATGGAGAACACCATACTGGAGTTTGGCCAAGTCATCTGTAATGCTGTATAAAGAAAAATAATGTTCCATTTGGGTTACCCAACCAGTGGGGTTCGAGCCATCAAATTTGGTCACATCCACCCGTGGAAGGCATAGGTCACGTTGAAAGTGACGGGGCTGAAAGTTATGGGCATGAGAGGAAGTTTCACCTTCAGTCTTTGTAGGTGCGTCAGAGGAATGATTATCTATAGGGATATGAAGCTTGGTGCAGAGTGACGAAAAGACAGATTCAAGCTGGGTGGTCAGTTCTTGTTTGATTTCCTCCATTGAGGACTGTATGGTTGTATTGATGGTGACAACATTGACAATGAGGTGTTTCACTTCTTGTTGGGTCTCGGTGAGACTAGATTGCAAGGTATTGAAGCGAGCTTCCAAGTCTTGGCTATGGGTATGGGCCATGAGGATGAGGGAACCAAAAAGGGGTGGGTGGGGTTAGAAATTTTTCCAAAAAATGATATGTATGAATGTAATAAGGGAAAAGAGATGAATCCAATGGAATAGGTCTCAAATAATGGTGAAAAAATTTCCAGAATTTTTTTGTTTTTTTTACACCTGCGGAGTTATACTCCAGTCTGAAGAATACTGTAGTGATGAGATGCCCAAATTCTTAATCAGGAGGAAATGTGTAGTGATTTGGCAACCCGAACACAGCTGCATGGCAATAGATCTTGTCTTTTTTAATTTGTTTATGTTTCTGTCCCCCAAGGGTTAGGTATTCAGTGGTTCTATAGACAAGGGTTTTCCCTGTGCTATAGCTCTCTGATATATGTGCGGGGTCCAACAGTAGTACTTGGCCCAATATCTCATGGCACTAACTAAGGAGGATAGACCGTACCCTTAGCCGTACTACCCAACTACCCAGGTACTAGAGAGTATCTTCCCGAGTGTTGTTCTTGGTGGAACTATAGCAGTTAGATGACCGATCGGTTTATCTAAAGAGGGCTTCAGGTAATCTAGGTTGATCCGTACACAGGTGTTGTATGATGCGCTACCACTCGAAGGGGCACCAACATGGGTTACAAGGGTGGCCAACATATGTGCGCTTAAGTACCACTTGTATTTCCTGCGTGTATGAATCCCTCAACCCTGGGTTTATGCATGTAACGATAGATCTCTATGGCTTAAAGACGCCAGAATACATCTCTACCCTGAAAAAAAAATTTACCCACAATTTCTGCCAAGGAAAGTGCTCTGATACCACTTGTAATATACCAGATATAAAAAGTATGCAGAAAAATGTAAAATTCTAGAAATGACAGAATAACAACAATATAACCAGAACAATCACCACAATAGCACTGAAATGATATAAGAATAACAACAGAAATAACACTTTGATTCAGAAAGCAATGTTCACGGGCCTCTTCGAGGGGGCAACCTCTAGTTGAGCAGAGCTCTATTACAATAATATCCAAGCTAGGGTTCTCATACCCTCGACTCCTATTTATACTAAATATGTCTATCAAAAGAAACATCTAGAGGAAGATCCTTCTAGAAGTAGAAGCTTCTATTAGGTCTTCTTACATCCGCCTTATTCTATTTTATTGAAAGGCCTTATTAATATTGACCTTTATTACATTCGAATATATTGCTCTACCTATGTGCAGGTTAGGACCCTAACAATAAAAGTGATGAGAAACTCTATTATAGTACTTGTAGAATATAATCTTTGACTCAATCTGCTCTTTTTTTTTCTATCCAACTAGCTAACAGGGAAAGAATGACAAATGAAAATATAAATATGTATAATATATCAAGATATAAGACACTTAATCAACCAAACATAAACAATTCCAATGAACTTACCCTAGCATGTCTATCTACACTCAATAATTTGGTTTATACTCCTCCCAACTACTAATAGACCTCTTAACTGTAACACACCCGACTCCCCCAAACTCTCACTTAGCTTGGTGGGGCGTCTAAATTTAATTTTTCCTCAAATAAAATATTTTCTCTTTTAAGTCTCATAGATGGATTCTACCCATCGAGAGCTTTCCAACGACTGTAATCAAGCTTGATTCCGAGCTTTGGATTGAAATTTACAGTCTTTTGAATTTTTTTGGGTTCTAATTATTGAATACAACTCACCGCCACGTGGCATCCACATGACCATCTATCAATCATGTCATTTGAAGTAGTACTAAAGTGGTGCCTGCCACCTAGCTCATCGACTCAATGGTTCCGACTTCTCGGGACCCTTCATTGTCGTTGGCGGGGTTTTCTCTCCATCACAGAGACACAAGTCACCCCCCTCCTCAAGCTCCAATGACGAACTTTGATGAGTCCAGTCTCTAGAGCCGATGGCTCTTGCACCTTGACACCCAACGAATTTGATCGTGTCGATGCTTTTCACTTACTCAAATTTTACCGCCTATCCTCTAAAATTCTTCTAAGTCGATCAGGTGGATCCTACGAAAATCTATGGTCGAGATTCTCTCTTATCCATTCATCGATCAACGACTCTCATTCAACCTTGTAAAGGTCTTCATTGCCATCATTGAAGTGCACCCACTTCAACTTCTAGATCTACTATCAATCACCTAGCACCGATGATCACTTCAGCCAAATTTAACGATGTTCGCAACACCTCCGTCTATGGTCAAGATCTAATCTTTGGGTTCTATGTGGGTGATAGTTAACATTCTTAGCCCCCTTACTCGTGGAAAGTCAAATAAGATCCAATGGTTGTGATTTACCCAGAACTCTTTTGATAGATCGACAGTTCCTAGGGAATTTCATTGTAGTCGGATCAATGCTACAATCTCATCCTCAATATTATCGACTACTCTTCTTCTAGTGAAACTAAGTTCAATATCAATGGCCTAGATTCTTCCCTTCTATCCTAATCAACGAATCCTATACTCTTAGGTATTTCTTCATTGGAATGGATCTTGCATATCCAACAATGAGGATGGATCCTCTAATAGATGTAAGGCTTGTGGCCCTTTTTTTCATCATCGAAGTTTCTCGCTCCAACTCTTGGACACTTTTAAGGTTTTTGGTCCCGAGGAAAGGATCAATTACACTCGTCACAATGAAACAACAACCTAGAGTCATTCCAACTCAAAACACAGTTCTTCATTAGGGAGATAGTCCTACTTGAGACTTAGTCAATTCTTGATTCTAATAAGCCAACCTCCTAAGGTTCACCAGATCCTCAAGGGTTCATAATTCGCTCCAAGACCACCAAGGTCCTTCTAACTTCACCAAAGGTGAAATTATTCCATATCCTGCAAGCATTCCAATTAGGTAGAGGAGGTTCACTCAGGAACAAGGCCCTTTTTATACAAGAACCTCTCCAATCACCAGGATACTCAAGTCACCCTCCCAAATGAATATTTTGTCCATATCTTGCAAACTTTCCTCTCGAAGTTGCAAGACTTCTAGGGGTATACATCACCATCCCAAATTTTCTTAACTTCATGGGTTAACAAATTTAATCAATGAAGGCAACCAAACACATTCCAATTTACTCAAGAATTTTGATTCATCATTTACATGAATTCATATTTTCCCATTATACTAGAAACCATTGATTTACATCATTATCATACATTAAACAAGCTAGATTAAACACTTATCTGTTCATGGAAAATATATGTAGCCAACTGACTAAGAGAGGATGCCTTTCCTCCCAACCTTAGGCCATATTGATGAGTGCCTTCCTATAGTACGCCACCCCCATGCCAAGCCATGATATCACAAGGGAATGATTCAACCGGTATTCAAGATCAGATGATCAAGGAAGGTTACTCTCCTTCCTCTGCTGACAACAAAAAAAGTTCCCCCCTTCCCACTGAGCACTGGGATTCCACAGGTTTATCAGGTAGTTTATGAATTAGATTTCCTCTACATAAGGCAGTCACTTCTCTGCTATACAATCACTTGGTGACCTCCCCTTACCAGTTCCAGTTTCTGTCCAACAAGTACTAAGCTGCGACCCTTTATCACTCTAGTATAGATCCATGTCTTGTTTGTTTCAGGGTGATCATCATTAAATTGGATGAGCTTCCTATTTTCTTCAAGGAAAGTTATCCATTTTCTCCATCTCTTTGATTTGCACCAATGAACATCTTTTTTCATTGCGCCCTTAGCCTATGAGCTCATCGCTCACTTACTCTTCCTCTGAGTATTCTCCTTTATGCATTGTGTGTTCTCCTTCCTCCACTTGATGATGTCTCTTCTCTTCCTATCCTTGGGACTCATGTAATGTACCCAACCACCCATAGGCTGGCCACGCCACCTCAAAAAATCACTTTAAAACTGATTTTGAATTATGATAATAATTAATTCAAAATTTAAGCATGAAAGAATCACCTGCATGGGTAAAGATCCATGTTACAACATAAAATAAATAAACAATGTGCCATGCACAACAAATAACCAGCACACATGCACACATAAATACATCTCATGGATAATTAAATACACTGTGGAATATACATTATACATAAAACACAGAGAACACTTATCTTTGCAAGTAAACATTCACCAACTGGTTGTAGAACAAGGACGTTCCTCCCAACCATAGAGACTGTTGTTCATTTACTTTGAACAATAAGTCACCCTCGAGTTAGGGCTACGAATCCACAAGGACAGGTCCTAGGCCAAATCTAAAACACACAAAAATTGTCTAACTATCTCTTAGGTTTCACAACCACACAAAAAATCCTAATTTCCATCTCTCTTTCCCCTTCAGTCTGTATCGTTGGATTATTCAGAGGGGGGGTTAATCAGTAATAGAGCAATTCAATCCTTTTTAACCACATTATGCAAGTGTTATATCAATGTAGCATTATCATCCAATAGTTGCAGAGTAAATAAAAAATGAACAAATGATCAATCATACACATACACAGCACACCCGTGTTTTTACATGGAAACCCAAAGAGAGAGAAAACCACAAAATGCTTTTTCTTATATGTTTTTAAGAATTACATTCATTGGAAGCACCAAATTCCTTTGTTTTCCAGCTACAACTGGAAGGAGGCTCCAACCCCCTAATTTCTCAGGCTACAACCTGAGGGGAGCTTCAACTCCCTAGTTCTCTGGTTACAACTAGAAGAAGGCTATGACTCCCTATGTTATCTACCCACAACCAGAAGGTGGCTACAACCACCTGTCCTTGCCCCGTCCAACCACCCTGACGTAGAAATAGAATGATGGAACCACTGTCACACTATCATTGTGAGATATACTGCTGTAAACCTGTACTAATCGACCTGCACCAAACAACCTGTACCAATAACCTGAACCATGCATCAACCATGCATCAACCTGTACCTCAACCTGTAATCAACTTGTACCATAAACAAGTGCACCAACCATGCACCAACCTGTACCAAACAACGTGTAATCAACTTGTACCATAAACAAGTGCATCAACCATGCACCAACCTGTACCATGAACAAGTGCATCAACCATGCACCAAACCTGTACAAATAACATGTCACAACAACCTATCCAAACAACCTATCACACCAACATGTCTCATCAATCTTATCAACCAAATCAGATCTACTCACCAAGATCAATCACCAAGACAACTCTCAAAGATGTGCATCAACCAAGCATAACACAACAACTCATAATCATCACCAAGATCAATATCTACTTCTAATAATATACCAATACAAGTATGCTACATCATCCATAAACCATGTGTCAAAAATACTACTAACAAGTGCCTCCAACCATGTACCAAGTATGTACCAATCATGTATCAATTACTCATCAACTATGACTCATCAATATATACCAACATCATCAACTATACACCTCATGTATGTGCCAACTCATCAACTACTTGTCTCAACCATGTACCCAACATGTACCTCAACCAAATCCCTCATCAATTTCATCATCCAAATCTGATTTGTAAATCTATAATATACCTGGTGTATATGATCACATACTTGCAAACTTTCCTTAACTTTAACAACAARAGACTAACATTTTCATCAAAATTTACTTTAGTCTTACATGACTAGTTTTAGATTAGTCAACAACCCTAACTTGAAATAATCATAAATATGTACCTGTAACRAATAAAGATYTGAAAATGGTACAAAATGTTCTTCAGTGTCTTTTATGCAATTCCTCCAGATTTCACTACTTGGAACCTCTCAGAAAAGGAGTTATAGCAAAAGTGRCATACCTTGTTGAATTCTGGCTTATTCTAGAGATCCACCTTGTAGAGCGTGCCCTGCACAAAATATTTGTTTTATGGATCTGAAAATTGTACACAACATACTAAATAATGTACTCTAACCAACACATTTGGTATTAATTAATTTGGATATGTTATGAAGAAGTTATGACGTTTTTACCCGAAACACATGTTTTAGACTAGTTTCAGGACTAACCACAAATCCTATTTTCCACGGAGTGTAACTCCAAAAATGCAACGACCCACAAGCTGAAATTTGTACCACAACTACTTGGATATGTTTCCCCAACAACCTCCAAATTTCACGGTCTGAATCATTCTAGAAAAAAAGTTATTGCGAAAATGGTGAGATGACCTGTAAATAACATACCTTAGAAAGCATCATCAAAATAATTTATCCTCCCTTGAATTTCGGCCTTCTTTACTTCACTTTCCCTCTGAAATTCGACTTAGATATCCTTTGGTTATCTCAGTCACTTGTAGATATTCAATATGCTCAATAATCACTTGTCAACTTAGTAATTTCTCCATTAAATTTATTATTTGAATAATTTATTTTGTATTCACTTTGACTTATAGTACACTCATCACTTCACTTAATTATTTACCTTCTAAAATCTCTTAAACCACTTTGACTACTTTGACCTTTTGGGGCTTCTAGATGACTCATGAGGGTTCTCCAACTTCACATGGCCATAACTCTCTAACCGTGAGGAGTTATGTGAAGTTCCACATACCACTAGAAATGGCATGACATGTACTATCCATCTAGAATATTATTACCTGAAAATATATCAAAACTCGTACCATTATCCATCAAACAAACTTGGGTCCATTACCCAAACCTTTCTCCAACTTCACATGGCCATAACTCTCTAACTGTGAGGATTTATGTGATGTTACACATACCACCAGAAATGGAATGACATGTACTATCTATCTGTAATAGTCTTACTTGTAAATATATCAAAACTCATACCATTATCCATCAAACAAACTTGGGTCCATTACCCAAACCATTGTGCTACCAAAATTCGCTACCAGACTTTCTTCAAGGGTTGACATCGATGAAAACCAACCCAATTAATCAACAATCTCCCCCTTTGGCATTGATGGAAACACTCTGATGCAATACTGAAGTCATGTCACTCATTCTCCCCCTTTACCTTTACCTTTGCATTTACTTTTGCATATGATAAATCTCTCCCCCTTTGTAATCAATGGAAAAGGTATCTTTCCATTCGAGGTTGCTCCCCCTAACTGAACTTTCCTTGGGGATACTCCCCCCTGACTAAACTCTTCTTGAAACTGATATTTCAACCTAAATTGTCTTCTTTATGGTGATTCCTCGTGTAAATCTAAGACATATAAGATAAGCATTCAAAAGCATTAATTTTGGAGTAGAAATTACTTTGAGTCTCTGGCGTAGATACTCAAAGGCTTCCCATGGAAGTGGTTTTGTAAAGATGTCTACCACTTGTTCTTTTGTGCCCACATATTCAACTTTGATGTTCTTCTCTGTAACCTGTTCCTGTAGAAAATGATACTTTATTGGAATCTGCTTCATCTTGGAGTGCATCACCGAGTTCTTTGAGATATTGGTGGAACTTGTATTATCACAATAGATTGGAATGGGATCATCATACTCAACCTGTATATCTATCGGAGTTTGTTTCATCCATAGAACCTGTGTACAACATCCTGCTGCTGCAATATACCCTACCTCGGCTGTAGATAAGGATACCAATGATTGTTTCTTGCTTAGACATGATACTAAACACTCACCCAAGTAGAATGTTTCTCCATGGGTGCTTTGTCAGTCATCAATGCAACCTGCCTAATCTGCATCTGTGTAGGCAATAAGTGATAGATCCTTTCCTTTTGGATACCATAATCCAAACTCTTATGTTCCTTTGAGATATCTAAAAATCCTATTTATTGCTAATACATGTGATTCCTTTGGTGCTGCTTGAAATCGTGCCACCTGTCCAACTGCCTGCATTACATTTGGTCTGGATGTTGTCACATATAGTAAGCTACTAATCATTGACCTATATTTCCTCTGGTCTGTAGACTTTGAATCATCATGTTTGCTCATCTTGCAACTGATTTGCATAGGAGTGGTAACTAGTTGGCAATCTTCCATTCCGAACCTCTTTAGCATTTCTCTGATATACTTAGTTTGAGAAATAAAAATTCCTTGGCTACTTTGACATATTTGAAGACCCAAAAAGAATGATAGTTCTCCGAGTAATGACATTTCAAATTCATTCTGCATATCCTTTGCAAATTTCTAGCTTAACCTGTCATTAGTACTTCCAAAACAATATCATCAACATAAATTTCAATTAATAAAATACTACCTTGAGTTACCTTGATGTAGATTTTGTTGTATGCGCTTCCTTTCCATAGTTCATAGGGAGTTTTGTCATTGTTGTTTTTGAGCATTACGTTGTTTTGAATGTGAACTGTTGTATGCACTGTGTGTGTCCAAAAAATATCTGTTAATTTGGAATCCATTAGCATTGTTTGAGCCATTTCCTGTGTAATTATCATCCATTATGATAATGTTCCTTTGTCTCTGAACCAATCTATGATTCCATTCTTTCGTCCACTGTCATATATCTGTCCAAACCGACTAAGTGTTCTTACAAATCCATCTCTATCCATACTGTCCAAGAATACACTTGTGCAACTGTCCATAATGCTGACCCATTTATCACTATACTATCATGAAGTCTTGATTAATCTATCAAACTGTACTTTTGCTAACTGACTACTCTGAATCTGTCTTCTCAAACTCTGCAAGCTGCTCGAAGGATGGTTTTTTGTTCTGTCACAACTATCGCATAGACTTCCCTTGTCTAATATTCATATTACATGGGAGTCTATAAGCCGGATGGGTCAAAATAATTCTTGCTCTGACGTGTATTCATCATCATCTTCATTGGTAGATTCAATATCTCTTCGAGCTCTGACTTCTTTCTTTCTGTATGTGGATTCATCTTTCACTACAATTCCTGAAAGTACAATCTCTTGAACATGTTCCTTATTTACCTGTCCTTCCTTTCTTTCAGTTATTTTCCAAACCTTTCTGTATCTAACATCCTTCTTTTTCTCTGTAGATTTTTCTTCAGCTCGTTTTATTGCCAATCTTGCGATCTTTGGTACCTGGGCTTTGTTCACATGTTCTTCCTGTTTTCTTATCCATACTTTCTTATATCTGATATCGATGTTCTCTTTCATGGAAGTATCGATCGTGCTTCTACAATAACTGACTATGTGTCTATTATTATGACATTTGTAACACTCAATGTTACGTGCGGCCACATAGACACTTCTTGCTTGAACATTTCTTTTATAATCCTTGCAATCTGCAACCTTATGTCCAAAATTAATATAATAAAAACAATGACCATAAAATAAATTTGCATACCTGAGAGTGAATGATCTTCTTTGTGGTGTAGTCCTTCTGAATTTGTGCCTTGATTGATCATGATCATGGTTGAAGCTTCTTTGTGGTTTGAACACATATGGTCTTCTTGAATATGTATCTTCAATAGTTTTCTTAGATTCTAGTTGACCATGATTCCTTCCTTTGAGTACTTCTACATAACTCTTTCTTTTTTCTTCATTCTTCTTTTCTAGCAACCTAGAGTGATTCTCTTCATTCTTTGTAACTGATGTGGATGTTTCTGTCTCTTCAACATTCTTTTTGAGCTTGACGATTTTACTTCAATGTGACAACTTCTTCTTCAAGCTTCTCAACCTCTTCTTTTTTCTTTAATATCTGAGACTTCATGACTTCTTTTGTTCTCTTCGCTTCTTCAAGATGAATTTTTAATTTGATTATTTCTTCTTCAAGTACTTTCTCTTCTTGACCAAACTATGACTCAAGCTGGTTTAGATCATTAGTTCTTTCCTTAAGATGATCTGTCAATATCTTCTCTCTCATTTCTGCTTCTTCCTTCTATGATGCTATGTTGGATTCCAAACACTGCTTTTGATATTCAATATTTTCTTTGATCTTTCTAGCTTCTTCTAGTTGAGTTCTTAAGTTCTCGATGCCCTATTGGGCTTCTTAAAAAATGTGAACACTTTCCTTTTGCTTCATCAATTCTTTAATGAGTGACTTGTTTTCTTCTCTTAGTTCATCTAAAGCACTAATCAATTCTACCTCATAATTGTCTTCTTTTTCAATTTGTTTTTCTGTCTCATTTCCTTCATGTAATTCTATTTCAAGATGTCCACGTTTTTCACAATTAAAGCAAAACAACATACCTCTGTTTATTATGTACTCTTCATATTTTGAATCTGTTTGACATGGTGAACATATTTCTTCTTGATATGTACTTGCATCTTCTTTGGAATTTTCTGAATCTGTGATGGGTGAAGAATATATGTCATGTAACTTATCCCAAAGTTTTTTGGCTGATGAACATTTACCAACCTTTTCTCTTACCAGATTAGGTAATCCTTCCCAAATGAAATCCATTGCTATTTTGTTATTCTTCTTCAATTCCTTCTTGGTTGCAGTCTTTGCCCTTTTTTAACTATCATATCCTGTAACGACTGATAGCCAATTATAATTCCCTTGTGCCTATAAAAATACTTTCATCCTTATGCTACACATCTCATACTTTAAACCATTCTAACCATTAAACAATGGTACTCCATTCTCAGAATAATCCATGATCTCCTTCCAGTGGTTAAACTATTTCCTGAAGGAACCGACTCTGAAACCAATTGTTGGATTACTAAGAAGGGGGGTGAATCAGTAATAGAGCAATTCAATCCTTTTTAACCACAATATGCAAGCATTATATCAATGTAGCATTATCATCCAACAGTTGTAGAGTAAATAAAAAATGAACAAATGAGCAATCATACACATACATAGTACACCAGTGTTTTTACGTGGAAACCCAAAGCGAGAGAAAACCACGTAATGATTTTTCTTATATGTCTTTAAGAATTACATTCATTGGAAGCACCAACTTCCTTTGTTTTCTAGCTGCAACTGGAAGGAGGCTACAACCCCCTAATTTCTCAGGCTACAACCTGAGGGAAGCTCCAACTCCCCAATTCTCTGGCTACAACCAGAAGGAGGCTACGACCCCCTATGTTCTCCGGCTACAACCACCTGTCCTTGCTCCATCCAACCACCCTGACATAGAAGTAGAATGATGGAACCATTGCCACACTATCACTGTGAGATATATTGTTGTAAACCTATACCAATCAACCTACACCAAACAACCTATACCAATAACCTGAACCATGCATCAACCATGCATCAACTTGTACCTCAACCTGTAATCAACCTATACCATAAACAAGTGCATCAACCATACACCAAACTATACCAAACAACCTGTAATCAACTTGTACCATAAACAAGTGCATCAACCATGCACCAACCTGTACCATGAACAAGTGCATCAACCATGCACCAAACCTGTACAAATAACATGTCACAACAGCCTGCCCAAACAACCTATCACAACAACATGTCTCATCAATATTATCAGCCAAATCGTATCTACTCACCAAGATCAATCACCAAGACAACTCTCAAAGATGTGCATCGACCAAGCATAACACAACAACTCATAATCATCACCAAGATCAATATGTGCTTCTAATAATATACCAATACAAGTATGCTACATCATCCATAAACCATGTGTCAACAATACTACTAACAAGTGCCTCCAACCATGTACCTAATATGTACCAATCATGTATCAACTACTCATCAACTATGACTCATCAAGATGTACCGACATCATCAACTATACACCTCATGTATGTGCCAACTCATCAACTACTTGTCTCAATCATTTACCCAACATGTACCTCAACCAAAATCCCTCATCAATTTCATCATCCAAATCTGATTTATAACTCTGTAATAGACCTGGTGTATATGATCACATACCTGCAAACCTTCCTTGACTTTAACAACAAGAGACTAACATTTTCATCAAACTTTACTTTAGTCTTACATTCCTAGTTTTGGATTAGTCAACAACCCTAGCTTGAAATAATCATAAATACGTACCTGTAACGAATACAGATATGAAAATGGTACAAAATGTTCTTCAATTTGTTTTATGCAATTCCTCCAGATTTCACTATTTGGAACCTCTCAGAAAAGAAGTTATAGCAGAAGTGGCATACCTTGTTGAATTCTGGCTTATTCTAGAGAGCGACCTTGTAGAGCGTCCCCGCACAAAATATTTGTTTTATGGATCTGAAAATTGTACACAACATACTACAGACTATACTCTAACCAACACATTTGATATTACTTAATTTGGATATGTTATGAAGAAGTTATGACATTTTTACCCAAAACATCTATTTTAGACTAGTTTCAGGACTAGCCACAAACCCTATTTTCCACGGAGTGTAACTCCAAAAATAGAACGACCCACAAGCTGAAATTTGTACCACAAATACTTGGATATGTTTCCTCAACGACCTCCAAATTTCACGTTCTGAATCATTCTAGAAAAAAAACGTTACTGCGAAAATGGTGAGATGACCTGTAAATAACATACCTTAGTAAGAATCATCAAAAAAATTTATCCTCCCTTGAATTTCGACCTTCTTTACTTCACCTTCCCTCTGAAATTCGAATTAGATATCCTTTGGTTACCTCAGTCACATGTAGATATTCAATATGCTCAAGTGTGATTAAAATGAGAGAGCCTTGCCTCTTATTTATACTTTCATGTAACTTCCTCAAGGGGTTACCTTTTAACCATCTTAACCCACTTTCCTTATTTTAAGGTTAACCCACTTCTAACCACTTGTCAACTTAGTAATTTCTCCATTAACTTTATTATTTAAATAATTTATTTTGTATTCACTTTGACTTATAGTACACTCATCACTTCACTTTATTATTTACCTTCTAAAATCTCTTAAACCACTTTGACTACTTTGACCTTTTGGGGCATCTAGATGACTCATGAGGGTTCTCCAACTTCACATGGCCATAACTATCTAACCGTGAGGAGTTATGTGACGTTCCACATACCATTAGAAATGGCATGACATGTACTATACATATAGAATAATCTTACCTTCAAATATATCAAAACTCATACCATTATCCATCAAACAAACTTGGGTCCATTACCCAAACCTTTCTCCAACTTCACATGGACATAACTCTCTAACCGTGAGGAGTTATGTGACGTTCCACATACCAACTGAAATGGAATGGAATGTAATATCCATCTGGAATAGTCTTACCTGTAAATATATCAAATCTCATACGATTATCCATCAAACAAACTTGGGTCCATTACCCAAACCATTGCGCTATCGGACTTTCTTCAAGGGTTGACATCAATGACAAATGTAACATCCCCAACCACCCACGGGCCAGGGAATGCTACCTTCAAGCCCACCCTTGGACTTATTTCTATTACCGATACCTTCTTTCATTAATAAGAATGCACAAGATATAAGATTTAGCAACATGCACAACAATATCCAGTAAGCATGCATAATCTAAGATTTAGTTAAACAATAATTAAACTACACAGCAGAAATACATTCATATACATGTAAATGATACAATAACAGAAGGCACTTATCTTTATGAAAGATGACACCAACTGGATGCAGACCAAGGATGTTCCACCCAATCATAGACACCACTGCTCCAAATCTCAACAGTAGTGTCACCCCCGAGCCAGGGCTATGAATCCACAAGGACAGTTCCAGAGTGTACTTGGGTTCCCAAACTAGTTAGCTCTCAATCTCTCACAGGTTTCCCAACACCCACAACAATCCAAGTACCCAAATCTCTTCTACCCAACTTGTACAGCCCCAAAGACTGGACCTCCACCCTTCTCTACCTCGCAGTCCCTCAGGCAGTCCTTCCCCTTTATTCTGGGGCCTCCAACACAATTGGTCTAGAATCACAATGTTGGAACTCTCAGGACTTGCAGTTGTGAGAAAAACAGTGCACAGGCCAACGCATCTCAGACATGTAGGCCCCAAGTCATGGCTGGATTGCACTAGCGACCATTACAGCCAACCATCCTGTGGCTAATTCTTCAGCAGCTCAGTTCCCTTTACCAAGCCAAGACGCGGATGAAGATGGATCAATGAATGGGTGAGTGAGTGCATGAAAGTGTGCGAGCGGAAATGAATGAACGTATAGGAAATCAGTGAACAAGCAATCAGTCGAACCCCCCCATCAGACCAGAGGTAGGTTTAAGTAACTTCATGGGGAAATCAAGAACCTCCTGTCCTTCCCCAAGAGTCTCACGTAACCAATCCCGTCCCTTAGACAAAAAGGGTAATTAGAATAGGAATAAACACTTAGGCCCTCAAGCCCCATCTCTTATGGAATCATAGCCCCCTATAACTCTAGTCCTTGTCCGTTTAGCAGCCAATGATGTGTTTATTATTAATAATGATCAAAACATTACATTTCTTGGGCATATTGGCCCTTTAATAATTGTTTGGGCACTCTGGCCTCTCAGCATTGTAACAATACATTATTTAAAATTGGGGTTCAAAACCTGGGGTGTTACATCCCCTCCCCCTTATTTTGGCACTTTCCTCAGTTCATATACAAAATAGAGATCAAAATCTCAAATTTATTCAAAAATCTACAGGTACTCTGGCCGCATGGCATCTTCATGCTCCCAGGTAGCATATTTAGGACTGTAGCAGGTCCACTAAACTTTTACCATCTCTATAACTCGATTTCGGAGCATTTTGACTTTTCTGTCCAACACCTGCACTGGCTTACCTGAAAATCTCCCTCTGTCTCTACCTAAATCAGACGCCGATCAATAACATGGTTAGGATCATGTACATATTTCTTTAGTAAAGAGACATGAAATACATTATGCACATTCATGGAAGTAGGCAATGCAAGCATGTATGCAACTGGCCCTATTCTGTCCAATATTTCAAATGGACCACAGAATCTGGCTGCCAACTTTGTACAACTACCCAATTTCAAAGAGATTTTCTTGGGATTCACTTTCAAAAGTGCATGCTCCCCTACTTTAAATTCTCTAGCTGTGTTGTTCTTGTATGCATAAACTTTCTTTCTATCCTGAGCTGCCTTTAAATTCTGCTTGATCTTGACCACCTGGTCTTCCATGTCCTTCAACAACTCCGGCCCAAGTACCACTCTATCTGTAGGGTTGTCCCAACTTACTGGAGTATCGCATTTACTACCATACAAGGCTTCAAATGAGCTCATTCTCAATGAAGCTTGATACCCATTATTATATGAAAACACAACCAAGTGTAAGTAATCTTCCCACTTAGATGGCTTATCCATCACATACATTCTTAGCATGTCTTCAATTATTCGATTGACCCTCATTATTTGCCCATCTGTCCGGGGATGATATGCTGTGCTAAAGTTTATATTTGTACCAAATCATTTAAAGAATCCCCTCCATAAATTGGAGGTAAACTTCGTATCTCTGTCTGAGACAATTGTCCTAGGTATCCCATCCAACCTAGCAATTTCCTTCATGAAAATTTTTGCAATATTAGCCGCTGTATGCATTTTCTTTACATGCACAAAATGAGCAACCTTTGTTAATTTTTCAACCACCACCATGATTGAATCATGTTGCTTATTTGTTCTAGGTAATCCTGTGATGAAATCCATGGTGATCACTTCCTTTTTGTTCTCTAGGATTGGCAATGGATGCAACAAACCCGCGGGGTGCCTATGCTCAGCCTTCACCTTCTTACATTCCATACATCGAGCGATGTAATCAACAACATCCTCCTTCATTCCCGGCCAAAAGAACTAGCTTCTTACTATTGTAATTGTTTTCTGGTAACCAAGATGTCCAACATAAGAAACATCATGGATTTCCTTCAGTACCAAATTCCTCAGTTCTCTGGAACTAGGAACATAGATTCTATTTTTATGCATGAGCAATCTGTTTTCCTTTATCTCATACTCCTTTATTTTCTGTTGTACATCTCCTCACTGTAAGTTTTCCTTTACCTGTAGGTAATGATGATCTGTAACAAGACCATCTAAAATTATGCTCTTCAAGTCTGACTGATGCATACTGACAGCCATAGCATGCATGAGATGCACTTAGTAGGAGAGTGCATCTCGGACATGTAGGCCCCAAGTCATGGCTAGATTTCATCGATGACCATTACAACCAACTATCCCATGGCTAATTCTTTAGCAGCTCGGTTCCCTTTCCCAAGACAAAACGCGGATGAGGATGGATCAATGAATGGGTGAGTGAGTGCATGAAAGTGCGTGAGGGGAAATGAATGAACGTACAGAAAATCAGTGAACAAGACATTAGTCGAGCCCCCCCATCAGACCAGAGGCGGGTTTAAGTAACTTTGTGGGGAAATGAAGAACCTCCTGGCCTTCCCCAAGAAGCTCATGTAACTGATCCCCTCCCTTAGACAAAAAGGGTAATTACAATAGGAATAAACACTTAGCCCCTCAATCCCCCTCTCTTGTGGAATCATAGCCCCCTATAACTCTAGTCCTTGTCCATCTAGCAACCATCGATGTGTTTATTATTAATAATGATCAAAACATTACATTTCTTGGGCATACCGACCCTTTAATAATTGTTTGGGCACTTTGGCCTCTCAACATTGTAACAATACATTATTTAAAATGGGGGTTCAAAAACTAGGGTGTTACAACAACAAATCCAATTAATCAACATGCACAACCCAAAGAAATGCACACCTTTCTCTGCCATGCAGTCCCCCAGTCTATTCCATTTCTCTTGAGGGCTTCAGTGCTACTAGTAAGGAAATATCCATGTTGGAAACTCCAAGGGTTCTCAATTGTGGACAGTTCTTTCTGAATTGCCATCAATCTCATGCACTCAAGCATCCATTATCTCCTAAAATGATCATTAATTTATTACAACCATCTAGCAATGGCTCTCCTCTCCCAACCATTCATTTCCATGCTCAAACCAAGAGCACACAAACTAGTAAGAATGAGTCACTTTGAATTATTTCCATGACATGTTTCCAAAGTCACGATTACATAATACATTCAAGTTCATAGGGATTAGATGATGTAGGAAGGTCTTCAAGATCAGATGATCCAGGAAGGTTACTCTCCTTTCTCCATTGACAATAGCATAAGTTTTCCCCTTCCCATTGGGCCCAAGGATTCCACAAGTTTATCACGTAGTTTATGAACTGGATTTCCTCTACACAAGGGAGTCCCTTATTTGCTATATATTCCCTCAGTGACCTCCCTTTACCAGTGCTAGTTTCTGTCCAGTAAGTACCAAGCTGCGACCCTTTATCACTCCAGTCTAGATCCAAGTCTTCTCTATTTCACGGTGATCATCATTAAATTGGATGAGCTTCCTATTTTCTTCAAGGAAAGTTATCCACTTTCTCCTTCTCTTCAATTTGTGCCAATGAACAACTTTGTTCACTGCACCCTTAACGTATGATCTCATCGCTCTCTTACTCTTCTTCAGAGTATTCTTCTCTATACATTGTGTGCTCTCCTTCCCATGCTTGATGCTGCCTCTTCTCTTCCTATCCTTAGGACTCCCATGGTTTCTGTCAGATTTGACCTTCTATCTGGAGTCTGAATTCCCGAAGGGGAAAATTCGTGGTGTCCTATTCGTCAGTCTTATCTAGTTGACCCTTTTTCCTTCTTCAAGAGACCAAAAATGTCAACAATTATTAACTGTTTCAACCACTGATCTAACTTCCATTACTAGTCACATGGCTCCATATCGATACGGGTACGCTGGAAGGTGTGTGTTTATGTTTACAAGCATAAGATATATTTCTAAACAAGCTTCTTATTTCCTTCACTTAAACATCTCAGCTCCACCTCACCTGTCCACTTCATCAATTCCACATGTCATATCATGGCTAGTAATCTCAAGTATTTTTCCCTCCTCACTCAATTGTCTAGTGTTTTCATTAATCAAAACATGATTACAAGCTTCATAAACATAATCATATGAAGTCTTAAGCATAATTACAATCATGGGGGAAAAAGGGTGTTACATTCTCCCCCCCTTAAAGAAACATCATCCTTGGTGTTTAAAAGACAATGTATATGCAATTATACAGAAAACGAAAATGGGTATGCCAATCTCATGGCACCTTCTAGCTCCCATGTAGCCTCATGTGCCCCAAAGTGATTCCATTTCACCTTGACCTACACAATGGTTCGGTTCTGGAGCATTGTTTCCCTCCCTCTTGTACATGATGCATTATGGTTTAGGCTGTAACTCACCCTCTAGTTCCACTTGTATTATAGTCCAATAAATAACATAATTAAGATCATGAACATATTTCTTTAATGAAGACACATGGAATAGATTATGAGCTCTAATAGTAGGTGGTAGTGCAAGTCTGTATGCTACTGCCCCCACTCTTTCTAGGACTTCGAATGGTCCACAATAGTGGGGTGACAACTTATCACACATTCCCATTCTCAGGGAACTTCTCTTTGGTTTCACTGAGAGAGACACATGATCTCCCACTTTAAACTCTCTGTGAGTCCTCTTGCTATTTGCATAACTCTTTTGTCTATCCTGAGCTATCTTTAGATTCTTCTTATCTTATTCATTTCTTGTTCCATGTCCTTCAACAACTATGGTCAAAGTGTGATTCTATCCACTGGAATATTCAAACTGATTAGAACTTACACTTCTGTCCATAGAACCTCAAATGGGCTCATCTTCGATGATTCCCGATGTTATAGGAAAACTCGACCAGGAGTAGATACTCTTCCCACTACTTGGGATGATGCATAACATGCATCCTCAACATTTCCTCTACCACTCAATTCACTCTTTCGCTCTGACCATCTGTTTGAGGATGGTAGGCTGTACTAAATTCCAACTGCGTTCCCAAACCTGCAAACAAGATTTTACAAAAACTTGAGTGAACTTAGCATCTTTGACTGAGATTATGGTCTTGGGTAGACCATGCATTCTGGAAGTTTCTTTTATAAAAACATTAACAACATATATGGCCTTGAATGTAGATTTAATAGGAATAAAATGAGTTATCTTTCTAAGCTTTTCTACTATGATCATGATTGTGTCGTATTGCTTCACTTTCTTTGGTAGACCAACAATAAAATCCATGGATATTTTCTCCCATAGATCAAGAGTGACATACTTCTGCTCATGTTCATTCAATTTTCATGATTCATAACAAATCACTTGTCTTTCTTGCATAAGAACTCCACCTAGTCCTTCTTTACATGCGTCTGCACAAACCAATAAATCCTTTTCATGGTTTGCAATCTTTAAAACATGGGCATTCGTCAAAAGTTTCTTTAGCTGTTGGAAGCTATCTTCACACTCTGGTGACCATACAAATTCCTTACCCTTTCTTTGTAATGAGGTAATGTGATTACATATATTGGAAAATTGCCTTACAAACCTTTTGTAATACCCAACCAATCCCATGAAAGATCTCACTTCAGTTACATTTCTGGGGGCAGGCCAATCCATGATTGCCTTGACCTTTTCGGGATCTACTCCCACTCCTTCTGCTGAGATTATGTGGCCTAAATACTGGATTTCCTTTTGAAATAAATCACACTTTCTAAACTTAGCATACAAATGGTACTCTCACAACATATGTAATACCATCTTGAGATGTTTTTCATGCTCTTCTTTAGTCTGGGAATAAACCAAAATATCATCCACAAATACTAGGAAAAACTTGTCTAGATATTTGCTGAGCACACTATTCATTAAAACATGAAAGTAGCTGGTGCATTTGTAAGCCCAAATGGAACCATTACAAACTCATAGTGTCCCTACCTCATTCTAAAGGTGGTCTTGTGGATGTGCTCATCCTTAATCCCGACTTGGTGATATTTTGACCTTAAGTTAATTTTCGAGAAAATCGCAGCTCCTTTGAGCTGATCAAATAGATCATCAATCCTGGGTAAAGGATACTTATTCTTGATGGTCATATTTTTCAACTTCTTGTAGTCAATACACAATCTCAATGTTCCCTCTTTTTTATTTACAAACAAGGCTAGTGCTCCTCATGGGAACAGACTTGACCTGATGTAACATATATTAAACACCTCTTCAACTAAACCTTCAGCTCCACCAAATTTGGTGTACTCATTATGTAGTGTACTTTTTGTGCTAGTACCACTCTAGGTACGATATCTATTGAAAAATCAAGATCTCGTTTTGGAGGTAGTCCATGTACCTCTTCTGAAAATAAATCCTTAAATTCCCACAACATAGGGTTATCTTTAGCCTTCAACTCCTTGCCTTCTACCGAGTTAAGCACTTGTATAACATATAAGGGGCACCCTTTCTAACTGGACTTATTAAGCTGCAGTGCTAATATTTGCTTTACTGAATCTAGCTTCCCATTGCCTTGCAAAACTCTTGCATTTCCTTCTTCATCTTTGCATTCCAAAGTTTTATTAGAATAGTTCAGCTTTTCCTTGTGGGAAACTAACCAATCCATGCCTAAAAACACATCATACAACCCTAAAGGTAGGATACTCAAGACTACTTGCGTACATAGTCCACTTATCTCAAATGGAAAAGCTTCTATGACCTCGGCCACTTTTCTCTTAGTTCTTGTGGCTAATTGAACTAACCATGATTTTGCATGTTTATTCCTCTATAAGACACATACTTCAACAACTTGAGCTGAGACATAACTAAGGTTAGATCCACTCTGTCAATTAGAATAGAAACAAGTTGTTTTTCAATTATACCTTCTAGCTCCACTACTGAAGCCTAGTGGTCTGCTTGCCGAATTTCCACAGTTGCATATATTCTTGGCACACTTTTAGCCACATCGTTGACTTTAGCTGCTTCATGTACATGATATACCTTATTGCTATCATGTTTTCTGTGAGGACAATCCATCAACATGTGTGGTTCTCCACAACCCCAACACTGTAGAGGCCCTTTCTTTAGTTCTCTACTCTTTCTCTTGCTTTTTATGATGGCTTATTTCCACTTTGAGATGGAAAATTCTACAGGTGCACACTTATGCTTGGTGGACCAAACTATACATTCTTCCTTGAATTCTTATATGGAGAGGACTTGAATCCCTTCTTCTGGAATCCACTCTTATCCTTTCTTTTCTAGTCCTTAGAAGGCTCCTTCTTGTGCCTAGACTGATCATAAAAACACTTGGCATTCCTTAAAGTGTCCTTCAATGTCTTTGGCTTATCAAATTCAATTATGTCCTGGTAGGACTAAGGAAATCCATTGAGAAAACGTTGCACTCTTGCTTTCTCACCTTTGAGGTAAGGAATGCATCTTAGTAGTTCCATGAATCTTTTAGCATAGACATCCATATTAAGTTGACCCAACTTATACTCATGGAATTCCTTGATTTTGTCATAGAAGTACTTCTTCGATAAGTATGCCTTTCTGAAGTACCTCTCAAACTGTTTCCAAGTTAGTATGCTTTCCTTTAGTCCTTTGTTTTCTTTGAGGTCCTCCCACCAAATGGAGACTCCTCCATTCAAATTGAAAATGAAAATCCTTGCCTTGGTATTCTCAGAGTAATCATGTACTTGAAAGTACTTCTTCATACCCAAAAACCATGCCTTGATTTCTTCTCCTTTCTTAATCTCTCCCTCGAGGGTAGGCGACTTAGCCTTCTTGAATTATTCATTCATAGAATTTTGAGAATGCCTTCTCTTATTCTTCTTCGGAACACTCGTTCTAGTGTCATTGTTGGATAGCTCTTCAGAATAAATATTCTTGCTAGATAACTCTACGGAAACACTTCCACTGGATTTTCTTTTGTTGGCATCCCTATGCTTATTACTGGAAGAACTTCTTCCCACATTTCTATGACTTAATCCATGCCTTTGGGCATCCGATGGGGTCTTCAAATTTTCTGAGGGATGTAACTCTATGTTATTGGGGCCTTGCTATAGATGCTTCTATATTTCAAACAAAATTTTAAGTAACATTGCATTCAACTTTGCCTGCTCGGCCTCAAATCTCATGAGCCTTTCATTATCTGCCTTCAGGCTTCTAACGATGGCCATCAAATATGGAGGGGTCTCCCTATCCCTCCATCCATCAGATTCCTCATATTTGAAATGTGATGTGTCTTCTATGTTTCATTGCACTATTCATCTTTTCTTTCCTTTCAGTACATCTTATGTGCTGAAAGAACAACCCTTTTTAGTAATTACATCAAAATTTTAAAACATGCATGCCAAGGAACATCAATATTTTCTAAAATAGTTTTAAGCTACCTCGGTAGCCCATTCAAGCCTAGAGTTTGAACTTTTCTTTGATACCACTTTGTAACACACCCAAGCCCCCCTAAACTCTTGCTTACACTGGTGGGGTGTATAAATTTCCTTTTTCCTCAATTTAACTCTTTTCTCTTTTTAAGTCTCATAGATGGATTTGTTGGACACACCTACCACACTTAGAGGGGGGGTGAATGAGTGTGGGGCTCTTTTTCCAAAAACTGCCCTCTTGCACAAAAACTCATCAATTAGCATTCAACATTTATTCAT
>ML795782.1:177943-220085 GCA_009831015.1 Picea engelmannii
TCAATTACTTGGCATCAACCAATGACATCAATCAAACCAAACCATTTACATCAATGACATATGATCCAACAATCTCCCAAGTAATCAAACCATTGGCATCAATGACAAACCATTGGCATCAATGACAACATGATCCAACAGGATTATACCCATTGAGATATTTACAATGATTATAACTAGACTCTATTCTGAGCTCTAGATCAAAAGTTACAATCTTCTGAAGTTTTTTGGGTTCTAATTATTGAATACAACTCACTTCCACGTGGAATCCACATGACCACCTATCACTCATGTCATCCAAAGTAGTACTGATGTGGCGCTTGCCACCTGTCTCATCGACTAAATGGTTTCGACTTCTCAGGACCCTTCTTCGTCATTGTCGATGTTTTCTCTCCATCAAGGAGACACAAGTCACCCCCTTCCTCAAGCTCCGACGATGAACTCTGATGAGTCTAGTCTCCATATTTGACAGCTCTCAGACCTTGACACCCAACGACTCTAATTGCATCGATTCCTTTAACTTACTTGGAGTTTACCTCATGTCCTCTAAAATTCTTCTAAGATGATTAGGTGGGTCCTATGAAAATATACGATAGAGATTCTATCTCACCCATTTGTCGATCAACGACTCTCATTCAACCTTGTAATGGTCTTTGTCATCATTGTTGAAGTTCACTCACTGCAACTTTGAGGTCTTCTCTCGGTTGCCTAGCCCCAACAATCACTTTGCAGATATTTAATGGTGATCGCAACACCTCCATCTATGGCCAATATCTAATCTCTGGATTCTATATAGGTGATAGTTAACATTCCTAGCCCCCTTCCTCATGGCAAGTCAAATAATATCCAACAACTGTGATATTCCCAGGCCTCTTCCAACAGATCAACGGTTCCTAGGGAATTTCATCATCGTCGAATCATTGCTACAGTCTCCTTCTCAAGATTGTTGACTACTCTTCTTCCAACGAAACTAAGTTCGACGTCAAAAACCCAAATTCGTCCCTTCTGGCTTCCATCCAATCAACGACTCCTATACTCTCAGTTCTTCCTTCATCGGAATGGATCTTGTAGATCCAATGGTGAGGATGGATTATTCGATAGATCTAAGGCCTTTGTCCCTTTTTGTCGTCATTGAAGTCTCTCACTCCAACTTTTGGTTGGTTTTGAGGGTTTTTCTCCTGACGATTACACTCACTGCAATGAACCAATGGCTAAGAGTCATTCCAACTCAAAAAACAGTTCTTCATTAGAGAGATAGTCCAACTCGAGACTTAGTCAGTTCTATTTTCTAATAGGCCAACCTCCCAAGGTTTTCCAGATCCTCAAGGGTTCATAAACCGCTCTAATACCACCAAGGTCCTTCTAACTTCACCGAAGGTGAAATTCTTGCTTATTATACAAGCCTTCCACTTAGGTACAAGGCCCTTTTTATACAGGAACCTCTTCAATCACCAGGATACTCAAGTCATCCTCCCAAATGAATATTTTTTCCATATATTGCAAACTTTCCTCTCAAATTTGCAATACTTCCAGGGGTATACAACACCATCCAAAATTTTCTTAGCTTCATGGATTAATGAATTTAAACAATGAAGGAAACAAAACACATTCCAATTTACTCAGGAATTTCAATTCATCATTTACATGATTCATATTTTCCCATTATACTGGAAACCACACATTTACATCATTATCATACATTAAACAAGCCATATTAAACACTTATCTATTTGAGGAAAATATGAGTAGCCAATTGATTGATAAAGGATTCCTTTCCTCCCAACCTTAGACCATATTGCAGAGTGCCTTCCCACAATATGCCACCCCCGTGCCAATCCATGATATCAAAAGGGAATGATTCAATTGGTCTTCAAGATCAGATGATCCAGGAAGGTTACTCTCCTTCCTCCACTGACAATAGCAGAAGTTACCCCCTTCCCACTAAGCTCAGGGATTTCATAGGTTTATCAGGTAGTTTATCAACTATATTTCCTCTGCACAAGGGAGCCCCTTATCTGCTATACAATCCCTTAGTGACCTCCCCTTACCCATGCCGGTTTATGCCCATTAAGTACAAAGCTATGTCCCTTTATCTCTCCATTTTGGGTCCTAGTATTCTCCATTTCAGGGTGATCATCATTAAATTCGACAAGATTCCTATTTTCTTCAAGGAAAGCTCTCCACTTTCTCCTTCTCTTCGATTTGCACCAACGAACATCTATGTTCATTGCGCCCTTAGCGTGTGAGCTCATCACTCATTTACTCATCCTCAAAGTATTTTCCTCTATGTAATGCATGCTTTCCTTCCTCTACTCACTTCTCTCTCTTCTCTTCCTATCCTTAGGACTCCCATGGCTTCTGTCAGACGTGACCTACTATCTAGAGTCTGAATTCCTGAAGGGGAAAATCCGTGGTGTCCAATTCGTCAGCCTTATCCAGTTGACCCTTTAGCCTTCTTCAAGAGACCAAAATTGTCAGCAGTTATTAACTTCTTCAACCACCGATCTGACTTCCATTACTGGTCATGTGGCTACATACCGATCTAGGTATCCTGGAACGTGTGCATTTATGTTTATAAGTGTAAGCTATCTTGCTAAGAAAGCTTCCTATTTTCTTCACTTAAACATCTCAGGTCCACCTCACCTGTCCACTTCATCAATTCCACATATGATATAATAGCTAGTACTCTAAAGGCCTTTTCCCTCCTCAGTCATATGTCTGGTGTTTTCATTAATCAAAACATGATGACAATCTTGATAAACATAATCATACGAAGTGTTAAGAATAATTACAATCATGGGGGAAAACAGGGTGTTACATTAACAAAGTACTCAATTTTAATGCTTATTGAATAATTGTTAAACTATTATCCTATGATACTATAATTGTATTCTATAATACTTTTAAATTACTAATTTGAATCAAAATTTCAACATAAATGTTTTTTGACCCCTTTCTTTCTTCAACTCTTCTTTCTATTAAAGTGAATCCACACCATATAAACATGAAATACAAATAACCTTGTTGATCCAATCACGATAATCACATAAAGTAAAAGCAAAATCCCCAAATGAGAAACATTTTAGCAAGGAAATGATTGAATCATACCCACAAGAAGACTCATCTTCAACTTTACATAATCACAATCATACACAAGGAAATGTATGACTATCCCATCAAGCCATGTTGCTCCCAACATCCAAAGTCAATATTCCTGAGTTTTAAATAGAGTTACAATCACATATATATACTTTCAAAATTATGTTAAATGCCATTTTCCATCACATGAATACTATTTTTTTTGATATGAAGCTACTCCCAAGAACTATACACACATTAAACACTTACTATAATAGTTTTGGTGTCCAACTCGATTGTGACCTTAAAATTAAACTATTGTTATTAGTTTTCCAATCACAAGAATTCTATAAACTTATGTTAAATTAATTTATCTAACGTTTAAACTACTCATTTATTTCCCTTCATCCACTATAGAAATCCCAAACACTAAAATGAGTTCATAGAGGATGGTTGATTGCTGACAAAGATAGGGGATAATTCGATTGATCATTCATAACTCACCCAACCAATCATACTTCTAAATGGATTGGCTAAGGTGCTCTGCCCACCAAGGGAATAACCACCAACACCTTTGTGTTGTGATGCATTTTCTTTGACTTTAATTTCTACTTATCTTGAGTTACAATCCTTTATTTTTCTCCATGGATTTATTTACACTTTGTCCAATATTCTTCAAATGACTCAATAAAAGTCCGTTCTACCCTCAATGCCAAAATATCACAATGCTACTATTTTAATCTAAAATTACTATGTGCCAACTCTACACTAGTACTTTTCCAATGTCTTAATCACTCTATTGGGTTATGATTCAACCACAATTAATGTATTTTGTATTTTCTTCTAAACAATTATAAGATACGTGTGGGATGGTAGTCAAGTGTCACATTTTATATGAGGTGTGTAAGGGTTTCAAGATTTTTTTAGGATCTAGAGGAATCAATAACTCATTGGGATTATCTAGGCGAGGTCTAGGTTCAAATCTGGTTGGCTGCCATTATAAACCCTAATCTAGTGCCAACAACTCACAAGCCAACTCCCAGCAGGAAACTTATGACTTAGCAAGGTCTGAGACATCCCAAAGTCCACCGGGATGGAACCTCTATCCTAGTGGGCATATACCCTTCTAGCCTTATGACAATGGGCCAACATGTCCACTTTTGTGGGAATTGAACTCGGGTGGGGAGGATAACAAACATGCTATCCAACCACCTGAGCTATGAACCCAAGACATGTAAATTTTATTCAACATGTTCCTGATGAAAGTCCTAAATCAGAGGACTTTGAAGGCACCGATGATGAAGAGGAGGAATATGATGGTGATAAATCTAGTTAGCAGTTTTATAGTAATGAAAATAATCAAAATGTAGGTCAAAGTGGAGACTATGATCAACATTTAAATGATTGGGATGAAAATTTTCCTCCAAGTGAGGAGTTTCAAGGTACTGATGAAGATCTCCAAGGCACCAATGAAAATGATGGAGAAATTACCTCAAGTGGAAATTTTAAAAGCAGTGAAGATGATTATGACAATGGTGGACACTTTTTCCCAGGTGGGGAATTTAAAGACAACAATGTTGGTGATTATGAATTTCCTCCAAGTGAGGATTTTGAAGGTACTGATGAAGAATTTGTTGATGAATGCAGCTATGTGAGACATTCTCTAGCTTACAAACCCGTGAGATGTGGATCATTGTAGATATGTGAGTCTTTCTCTCAGCTTACAAACCTGGGAGAAAGCCCCTAAGAAGGGTATGTGGTTCTTGCCTGAGACAGAGCTAGGAACATATATATGGCCTCCTCCATTTAGAGATTTGAGAAGAACTCCAGATGATTATCTAGTGGGAAAGGTGATCTGTTGAGTTGGATGTGCCTATGGCTGAGTGCAAGGTGAATGTGTGAAATCCAAAAGTGCTAGGTGCATCGTCATGTAAACATAAATGAAGATGATGTATTAGCCTCCTCCAAGCAGCATATTTGACGAGAAGACTCCAGATGATTCTCCTATGTGAGGCAGTGGGAAAGAAGATCTGTAGAGTGGACGTGCCTATGGACGAGCACAGGTGAACGTGTGAAGATCTAGTTCTTCTGTGTAATGCAGTGAACCAAAGATATGACATCCCTATGGATGTGCCCCTAGTGGATGAGCACTAGTGGGTGTGTTAGATCCTTTTCTATATATTGTTCAAAAGTCAGACCTGCCTGTAACCCTAATTGTAATGTAAAGGGTACAGGTCGGCCTCACCTTAATGTGATTAATAATAAATGTAAAATACAATTAATCTGGTTAATATTAATTATAAATATAATAATAATAATAATAATAATAATAATAATAATAATAATAATAATAATAATAATAATGTGACTTAGAGAGGTCAGCCCTTTTGAGCCAATAGACACTTCTATTGGCAGGTTTAGGTTAGTATAAGTAAAGGTAAAATCCCCATTGTGGAAACATATCTTTCATGTGAGTTTGGAAATTTCAGCAAGTATATTAACTTGGGAAAAGTGCGCACCTCTCTTGGGTGCTAGGTTTCTAGGGTTTGATAACCCTCTTGTGTGCTAGGTATTTCTTGGTGGTGAAGGTCTTTCTCTTGAAGAATATAGCAAAGTATTTGGATGGGTTTTCTTCCCTTGTTGAGAAGGGTTTCCTAGGATACTTCTTGTGTTCTTGTGCATGATGTTTCTTCTTGTGATCTTGGTTTCTGCAACATTATTGTCTATGGTTAAGTTAAATGCTAAATTGAAATTAAATTCATTCTTAAGCTAGTTCATTGAAAAATCAACATGGTATCAGAGCATAGGTCTTGAAGAACTCATTGTACACACATCTACCAGTCTCCTCTCTTTTCTACAGAACCATACGACCCTCCTAGGGTTTCCAGAAAATCTGTATGACCTTACTTATGAGGTGTTTCAACCCTTAAACACTTGAACGTTAGGGGATAATTTTGGCATAGGAGAGTACAGCCTCCTCCAACGCATCTCCAGAGACTCTCAGAGTGACATTCCGATCATTTAGAATTTTTGGCCCTAAGGTTTCTAGGGTTTTTCTAATTTCTGTAGAAATTTTGGAATCAGGGTTTTTGTAAACTCATTGAAGGAGCTCTTCAGCTCACCAGTGTTCTCCTATCTTTCAAAGGATTATTGTTGGCAGTCATAAGTCCAATAAAACCTAAAAGTGATAGCCTAGCCTAGCCATTAGGTTTTCTATCCTAGTTGACAAAGGGTTGTGAAGAATCTAAAATTATGATGAACAAAAACTATGATGGAAAATAAGATTGATGGATCAAGCAACTTAAAGTTCTTGGAAGACAAGACTTCAGAGGAAGAATTATTGTGGGTAATACAAAAGGGTTTACCAGAGACATCTATCAATGAATGGAATGAAGATGACATCAGGACAAGGAAGCAAATCACTTACTCAAGCCCTTACATTTAAAGTCCAGCTTCAAAATAACAAAGATGACACCACGACTATCTTCATCATAAATATCTCAGAGGATAGAGATTAGCCAAGAGCCATTGGAGAAATCATATCAACATCCTCAGATATGCACTTGTATATATTATTTGTATCATTGTCACGAAGGTAATTGTAGGATGAAGGAAACTTTTGCTCAAGTCCTGTATCCAGAAGGATCTCAGTGCATTCAGAGGAATGACACACTTGAAGTGAAGACTCCAGGTTTGATTGTTGTAATTGTCATTCCTCTAACCTATATTTCTAAAAATTTTCTGCATTGCAAGTAGGTGTTGTAGCTATGACAACACTCCTTAAATTGTTTTGATTCTAGAGATGTACTCATTATTCTCCTTTAGGATATATTCTTGCGTTGGTTCTTTTTGTTTTCTTGTTCCAGATAGGTTAACAAGAAAAGAAGATGCTTATCCCTCAGAGGGAGTCACTTGACTCAGAGGGAGCCAAAACTATTTTAGAAAGAGGAAGAAAAAAACCATCATTGAGACAACCAATACTACAATGCATGATCAAAGTCTTTCTAGGATTCCATGGGAAGAAGCATGCATGGCACAATATATGTGTAGAAAAAGAGTCTTCACCAGAATTTGAAAAACATAGCTCCCGAAGAAGTCTTCACCAGAATTAAGCCTGAGATTGAACACTTCAGGTCATTTGGGTGCCCAATGTATTTTCATGTACCCAAAGAGAAGAAGTCCAAGCTAGATCCTTTAGAATGAAAGGATACAATGAATCTTCAAAGACATTCCAGATCAACATCCTTGGTCAGAGATAGATTGAGACAAGCAGAAACATTGTCCTTGAAAAAGAGATAGTCTTTCAAAGACCCAGAGAATCTCAGATGGAGATTGACAGTGAGACAATACCTTCTCCCCCTTCAGCAGTTTAGAAGGAGACATATATTATTTCAGTTGATCCAGTTGCTCCAATTGATATGTTCATAGATATTGTAGTAGGTCATAAAAGGCCTACCTAGACTCACTCTGCAAGAGGTAGATAAACATACACACCTCTCAAGGCACATCCCGAGAAAACAAAAGATATTTTCAAGCTATCCTTCAGTCACGAGCCACTTCATTGATGTTGAGTTTCTTGATCTTAGAGAAACAATAGGAGAACAGGTATGGAAAGATGCCATAATAGAAGAATACCAATATATATTAAAGAATGATGTATAAGACATTATTCAGGGACCAGAAGGGAAGTCAATGGTAACTTCCAAGTGGATCTATAAGATCAAGCATACAGCTGATGGAAGTGTTGATAAATACAAAACGAAATCTATAGCCAAAGGTTTCTCACAAACATAGGGAGTTGTCTATGATGAGACACTTGATCTAGTGAACCTGATACACTTCCATCCGTACTACCATCCATGAGATAGAAACTATATCAGATAGATAGATTCTTGATGAGTTTGGATTTCAGCAAGAGTGTTGTTGATCCAAACCTATATCATTACAGTGTTGGTGACGAGAGCCTGATCCTGATGACTCATTCAGAAAGCCTTGTTATTGGATACAAGTAATCATTGACTTCTGAATTCAAGATGAAGAATCTGAGTATGATGCACTACTTCTTGGGACAAGAAGTATGACAAAAGACCGATGATATTTTCCTGAGTCAAGGAAAATATACAGGGAAAATATTAAAGAATTTCAGTATGACAGAATGAAAAATCCATCGTGATGTATTTAAAGAAGAAGATTGATGATGATTCAAACGAGACTGATCCACAACTGACTAGATCATCGATGTATCTGGTTAACACTAGAATTGATTCATGTCATGTAGTGAATGTACTTAGTCATTTCATGAGTCAACCGAGACAGATTCACTGGACAACAACAAAACATGTATTGAGATATATGTGAGATATATGTGAGATATGCCTCCAGTGTGAACATGAGTGTGCAGGATATGTTGATTCAGATTGAGTAGAAAGTACAGTGAACCGAAAAAGCACATCCGACTGATGTTCTATCGTGAAGCTTTCCATGGTTTCCTAATGCAGTAGTAAACAAAACTCTGTGGCCTTGAGTACCACATATGCAGAGTATATAACATCGAGTGTGCGAAGAAATGTGGCTTCACAAGATTTTGACAGATTTACTTGACCATGATATGGATCCTATGATGACAACCAAGAGCTGTGAGTAAATCTCCTTGAGAACCCAGTGTTTCTTGATGGATCGAAATATGATGAGATGAAATAGACTTATATCAGAGATATGATGTAGATGAAAATCGTACACATGTAGTACCTTCCTACACATGAGAATATTGTAGATATCTTCACCAAATTAACTTCGTGAAGAATGGCTCCCTAGTTGAGAGGGAGTGTCGATAACTCCAGCCAACACAAAATTCAAAATACATCTCTGTGAGACTTGGAATGATAAAGAATGCCTCCCTAGCCGAGAAGGAGTGTTGATGAATGCATCTATGTGAGACATTCTCCAGCTTACAAATCCGTGATATGTAGATTGTTGTAGATATGTGAGTCTTTCTCTCAGCTTATAAACCTAGGAGAAAGCCACTAAGAAGGGTACGTGGTTCCTTCCTGAGATAGATATAGGAACGTAGAGATGACCTCCTCCATTCAGAGAGTTGAGAAGAACTCCAGATGATTATCCAGATGATTTGTTGAGTTGGATGTGCCTGTGGCTAAGCACAAGGTGAACGTGTGAAATCCCAAAGTGCTGTGTGCATCGTCATGTGAACAGAAATGAAGATGATGTATTAGCCTCCTCTGAGAAGCAGAGTTGACGAGAAGACTCCAGATGATTATCCTGTGTGAGGTAGTGGGAAAGAAGATCTGTAGAGTGGGCGTGTCTGTGGACGAGCACAAGTGAACGTGTGAAGATCTAGTTCTTCTGTGTAATGCAGTGAACCAGAGATATGACATCCCTATAGATGTGCCCCTAGTGGATGAGCACTAGTGAATGTATTAGATTCTTTGCTATATATTGTTCAAGAGTCAGACCTACCTGTAACCCTAATTGTAATGTAAAGGGTACAGGTCGACTCCACCTTAATGTGGTTAATAATAAATTTAAAAGATAATTAATATGGTTAATATTAATTATAAATATAATAATAATAATAATAATAATAATAATTATAATAATAATAATAATTATAATTATAATGTGACTTAGAGAGGCCGGCCCTGTTGATCCAATAAACACTTCTATTGGTAGGTTTAGGTTAGTATAAGTAAAGGTAAAATCCCCATTGTGAAAACATATCTTTCATGTGAGTTTGAAAATTTCAGCAAGTACATTTACTTGAGAAAAGTGCGCACCTCTCTTGGGCGCTAGGTTTCTAGGGTTTGATCACCCTCTTGTGTCCTAGGTTTTTCTTGGTGGTGAAGGTATTTCTCTTGAAGAATATAGAAAAGGATTTGGATGGGTTTTCTTCTCTTGTTGAGAAGGGTTTCCTAGGATACTTCTTGTGTTCTTGTGCATGGTGTTTCTTCTTGTGATCTTGGTTGCTGCAACATTATTGTCTATGGTTAAGTTAAATTCTAAATTGAAATGAACTTCATGCTTAACCTAGCTCATTGAAAAATCAACAGAGTTTCCTCCAAGTGAGGATTTCCAATGCATGAATGAGGATGAAGAAGAATTCTCCCCAAGTAGGGATTTTAAAAGTAACGATGACGATTATGGCAATGCTAGACAATCTTTCTAGAATGAGGAATTTAAAAGAAGTAATGTTGGTGCTGATGATTTCCCTCCAAGTGAGGATTTTCAAGGTACCAATGAGGATAATGAATATTTTCCTCCAAGTGAGGATTTTCAAGCCAGTAATGAGGATGATGAAGAATATCTCTCAAGTGGTGATTTTCAAAGTAGTGAAGATGATTACGCCATTGGTGGAAACTCTTTCCCAAGTGATAAATTAAAAAGCAACAATGTTGATGTTGATTTTCCTCCAAGTGAGGATTTTCAAGATACTGTTGAAGGTTTTCAAGGCACTAAGAAAGATGGTGGAAATTTTCACTCAAGTGGGGATTTGGAAAGCAAAGAAGATGATTATGTCAATGGTCGAAAAAATGTTGATGATGATTTTCCTCCAAATAATTATGTTGATAATGATGTTCTCAATCATTTAGCTGCAACAAATCAAGGTCATCGACATTCTCTAGTTTAGTCTCCTGACAATGTTTTGCTTGATACTCCTTGTGGTGATAAGGAAAATCCTTCTAGTGAGGATGATGAAATAGTTGAGACATTGCAAAGAAACATTGTGTCTAGGACCAGTATTAGACCTTTTTATATCAATCCAAATCATTCTAGTTATATCAAAGAATAAGAGCATGCGAAATTCATATTTGATGGGGTGCATGATATCCACCAATACAAGATATGATTATCGCATTGGGAATATTTTACTTTGCACAAAGGCTTTCAAAAAATTTCACTCAATTGGTAATCTTTGTCTGTCAAGAATCCATACAAGGTTGGAAAAAGATCCATCATTTTATTCAAAGGTACATCATGGACGAGAGAGTGGGCCATTCACAAACATGACATTGTCATGGATGCGTGATTTCTTTTCCAAACATGGAGAGTGTATGCCAGATAGAGATACAATACATATTCGAGATAATTTTTCAAGGAGGGAAATCTACAACTTGTATAAAGGATATGCTGAAGGTGTTGAAGGAAATGGTAATTTTATTACATATGCATATTTTATAAGAATATGGAAGAAACAATTCAACAATGTCTGTATTCCTAAGAAGTCAAGGATGGGGATTTGTAGTATATGTGTTACTTTTAAATCAATAATAGATAAATATGAAGGGGCAGAAATAGGTATGTATTTACTATTTTGTTTTTCTTAAATTGAATAGTTATCAACTATGAAGACATATGATCAATATTTTCATTTTATGTCATGTGTAGATTCCATAGTCAAAGTACTTCAAGAACATCAGAATCAACAATCAAGTGAAAGAAAAAAGTTGTACAAACATCGAAAGAAGTGTTATGATGCTCCAAACAAATATTTAGGTATGATAATTGATGGCATGGACTAGAAGAAAACACTTCTACCACATTTTGTCCGTACACCCAAAAATTTACAGGAAGATAATTTCATTTAGTTTCACTTGGTTGGTTGTATGGTTTTCAATGAACAAATGTGTCCAATGGTTTACTTCACAGCTCCAAATATTCATAATGATGAAAATCTGACCATCACCACAATTCATCATGTGCTCACTCACTGGTCTGTAAATCTTCCTCAAGTTCTCTATCTACAGTTGGACAACACTAGTTGTGAAAATAAAAATCAAATTGTGTTTGGATATCTAAGCATGCTTGTTGAAATGGGAATCTTTCAAAAGCTGAAAGTTGGTTTCCTTCTTGTTGGACACACTCATGATCATATTGATCAAATGTTCAGTTGTTTTTCAGTGACATTGAAGAGGAAAAATGTTGGAAGTCTACCATCATTGATTGAATGTATTAAGAAATCATACATTCTAGAGCCTCCTTTTCATATATTAGAAGAAAATGTTGACATGCGAAGGTTTATTCAGGGATCCCATTGTGAAGAAAAACGTATTGAGCAACTTAATGACATTAGCTTCGAACATCATTTTTGTTTCAAAAAAATTGTTGGTAAAAACCTTATATGGGGAAAGCAATATTCAACTACTATAGAATGGGGACCTTCAATAGGTTTATCATTTTTGAAGTTCATTCCAGATCGTCCAATATTTGCATCAAATTTATCATTTTTACAATTAGTTGCTGAAATCCATAATGAACGAAGGCGTAATAGAGATGTAGATTATTTTGAATTCCTGGAAGAAATACAAAATTCCATTAAGGATACATATGAGTACTTTGATGTTGCTGATTTTGTTTGGTGGGAGTGTTTTTTCAATAGTCAAAGTGACATAATTTAAAGCTCAACAAATGAAGATAAAATATTGAGGACTCCATTTCATTGGCCACAAGATATGCCAAACGAATATGAAGAAACAAACATTGTTGAAGTTCAACAAGAATCTCAAGGTGCTATTTAGTTTACACAAGTAAATGAAAGAGAAATGTATATTGGTTCACGAAGGTCATGTGCACAATGTGAAGCCATGGAAGACCTTTACATGGGTTCAGTACAAGCTATTATGGAGGGTAGCATGATTGCATTTTTAGCGACTGAAGATCCACATGGTTATCCATTTTGGATAGGAAAGGTTATAAAGATTGAGAAAGAAAATGATGATGTTATTGCAATTGAAGTGCATTGGTATGCAACAAGTACACATCCATTCAATGGTGTGTACAAGACAAAGATGGTGGTTGAGAAACATGTCAATAGAAAGAGAAAAAGAAAGGGTCAAAATACAACTCGTCGTCACATTGATCTCTTAAAATTAGATGATGTTGACATACTTGTTTATGACTTCACTTTGACAAAGAGAGTAACTCTTCGCTCCAAGACAACATAGATTATCAAGAGGTTGCTGCCACAAGAAATAAATGCAAGATGGGAGTCTACTGAACCTAGTCGTAGATCTAAAAGGAATTTGACATCTGAAATGTTGCGCATGCATGTAGACTCAGATGGTGCATTCATCGACAATAGAGAAGAATGTGGATCATCTACATCTTCATCCAAACATTCATCTTAAGACAATGTAGACTCTGATGGTATTTCAGAAACCATGAGTCAATCTGAATAAGTGTATGAAACATTTTATGCATTTTTGATCCATATGATGTTTGTATGGTAACCTGAAATGAGCATTGAACTTACATATGATCTTACATGAAGTTATGAATCTTTTGTTATGTTTTATGAATGATATGTTTTTTATTGTCGATAATATAATAAAATTTCTTAGCTCATATGTTTTGAACATGGACAATATAACAATACTTTTAAGAAATTATTTATGTTTCATTCAATGTAACTTGTATTTAGTTTTTTATTATTAGAAGTAAAAAAATTATTAAAAAGTGACGTTAAATTTTTAAAGTATATTGTGATATTTTCATGGCATTATGTATTACCTTGTGCTTTGCGTGATATTAAGATTTAAAAATTAAACATTTAAGGGTTGATTTTATGATTTTGTTTACAGTAATGATGAGTTCTTTTACCACATTATAAAAATGTGTCATTTTCATACCCCAATTTTAGAATGGGTGCTATCGGTAGCAATACTTTTCAATTTGATGGTTGATTTCAAGGTTTTGGTTTTAATGGTACCAAGTGATAAAAATACGATTTCAAATGATCTCAAATTTTAACGTTTTGAAAAGAAAAAAAAAATCAAAAACATCTATTTGTTTTAGGTGTTGATTTTAAGGTTTTTCTGAGCTATTGTCTGAGTTTTGAAGGCCATGTTTGAAAAATGCTATAATTTTTACCCGTTTAAAAAAATGGTGCTACCGGTAGCACCACTTTGTGATTTGGAGGTTGATTTTGATGTTTTTTATGCAAAAATATGGGTTTTTTGGGCCAGAGTTCTCGTTTTGAGGTCACATTTCTCATTAAGTTGATAACTATGTTTATTTGGTTTAATGATTATATAACTTATATTGCATACATAAATATCTAGTAGCATTAGATACCATCATTAATTGTTTCACTAATATTTCACATTTCATAAATATTTAGTAGCATTATATACTTTCCTTGACTTTGAGTGTTGGTTGATGGTGAGTTGTCATAAATTTTAGGGACAATTGTCAAGTTGCATGACTTTACATTCTATTTATTATTATTTTATGTAGATCATTTAATATTTTAATATTTTTCTTAACTTTTTCCCAAAAACAATATAGATAAGGGATTTGGATGACTAGTGGTGGAGGAGACTTGGAGAAGGGGTATGAAAACTTGATAAATAGGGTGAAGACGAGGAAGAAATATCGAGGTTGAGAGATGGGTTCATGTTGAGAGGTTGGATTATTCTTGGAAGGATTATTTTTTCTTGTAACAATCTTCTTATATCATATGTGCATTGTTTTTCTTGGAGTCACAGGAATGGAGGACCAAGATATTGAAAGGTTTCTTAGAGCTAGGAAGCCGGTTAGGCTCCTAGTTGGTTGGGAGGATAATTCTATTTCATTATGGGCAAGTGAAAAAATATGCTTAGAGACATCAACATCTTCGTACTACTATATGGACTACCTTACAATTGATCAACTTCAACAAACCAAGATGGTGGTATTTTCTTAGTATTTGTTATGTTTCTCTTATTCCATTGATAAAGTAACAAAACATTACTTACAATCTTACTGCATATTTATTTCAATTATCAAATATTATTTTATAGCATATCATGGAGATGTATTACATTTGGAGTTAAACTTTGCTTACCATTTTAATGCATATGTAATTCAATTAAATCCAATATTATTTCTGATTGGATTTCTTATGGGCTACTACACGTAATAATCGAAGCAATGACAGAGGAGGAAAAACTCAAAACTTGGTTACCGATCTCATAATCATGACCCAATTGCTTGTCTTGTTGAGAAACACACTGTATAGAAGTAAAATACCCTGGCCACGTCCATGGATGGGTCACGGGCCATGGTAGCCAATGTCGGCCATGACCGTGCGCCCATAGATGTTGGCCATGGTTAGGCCGCACCTTTCAAATCCTATTACAAAGAAAAAATGGGCTGCACTCTCTCCAGAACTTGTTGACAAAATAAACTTAAACAAATTTACATGTCTAAGCGAGAAAAAATGAGTTGGGTCAACATTTTATTTTACATGGAGTGTGGGGGAAAGGCACATGGACCTCATGCAAGGATCCACATTTCCTACCCCCCAGTCATATATATATATATATATATATATATATATATATTTTATTTATATATTTTAAACTAAATTTTTTACTGTTTTTAAATTAAATAAATTTGATATCAATAAATATAAATATAAATCAAATTAAATAAATATATTGGTTGTAAAATGAAAGTTATTTTATTTTTATTTTTATTTTTTTGTTGTTATGTGTAAATGATTATATATATATATATATATATATATATATATAGTATTTGTATTATAAAAGAACCTTAAAAGTTATCATTAGTCAAGTATTAAAGAACAACTACTTTCTAACATACTAAGGTAATAAAAAAACAATATCCACAATTGTTTTCCAAGATTATATATATATATATAGAGAGAGAGAGAGAGAGAGAGAGAGAGAGAGAGAGAGAGAGAGAGAGAGGCATGAGAATCCATAAAATAGATTTATGGATGAATATGATATATTAGTACTTTTATCATATTAATGTTCATTCATTTAAAAAAATAATATTAATGGGATTATAATTAATTAATCAAAATTAAATTAGAGATTATAGTTAATTAATCAAAATTATATTAATTAATAATGTTATTAATTAGTGTATAAGGTTTTAAGGTTATAGAAAGGGGTTTGATGCACATTAAAGAGGTAACTAAGGGTATTTAACAAGTGTACACAACAACATTAGCATAGCTGACAAAGAGAGGGAAACGATAAGATATCTAGACGAAGTTACCAAGCTTAGATGCGTTTGACCCATGACCTATAACCACTTTTCCTTAAGTAAGTAACGCTTGTTACAAGAAATTATAAAATGAAACTTACACCTACCCCTACATATGTGTGTGTGAGTTTAAAACAAAAGAAGAAGAAGAAGAAGAAGAAGAAGAAGAAGAAGAAGAGAACTTAGAATGCCATAATATTTATTAATAAAAATTTGATTGTGATGAAGAATGTGTTAGTCAATATGTAAAGGACACGTGGAAATAAGGGTTGGGGAACATTGCTGCAAGAACCATCGATGTGAGTGCTACTGCCACCATCACCCGAGTTAGCTCTCATCTTTTCCTCTCTAGAGGATATAAATGAGATGCTATAAGGATGCTAGGTTGTAGTTGTGGAAGTGGAACCCCTTCCGTCTGGGTTGGGAAACCTAGAAGGGTCAACTCAAAATGAGGGCCTCCACTTGAGGACATTACTAGAGAGATTTAGAAAATCAAACTCCCAGAGTTTGCTAGGGGTCATTTAAGGGAACATGCAGAGGAATGGTTAGAAGGAATAAAAATGTGTTTTGCATTGAGAGATTATGTTTTTACCTTGAAAGCCAAAATATACATCTTTTATCTTAGGGACAGTGCTCTAAATTGGTGATGTTATCTAAAAAGACAACTGCACCTCACTCCAGACACTGTCTCTTGGGAGTTGTTTGAGGAGAGGTTTAGGAAAAAATATTTTCTCGCATACTATGAGGAACAACAAGTAGGAGCCTTCCATGCTCTAGTTCAGGGAAGTTGAAAAGTGGGGGAGTATGAGATAAGGTACATGAAATTGGTTAAGAACATCCCATACATGGAAACTGATCAATGACATGCATATTGTTTTTCATACAGTTTGGATCCTAAGATAAGAGCCACGGTGTGGATGTGGAAACCATATTCAATTGCAAAAGTAGTTGAAAGTGCTTGTTATGCAGAAGAACTTCTGTATTTAAAAGGGGGAATAATATATTCCATTCCAGAGTAGTCAGGATTTGTGGTAAGGTTCCTCAGACCTTCTCTAAGGGAGGAAGTTCTAGGTCACCTCCTTATGAGAATAGAGCTTTACCTAGAGTAGTTGCAACAAGTGTTTCAATGACAACAAGTGCAACATCTCAAGCATCATTAGGGACTCATGAAAGTCCAAGACATTCACGAGGATCTATTAGCAGGGGAAGAGGTTATAGGGGAAGGAACTCATTTTAGAGATCTCCACAGAGAAATACAAATATTCCACCTCACATTACTTGTTGGCGATGCAAATGATCTCATTACCAACGTGATTGCCTAAAGTCACAATTCAATACTATGCATATAGAAGGGAAGGCCCCAATAGGAAGGGAGAACAACAATCACCATATATATGCAATAATTAATAACCATTAGGTAGAATGTCATGCCCCATATTATTATTAAATATATAACTAATAATAATAATAAATAAGTATAATAATTATCCTAAAGAGATCATAATAAGTACTTAAAAAAAATATTTGGGTAATAAAAGAAAATGGTAAAATAAGTAATGAAAATTTATGGATAAACCCTAAAATATAATAATTAATTAAATAATGGATCCTATGGATCATGTTCTTTACCATGAATGGATTCTATATAAGGATGGAGAAGAAGGAGAAAATAACATCTAATTTTTCTTGGGCAATTTGAGGGCAAGGCTAAGAGATGACATAATAGTGGATTGAGGGATCATAGGCTCTTAGTTGTGATGAATGAGGGGTTGGTTGGGAGAAGAGTCATCCTCGACACTCTGTTGCACTACGCGGGATCAAGAACAAGAAATTGAAGTGCCATAGGTAAGTGGATTCTTTCACCTATAAGGCAAATTACTCACCACCTACTCCTTCTTATAAAATCTGTAATCATAAGTCATGTGTGTTTAATCTTATCAGGGAATGGTTGCAAATTGTGATGTTTATCTATGTATTGAGATTTTGGGTCCTGAAATATGGTATGAGAGTGCAATTTGAAACCCTTCAGGCCTATAGGCCTTCCCAATTAGTTAAAAAAAAGGGATCTAACTTATTCATCCTTGGTGAGATTTGAGAATAATAATAAAAAAATCCATGTAGAATTGTAGATCTAGAATAAAGTTGGAAAATAAATCTGGAATGTAGATCTTAAATATAACCTCAAAGGAAACTAGATCAACATAATATTTCGTGAAGGATCTGATGGTTTTCTGCTAGTCGTAAGTCAAATAGAATAGTTAATCGATGGACCTAAACCTTGGGATTACTGATTAACAGATTTGGAGATTTTTGAGAACAGGGCAGATCTAATATTTTGAGCAGATCCTCCATAAGAAATTTTAAACAATAGATCATTGAGAACAAGATCGATCTACCAATTTTCAACGCAGATCTATCTAAATGTATGGTTTGCGTGAATTTGATCTTCATGTGAAGCTGATCTATTAGGGTTTAATAATATTATGAGAAGGTGTTTAGAGATCTATGTCTTAGTTGGTGGTATTATGATTTAAAACAAGAGACAACAACAATAACCCAAAACTCAATCCCATGCACGTTCATCAATCAAGGATGCCACAAAAGTATGGGAAACCAATTGATCACACGATTGATATCGAAATATTTATCCACTAATTACCTAGAGCCCACAACCAATTTGATATTTATTTTGAAATATTTCGAATGACGTGAGCTCTATCACTCCAATTCAAAGTGAGATATTTTATGATATTTTTTATGAGACAAAAAACTAAAAAAACACTAAATGTAAATTAGAGATTTATGAATAAAATATCTCCCATAACTTTTTAGATCATTTTGAGAATTTACTAATAATATGCTTTTACTATCCAAAGTTTTAAAAGAAAAAAAATTCCGAGTGATGTGCCATTATATCATGAAATATGCTAAAAATGCTTACTATTGTGAAGTTTTTTTGATCGTGAAATATATATTTCCTGTTTTGTAAATGCTTACTATTGAGAAGTTCTGATTAAAAAAAATAAATTTCATGTGAGGTAATCCACATTAAATTATCGTTTGAAGTTTTTTTATCATGAAATATATATATTTCCTATTTTGTAAATGCTTACTATTGAGAAGTTATGATTTAAAAAAATAAATTTCATGTGCGTTAATCCACATTAAATCGCCGTTTGTGTTTGCTTCATAAATTTTCATGTAAAGTATTCCCTTGCATCTAGTTCACATTGTTACATTTGTGACCAACTAATTGAGGTAACCTCTTTACAGAAACAAGTGCTAGATAGTTACACAATTGTTATAATGTGTTATAGTCGAATACTAAAACAATTTAGTGCTTATAGAGAAAAGTTAATATAAATTTTGACTTCCTTTCAAAACAAGTGTTGCATGGCAGCGTAGTCCCTGCCAGGTTGGAACAGGAGTAAATGCGTGGGTTGCAAGTTGCAGTACATGTGGTATCCATGCGGAATTTAGTATTCCCGAATTAGTTTTATTTGAAAATTTTAAAAAAATATTAATGTCTGGTACATCAACGACGCTTCCTAGTATCTAAGTTTGACAGTACATAAAATATTTAATACATAACCAATGTAATCCAACAATTACGGAGTCACGGGTTTTTATTTTTCATTTTTTATGTCCAGCCTGTTCCGTGATATACATTTTGCACCCAACACTTCTTTCATATACATTTTGAACCCAACAATTCCGTCATATACACGAGACTCAATAATTTATAGAATATTATAACATTGTACCAAGATTTATAGTAATTTATATAATGAATAGTATAAACAATTATTTAAATTTTATTCAATATTATTTTTATGTTTTTAAATATAAATTTGAAATTTTGGAATTTTGATTTTGTTTATGATAATAAAGGTGAAATTTATTTGTATTTCTCATTTTTCATGTCTAGCTTGTTCTGTGATATACATTTTGCACCCAACACTTCCGTGATATACATTTTGCACCAACAATTCCGTCATATACATGAGACCGAGTAATTTATAGAATATTATAACATTGTACGAATATCTATAGTGATTTATATAATGCTATAACACTTTTTACTTAATGAATAGTATAAACAATTATTTAAGTTTTATTCAATATTATTTTTAACGTTTTAAAATGTAAATTTGGAATTTTGATTTTGTTTATGATAATAAAGGTGAAATTTATTTTTATTTTTCATTTTTCATATCCAGCTTGTTCCATGATATACATTTTGTACCCAACACTTCTACCATACACATTTTGCACCCAACAATTACGGATGGCGGAGTCACGTGTTCACATTTTTCATTTTTCATGTCCAGTGTGTTCCATGATATACATTTTGTACCCAACACTTCTGTCATATACATTTTGCACCCAACAATTCCGTCATATACATGAGACTGAGCAATTTATAGAATATCATAACATTGTAATTTATAGAATATTATAATATTGTATCAAGATTTATAGTAATTTGTATAATGCTATAACACTTTTTACTTAATGAATAGTATAAACAAATATTTAAGTTTTATTCAATATTATTTTTAACGTTTTAAATGTAAATTTGAAATTTTGATTTTGTTTATGATAATAAGGTGAAATTTATTTTTAATTTTCATTTTTCATGACCAGCTTGTTCCGTGATATACATTTTGCACCCAACACTTCCGTCATATACATTTTGCATCCAACAATTACGGAGTCGTGGGTTCACATTTTTCATTTTTCATGTCCAGAGTGTTCCGTGATATACATTTTGCACCCAACATTTTTGTCATATACATTTTGCACCCAACAATTCTGTCATATACATGAGACTGAGTAATTTATAGAATATCATGACATTGTACCAAGATTTATAGTAATTTATATAATGCTATAACACTTTTTACTTAATGAATAGTATAAACAATTATTTAAATTTTATTCAATATTATTTTTAACGTTTTAAAATGTAAATTTGGAATTTGGAATTTTGATTTTGCTTATGATAATAAAGGTGAAATTTATTTTAATTTTTCATTTTTCATGTCTAGCTTGTTCCGTGATATACTTTTTGCACCCAACACTTCCGCCATATACATTTTGCACACAACAATTACGGAGCCGCGGGTTCACATTTTTCATTTTTCTTGTTCCGTGATATACATTTTGCACCCAACACTTCCGTCATATACATTTTGCACCCAACAATTCTCTCATATACATGAGACTGAATAATTTATAGAATATAATAACATTGTATCAAGATTTATAGTAATTTATATAATGCTATGACACTTTTTATTTAATGAATAGTATAAACAAATATTTAAATTTTATTCAATATTATTTTTAACATTTTTAAATGTAAATTTGGAATTTTGATTTTGTTTATGATAATAAACGTGAAATTTATTTTTAATTTTCATTTTTTATATCGAGCTTGTTCCGTGATATACATTTTGCACCTAACACTTCCGTCATATACATTTTTCACCCAACAATTACGGAGTTGCGGGTTGACGGGTTCACATTTTTCATTTTTCATGTCCAGAGTGTTCCGTGATATACATTTTGCGTCCAACACTTCCGTCATATACATTTTTCACCCAACAATTCCGTCATATACATGAGACTGAGTATTTTATAGAATATTATAACATTGTACCAAAATTTATAGTAATTTATATAATGCTATAACACTTTTTACTTAATGAATAGTATAAACAATTACTTAAATTTTATTCCATATTATTTTTAATGTTTTTAAATGTAAATTTGGAATTTTGATTTTGTTTATTATAATAAAGGTGAAATTTATTTTAATTTTTCATTTTTCATGTCGAGCTTGTTCTATGATATACTTTTTGCACCCAACACTTCCGCCATATACATTTTGCACCCAACAATTACGGAGTGGTGGGTTGGCGGAGTTGCGGGTTCACATGTTTCTTTTTTCATGTCCAACTTGTTCCATGATATACATTTTGCACCCAACGTCATATACATTTTGCACCCAACAATTCCATCATATACATGAGACCGAGTAATTTATAGAATATCATAACATTGTACCAAGATTTATAGTAATTTATATAATTGTATAACACTTTTTACTTAATGAATAGTATAAACAATTATTTAAATTTTATTCAATATTATTTTTAACGTTTTTAAATGTAAATTTCAAATTTTGGAATTTTGATTTTGTTTATGATAATAAAGGTGAAATTTATTTTAATTTTTCATTTTTCATGTCTAGCTTGTTCCGTGATATACTTTTTGCACCCAACACTTCTGCCATATACATTTTGCACCCAACAATTACGACATTTTGCACCCAACAATTACGGAGTCGCGAAGTCGCGGGTTCACATTTTTCATTTTTCATGTCCAGCTTGTTTCATGATATACATTTTGCACCCAACACTTCCGTCATATACATTTTGCACCTAACAATTCTGTCATATATATGAGACTGAATAATTTATAGAATATTATAACATTGTATCAAGATTTATCGTAATTTATATAATGCTATAACACTTTTTACTTAATGAATAGTATAAACAAATATTTAAATTTTATTCATTTTTATGTAAATTTGGAATTTTGATTTTGTTTATGATAATAAAGGTGAAATTTATTTTTAATTTTCATTTTTTTATGTTCAGCTTGTTCCCTGATATACATTTTGCACCCAACACTTCTGTCATATACATTTTGCATCCAACAATTATGGAGTCGTGGATTGGCGGAGTCGTGGTTCACATTTTTCATTTTTCATGTCCAGAGTGTTCCGTGATATACATTTTGCACCCAACACTTCCATCATATACATGAGAGTAATTTATAGAATATTATAACATTGTACCAAGATTTATAGTAATTTATATAATGCTATAACACTTTTTATTTAATGAATAGTATAAACAATTATTTAAATTTTATTTTATATTATTTTTAACGTTTTTAAATGTAAATTTGGAATTTTTATTTTGTTTATGATAATAAAGGTGAAATTTATTTTAATATATATTTTTCATGGCGGAGTCGGGAGTTCACATTTTTCATTTTTCATGTCCAGAGTGTTCTGTGATAAACATTTTGCACCCAACACTTCCATCATATACATTTTGTACCCAACAATTTCGTCATATACATGAGACTGAGTAATTTATAGAATATTATGACATTGTACCAAGATTTATAGTAATTTATATAATGCTATAACATTGTTTAAATGTAAATTTGGAATTTTGGAATCTTGATTTTGTTTATGATAATAAAAGTGAAATTTATTTTAATTTTTCATTTTTCATGTCCAACTTGTTTCGTGATATACTTTTGCACCCAACACTTCCACCATATACATTTTGCACCCAATAATTACGGAGTCGTGGGTTGGCGGAGTCGTGGGTTCACATGTTTAATTTTTAATGTCCACCATGTTTTGTGATATACATTTTGCACCCAACACTTCTGTCATATACATTTTTCACCCAACAATTCCGTCATATACATGAGACTGAGTAATTTATAGAATATTATAACATTGTACCAAGATTTATAGTAATTTTACCATTACCAAAATGTATACATTTTGGTAAAATTACTATAAATCTTGGTACAATGTTATAATATTCTATAAACTACTCAGTCTCATGTATATGACGGAATTGTTGGGTGCAAAATGTATATGAGAGAAGTGTTGGGTGAAAAATGTATATCACGGAAAAGGTTGGACATGAAAAATGGAAAATGTGAACCCGCGAACCTTCGTTGATGTAACAGACATTAATAATTTTTGATAAATTTCAAATAAAACTAATTCGAGAATACTAAATTATGCATGGATACCACATGTACTGCAACTTGCTACCCACCCATTTACTCCCATTCATAAACTATAAATTAAATTTATGATATCTATCGTGTAATATTAATATTAATTATAGTATTCATTATTAATATGTGATAATGTTTTGTTAAATTTTATTTAATTAATTATTCAAATTTATTTTTATTTTTCATGTCAAGCCTCTTCCGTGATATACATGTTAAGTAAACATTTAAGGCTCTGAGGCATGTAGGTAAACATTTAAGGCTGTCAAAACCGTCCAAGTGCCTCACGCTATGTAAACATTTAAGAAAGAATGCATGTGACAGGATTTACGTACGTTAAGTACTTAATAATAATAAAAAATAGACATACCTTGGATACACTAGCATATCAAACATTGGGATAAATTTAGCTAGCGGAAAATGCTAAAAAAAACATTCGAACTAATGCTAGCATTAATTCAGCTTCAAGAAATGCATAAAAAAATATATGATTCAAAAAGATGATATACTATCAAAAAGTTTGGATATGCTCACATATAAAACATTGGGAATAGCGAAGCCGACAATAATACCTCCAATCTGTTATCCAATCAAATCATGACATACATGGTACTTTTTATTATATAAAAATCAATGCTTTTTGTTCCCTAGTTCCAACATTAGATATTCTGCAAATATTTGTGGTCAAAGGACAAATTAATAGTAGGTCAACGAATTATCAATTTCTATAGTCCCTCTATGCCTACGACAGGGACTAATATTAGAAATTGGATCAATGCATGTCAAGAGGCATTGATAATATATCAAGGTTTTAAATTTTGAGTTGGTTAGAGAAGATTTTAATGCAGAAAATCAATTCTCCATAACCAGGCAAAGTTGAAGTAAATTTCCTAAGTTTGTAGAATCAACTTTGAAAAGTGCATTTCTCTTCAATAGAAACAAAAGTCTTGAAAAGTGTGAGGCATGTCCACTCCATTTAAATTGGATGAAACATAATGGAACTATAACACTAGTTATCCACTCAACCTAACATCCATTCAATTTCATGCCATTTAACTTAGCCAAATTGTTGGAATGAAATCCTAAAAGGAAATCAGTTTACGTGTGTCAATTTAACCATCGCATATCCACATATGTAGCTCCTTCACCAGCATACAAGAAACCATTACAATCTTCTTAAATATTATAAAGGTTACGCATGTTGGGTTACAAGGAAGAATACTCGTTAGAAGGTGTAATGACCACCAAATTACGATGAAACCCTTTTTACAAGACTTTGAAATCTTAGTATTCTATTGCCTGATTTACGATATCTCCTAGATGGGAAGATTAATATCTAAGCATTTTACTACCAGGTCTTTGAATTTTTCTTAACTTTTATTTTGGGGATGTTGGTTTTTATGGATTTTGTTAAAGACTAGATTTTTTTATTGCAAAGAGCTTTGTCCTTATTCAAAGATGATGATACAGGGGTTTAATCTTTTATGTGTTTTTAACATAATCTTTTTTTTAGCTGTATTCATGTGAGGAAAGTTGTTCTAGTGTAAAATGTAACAAATTGAAGATCTATCTTAGTCTTCAATCTTCACTGACTTGTTGACCTGGCGAAAGAGACTCTTTTGTTTTTTTTTTCTTAGCCACATTGCCTTTCACCCAAAGGTAGACTTCACTATCTAACATGGAGCCTTTCCTACCAATTTGTTTTGCAAATCAAAAGATACATGCTAATTTTTCAGTGGATGACATGCCCATTAAGTAAAGTCAATCTCCTTCGAAAGATTGCAATGAAAGATGGAATTGTTTGCAACTTTGTGTTTTACATCTAGTAAGCCATTGCCATTTCCATAATAGCCCATTATCCTTTGCATTTGTGAAGTAACAAATTTGACTTCAGGTTTATCCAAAATGACTTTCAGTTAAGTCTGCAACTAATTTGTTGTAATTAGTCCTACTCAACTGAAATTGGTCATCAGATTCTACGATATCATGTAGAATGCTTAAATTATAGTGTATTACAAACATTTTGTAGTTCAAAAATTTAATACTGCTCAACTGTTGGATTCTTCTTTCCATTAATCTTTTTCTGAGTTTTACATGTGTGCTTATTGTTAACCAAAACTCATCATCCTTATGTCTTTCTAGAATGGGCAGGACTAGCCATGTCCCTTAAATCTTAGAGAGATTTCCCTAGTTTGAATTCTGGCATAGGCTGTAGCATTTTCAAAATCCCAACCTTGAAATTAACATGTATGATCAAGTATATGACAATAATTCCATAATGTTCCCCTAGATTAACCGAGGGACATTACTATGCGGAATACACATAAATGTGAAATTTTTCTGCTAACTAAAATCCTATAGCATACTAGCTATGAATTTTACATAGATTTAACCATTATGATACCAATAACTTAATTCATCTATATCATGCTAAATTAAACATGAATGCACCTAACTAACTCATTACAACAACATATAATTCATTGTCATTCATAGATTAAAAATGCACAACAATTAACTCATAAATTAACTCAAAAAAATGATAAACACTTATCTTTCTAAAATAATTGTGCAACCAACTACTTGGGACAGACGTCCCACCCAACCATAGACTTGTTGTTCCACATCTCAACAAAAATTCACCCCTGAACCGGGTCTAGGAATCCACAAGAAAAGGGTGTCTCTTACTATCCACTCATAGCTCAGATATCCCACAACCCAATGGTATTCTCCTACAACTATCTCGATTTCCACCAACTCTCCTCCTTTTTACCTACCCAACCCAAGGAATGTACCCCTTCACTGCTCTCATTCCATCAAGTGTTCCATTCATTTATCATGGTCTCTCTGGCGCAGGTAACCAAGAACCTCTCTACTGGGAACTCAAGGGAACTCACTGCTAGGAAAACTACCAGTAAAAACAACAACAATCACTTGCTGTTACAATTAAAATCACACATGAGTTCACTCTTCAGGCCTGACAACCTGGTTCTTCAGTATTTAGCTCCAAAACACTCCAACATGCTCAAGAATCCACCCAACCTTCTTTTTCCAGCTCCAATGCTCTTTTTTCCCCTATTCTCTACTTCCCTCTTCATGCAAAAACATGAACGTAAAAATTTCCCTCTTTGGCCATATGATTTTCCCTTTCCCCAAGCCAGTTGACTTCTCCCTTTGCCCAATGTTGATTGTACTTCGTCCCCATGCTCCCCAATAACTATGGGATGTGAATTTTTACACCCATCATAAAATATGAGGTTGTCCCAAACGATAATAAAATTTAGAAAAGTGAGTTTGAATTAATACCCATAAATAATTTTCTGCTTGGACCCCTCTTAGACACTCCCTTCTCTCGTGGAAAACTCATCCCCCATCTCCATCCATTTCCCCTAGCAGCTGGTGTCACATTTTATTTATTTAAAAATATAAATACAATTCACATATTATATTGCTTGACCATAGCCATATTTCTTATATATACACTATTCATTAATTGAACTAGGGATTATAGCGGGGATGTTACAAACTCCTTGAAGAGGATGCTCTTAACATCAAAATACATGCTACATGCAGTATTAAATTTCTTCATGTCTATATGTCAAACAATTTGAGACAAGATAGAAATATTATTTCAGAGCTTGCAAGATTAATTCCAAAATAGGCATTGTTGCAGTTATGATATGAAATTTCCTAGGTTTATATTAAAACACTATGATAAATTTTATTTCAGGGCTTGCAAGGATAATCTTCAAATGAGATTAAGATTCTCAAGTGCAATTCAAAAATTCCTGTCTCCAGTATGTTTATGGAAATAACGGGCAAATCAAATACTTCAATATATGCTATATCAAAAGTTATGGAAAACATGGGAATTTAAGATAGTCCACTAATTGAAGAAGATAGTCACTTCTACTATTTTCTCGTTGTTCCAACATGATATTAGGTTTTCTTGGTTATTGATTAGGGTTTTTGATAGTGAAGAAAGTTCTAATGAGCAACAATGTTTATACACTGGGCTAACTATTATGGTGAAAAACGATGATTTGGATTTGCTGAGTTTTGACTATGGTGTGCCCTAGCCTCTTTGGTGTGATCCGGTAATTTTATGGGTGATTGTTTTGGTGTATCTATTAGTATATAACATTACTATATGAGGTTTATTGATAACTAGGGATTTTTTTATGGAATTATGGAGCTTGGATCAATGATCATACTTGTGCATGGTAAACCCTAAAAGTATTGTGATGTTGTTGACTTTCCTATAGTCTTGCTTGATTAAATCCTTGTGAAGAGCCAAGAATATATGTTGGCACTTTGTACATCAACATGTGAATTTGTGTCTATTGACTCGACCAATTGTATCATTAATGTTATATCTTGAATTATTTTTAGTGGATGCATGATAGTTAGGTGTGGATCGACTGAATATTGAATTAGGTGTGTTCAATAACAGAACACATGAATAGTTTCGATTTTGCACCATTATCTTGATTGATTCAAACAATGGTGTAAGGACCTACTGGGGTAGTAGTTGGCCAAAATGAAATTTTGAATGGATTTTGTGGGGGTTATCAAAACATTTTGCTAGACACAAGGTTTTTCTTATCAATATTAGGAACCCTAAGGGCACAAAGCAAAGCTTATGTAGTCTCTAGGAGTATTGTGATGATTTAAGAAGTAATGACTGATCTAGGACTGTATTATGAATTTGGTTTTTACCATATCAGTTATTATGCTTTTGGTTATATAGGATAATTCCATGATGAACATAAATAATTAAGTTCCTTTTAATATGACATTTATTGTGTCCTTTGAACTTTGAATGGAGCGATTTACTTTGGAGAGTGATCCATGAAGACCACTAGCAAAGGGGAAAAAGGGGTTTTATGGGTGCCAAGTGTCGAGTGAGGGCCATGTATACTTAAGCATGGTTCCTAATGGAAATTGAACTATTATAATTATCATTATTACCTACCGATCTTGCCAGGTATGTGGAGGGTGAGATATGAAAGCTTTGTATCCCTGTGTTTCTTGTGAATCCCTGGAGTTCTTAGTGAGTTATATTTGGGGATTCAATGCATGATTTTGATTGGGTTTCCTTGAAGAAGACAAGAGCCCTAGAGTGAGAATTTCTTGGGTGGTTTTCCAAGGCATGAATCTTGGAGGGTACCTAGAGACTCCTGATCGTAGCTAGAGTTCCTGGAGCCACTGTGCTCTGAGACTTCCTGGCCGACCTATGTTGGATCCATGGAAGGAAAGTGGGACAACCTAAGGGACCATGGTGTAGAGAAGGGGGTACAATTTCTTAGGTTGTGCAAGATGATGGGGAATGAGAGACTGTAGGTTGGAATTGTTGTTGGAGTTTGGTACCATGGCTAGAGATCACTTACATTATTTGGGAGACCATAGATGGCTTTAGGTAAGCCATTGTGCTGGTGGATTCATAGCCACAAATTAGGGGTGGCATGTTGTTGAGAGAGCCAAAGAAACATGGTCTATGGTTGGGAGGAACATTCGAAGTTTGCAACCATTCAATGGAATTTTAAAATATAACTACTGATCTGTTCTTTGTGATTTTGTTAAATGCTATGTTGTTATGTTTTGATGTTGTGAATTATATAATGGTGTCGATATGGATGTGTATGGTATTCTATATGCTTGATTTAAATGTATTTCTCTATGTGTGTATCATACAAAACTACAGATTGTTAGTATAATTTGCAAGGTGTAATATTACTAGTATGAGAAATGTGGTTATTATGGTGAATTTAGAGGGAAATTGGTGGAATTTAGTCTTCTTATCCTAAACTTCAATCCAAGGGATTTATGATTTATGATTTATGATTACATTTTAGAACATATCCCTATCTTGGTTGGTTTATGAGTATCGTAGATGATCAAGGTTTAAATGATATTTCATAACTAATTCTATGGATATGAACCAAAGGATCATTGAGAATACATAAGATGGATTCAAGTGATTGTTGACTTGTAGTAAATAATGGTTACTGGGTTGTGTTTCTCCAAGGACGTTGCATCTTGAAGAGGGGAAGTAAAGAGCAGCTTGAATGGATGATTTTGTTTTAAAAGGAAGAAGTTCCTTGTTTCCATCTTGCTACAAACTTTTCTAGAGAATTGATTGCATATATGCCAATGGTTATTAGGAAAAACATGACCATTTCTCTCTTGACATTTTGGCTTATGTACGTAATAGTAAAGGGTTGGATTTCATTTGCATGTGACTGTTTGAATGGTGAAACTTTATAGAAGGAGTCTTTGCATGCTTGAGTGACTTTATTCCTCAACACATAAACTAATTAAAGGTTCACATGTTCAAGGAAATATGAAATGGATTGAATGGGAAAGTTGGCATCTGAAAGGGTGACTATACAAATTCCGTAATATGCCAACCTTTTGTTGACCAAAATTTGTTCATCTATATTTTCCCGCCCTTGAATTCATAAAAAAATGATATCAAAAGAAGAAAATTTTTGAACTCTTATAAGTTCATTGCATAGCCCTCGGTCTCAGCTTCACCATACATTTTTTGGATCGAAAATTAGAGTTCATATGCTCAAGATATCCAGGTTTAAAATTTAAGAGGAAAATGGCACGCTTTTTCCATGTGGAATAAAACTTTCTTTTTCTTCAAAACACATCTAAAGTTTTTCGGGTCCAAGACCCTATTTTCTTCTTGTTTCATGGGCTGAAGACCCTATTTTCTTCTTGTTTCATGGGTCCAAGATGCTAATTTCTTCTTACACTCCACTCCCTACCTCCCTCACTCAACGCTTAACACTTAGAATATTTTGTGATTTCATCAGGTTGGTGGACTCATCACTTCACTCCCCTCATATTCCCATCCCAATGACCCTAACATACTCCATTCCACTCATACTTCCTTACCCCCCTTTCACTCGACACTTAGAATATTTCATTATCTCTTTGTCAGACTCACAGAATCACATCCCTCACCCCTGGGAACCTGCTAACCCACTTACCCACCCCATAATTCCATACTTAGATGAATTTCAAGTTTATGTCGGACTTGTGGACTCACAATTTTTTCAGACTCACAGACTCTGATCCCTCACTCACCTCACCCCCACAGGCTACAAACTACCCCCTAACTTTCATCGCCTACAAATCTCCCCTTCCCCTCACCCTTTCGTCCTCTCTCCCATACTTAACCATTATAACAAAGTATTCTCCATTTAAACCATGGGCCAACACGAGCAGGACACATGTCACCAACATAATTCTTACACATGACAGTGTGTGAATGGTGCCAGATGGAGGATTACTATTTGGCAGCCTAAGACACTGGCACATGGAAACTCAACATTGGAGACATGTGGCAGCATACAATGTGAGACATATGGAAGATTATTATTGGATACATGTAGCATATTATTATCCTATCAAGTGATGACATGTGGAAAATTGTGAATGGATGACTCATATACTGACTAGGGGTGGTTGGAATATAATTTTGGTCAAAATTATTATCATTTAATCAATTTTCTAAGGGGAGGTCAAACCCCTTAAGCTCCATAATCTTCTTCTTATGTTTCTTACTGTGTATAATACACTTAGTATTATATACCGTGAATATTTGTAATGTCCCAATGTATGTGGGATAACATTTATGAAGTAAAAGTCGAAATTTCAAAAGCGGGGAAAAACAAATTTTAAATCAAGGGCTGAGATTGCCCTAAGACATCATATCGATGGTGGATGAGTCATGATCTTGCAGAGGCCATAAATTGAGCTCTGGGTGATGAATAAGATTATGGTACAAGTTTTAAAGGTTTAAAGTGACCACAATTTTCTCAAAAATTGAAATATCAATCAGATTCATATTTAATGGGTTTGCATGACAACTAAACTTCATGAGCTCATATCTTGAGATCCATGAGTCGGATTTGGGAAAAATTTATATCGTTGGAAAGATAAGAATGTGAATATCACATATGAAGTGATTTCCATGGCTAAAAAATTCATTATCACTTTAAGAAAATTAAAACATAGTCCCCCTCTTTAAAAGGACAATTAATTAATTTTTTGAAAAATAAAAGTTATTTAAAAACTTTTATTAAAAAAGGAAAAAGACCCATTTGGAATATGCATATATTGATGATGTAAGTTAATTAATGAAGACTTAATGAGGATTTAATTAAAGAGAATACTTCAAGAAAATAATTGTATGGGAAATTCAAGAGAGGAAAAAACTTTAACTACTCAAGAAGTTAGAAAATCTCATTTTTAAAGAGAAGGTCTTCAACAAGGGTTCCACAATCATAATTATCAAAGGGGAAGGGAAGAAGATAATAGGAAGAATAAGGTTTAGCCATGAATACATAGCCAATATTCTGATCAAGGAAAAGGGATCTTCATCTTCTCCACTCTTTCTCTTCTTTTACACCATTTCTCATAGTTTTATGCTTGAATCTTTGAATTAGGCACGAGGATGAGTTCTTGAGTGTTCTTCTTGTATAAGAATTTTCTTATATGATCATGGAATATTTACAACCATACACATGACTGTCAAATATTTTTTAATGAAGAATATTGTTGGCCCTTGACCAAGTTTTGGGAGATTCTTTGTCATGTTGACCTATTTTGGACTTCGACAGCCTGTCGAAGGAGCGCAAGATGAAGCGGAGATCATGGGATCTCAGCTCCTTTTTGGTTCCTTTTTGGGTTTTGGGATTATGTAACAGGCATGGGATGTCGGCCCATGGGTTTACCCATGCTTAGGCCTATTTTGTAATGTATAAATAAGTAGCTAGGCGATGTAAGAGGCACCGATAAGCCAATATGCTAAGTGTTAGTGTTTGATCTATGTGATCAAAGGTTTGTAGATGCTTTGTGCATAATGTGAGAGACTTGCAAAGCTGAGTGCAAGTAGTTGTAACAGATTGTGGAAGGCTTCGTGCTGTAACGCAAGGAAGGAGGATCTAGCGAGGTGAGTAGATCTCCTATCCTCGACGGAGTAGGATTTTGGTGGCTCTGTGCATGTAACCGATTGACTGAAGACAATAAAGAAGAAGAGTTGGTGGACATAGCCCCAGGGTGGGGGTGAACCACGTACATGATGTGTTTCTCTACTTTGTCCAATGTTTTGATGTGTTATTTGATAAGTGCTTTGATAGATCTATCTATGCTTTGTGCTTATAATGATGTATATGAATGCTAGATCTGACATAGGTGAATGTACTTAGTTCTTGAATCTTCTAGATATGATCCAATTTACTTATGCTAAGTTCTTAGACACATGAGATCTGAGTAAGTGTTGTGATGCTCTATTTTCTCTGCGGAGTAGATAATAGTTACATATTGAGGAACTGATAGTGCTAAGTGCTTTATTAAGTAGTACAATCATAGATCTATGTCCCAGCTAAGGTTGCAGACATCTGAGTCCTGCAACCACCCCTGCCTCTACCTCGGGTGAGACTTCATCTGCTTCGCAGGTGTTGCCGAAAGGGTCGATAGTTAGGGTTTTGTTGGTGTGCTATTGTAGCATTAAACCTTGGGTCTACCCCTGTGCCAACAAATGGTTTCGTTGCCGGGACCTGAAATTGTGATTACTGGGAGATGAGGAAGAAGAAGCTTTGTGCAAAGATTCGTCTTGAAATTGTGAAAGCTCCGTGCGTAGATCTATTGCCCTAGTGCGCATCATTTTACTTGACCTGTGAAGCTTTATGCTGAGAGAAAGGTCAGATCTGAAGAAAAGAGATAAGATCTGTAAGCTCTGTGCTATGATAAAGGTAAGAATAGTGAAAATTTTTAGATCTGGAAGCTTTGTGCTATGTAAAAGTAAGATAAGTGGAAATTTTTGTTTCTAAAGTAAGGATCTAGGTATGTTTGATAGATTCTGTCCTAGCTTGAAAAATAGGGCACTGATAGATGAAAGAAGGTTTGATATGAATAGATCTGATAAGAATAGTGAAAGCTATGTTATACCTATGCATAGAAAGAATGATTGGACTAACAAGTGGATGCAGGATCCTAGAAAGAATGTGTTGCAGGTTAGCTCCTATGATCCTAGTGTGCAGTACATGAGAAGCTGAGGATCATTTAAAATAAAGAGAGGATTAACTCTCTGTTATAGTTTCAGAAGACTGGGACATCTTACTAAGGGATGCCCTAGAAAAGACCTAGTTGTCTTTGTTGTAAATCTATGGACCATGGAGTGTTGGATTTCCCTAGAATGATTGCTAAGATTGAAGGAATGAATTTGAACCAAGGAAACCCTAAGGTAGATCCAGAGGCTATGGCAGAATCCTAGAAAGAATCAGAGAAAGCATTGCTACAGATGAAGGAAACCCTGAATGACCACCGACATGTCAGATTATCAGAGATCTTCAAAGAAAAAGAATCCATTAAAGAAAGAATGGGAGACTTTGACATTGACTATGTTCTAGAGGAAGAAACACAGGTGGGTATTATGACAGAAAGAACTTGGCAACTTTTAGGGAAGCCTGCTATGACCCCTTCATTGGGAGGAATAGGATTATTCAGAGGAAAACTGGTGAACCTATGTGGAAAGCTCACTCAGATACCTATGAGTGCCAATAGAACTTCGACAAAAGAAGATTTTGATATTATTAAATTTATTGAGGACAACGCCCCATTTACCATATTATTAAGAAAACCTTGGATTGACAGAGATCAAGCCAGATGAAGGGAAGAAGAATAAGTTTTGGAGCAGAAGAAGCAAGAGTTAAAAGATTTCATAACTATAAGAATCGCGCACTTGATTGAAGAACATGAGAACAAATCAAAGCTATTTAACACCAGATACCTAGATGTCGAAGCTGCAAGAACATTAGAGGACCCACAAAAGATTGAAGTACCTACCCCAGATAAAAAAGAGGTATTACCCCTAAATCCTAGGAAAACATCTCAACAACACAAAGTGGTTATGTTCAAAGAAGATAAGAATCATAATGGAAAAAGGACTACTGAGACGAAGCTCACTAGAAAGAAGGCTAGAAAGCAAAGAAAAAAGAGGGCTAAGACTGAAAAGTTACAGAAGGTTCTAGAGCGAACTTTGAAGAAGGAAAATTTGCAAAATTGGAGCTTCGTTGGGATATCAGAACTGTGACACATGGCACTTCACCGTGGCAAAGAAATATAGCCATTGGGGACATTATAACCGTCCGACTGACGTCCTGAATGGGTCAAAAGGCATTCAAGGTTCGCCACCAGACCGTTGGACCATGCCATAATGGACAAAACAAAGTTAATGAAGGCCTCATACTTGTTGCAAGCGAACCGTTTCCGAGTTACCTATTTATCCCATCGCACCATGCACCGAGAACACTTTTTCTAACCGAGAGTTTGAACGCATAGACTAAGCTGATTTTGCACAGTGATCGTCGCATTACTGTCGTCTCTTTCATTGCAGTGTCTGAGTTAATATAGAACCCGATATTGTTAATCCTAGGTGCATATGTCCGAAGATCTCACTGCAGTCTAAGAATCAGTGACATAAGTACTCCTTGACCTGATGACTGAAAGAGTCATGTCAGAGAGAGGATTATCTATAGGGATCCAAGATTCATCCACCAGAATAGTGCAAGCGTCTCCGTCGACTGCTCACGGAGCCGGACCATCCCAACTAGCAGATGAAAAAAGAAAACAAGCACAGGGATGACTTGGCGAATGCAAAGCTCATACCGACCATACTACCCGCCTATGTACCACCTTTGAGCGACACAGTGAATGAAGACAACTTTCCCAGAGATTTTGAATACACCTTGGTTACAGCGTACCTCCCGAAAGGGATACGCGTAGTTCAAGCAAACCAAGATAAGATTGCAGCATTGAAGTTTAGTGACTTCAAACTCGACGATAGGAAGGTCTATAACATGATCGCCCCATATAAGTACCTGACCAGAAAAAAGGGAAAGAATTCGAAGATCGTCCCTCAGTCATGGACCCATAAGCTCACGCAGTCCACCCTGCTGAACGTCATGAGGATCCCGCACTTCAGAAGACACCAGGAAGTCAGTGCCTGTGTCAAGTTGTTTCTTTCTTGTTACCATGGAGGTTATTTGTGGTTAAACCGTCATATCATTGTTGATCCAACGTTGATCAATCAGATCACGGGCTTAAGCATGCACGGACTTGATCCACATGAGTTTTACCCTAGAAAAACCATGGATCGCGCTCTAGTACAAAGGATAAAGGACACCTATGGCAATGTCGAGAAGGGCATGCGAGGCTACAAGGTAGCTTCTATCTAGAGTGGTGTAATGCACCTCGCCTATCAGTTGATTGCAGGGAAGTTAGTATGAAAGAACTGACCAACCCAAGTCATCGACTTTGTAGTTGAACTTGCAAGGAAGTGCGCGGAGGGCCTACAAATGAATTGGCAGAGTACCTGGTGAACTAGTTGGAACTTGACTGCAGAGAAGTGCAAGATCAAGGATATGAATTTCATTTCAGCTGGCTCTTGATCCATATAGATTTCATCGCTTGGGATATGCCGGAAGGTGCAACCTTCCCCGACATCGATCCCTTTGAACCTTTGGCCATGAAGTTCAGTACACTATGGTATTCAAGTGACATGAATAAGCAATGCTAGTCCAATGATGTGTTCCATACATACTACAATCAACTGAAGATATCCATACAGTCCGAGCCTCGCATGACTCCAAATAATTTACACTGATTTCAGCCTTTGATGAAGTTCAACGCATATAGGCATTTCATTTATATTTCAGCACACACAGACGAACATAAGCAACAAATTCAGTCATATTACACGCTGATGGAGGAGGATTTATAGGAGATCACTAAGTACTGGTCGACGGACCTCCTTATTCCAACAGACCCTGCAGAAGTATCCGACATAGACAGCCCAGAAACTGCATAGGATACACCCAGACCCAACAAGAAAAAGAAGACTGAAGAAGCTCAAGATGTAAGAAGTGCCTCAGTGAAGACTGCTTTCATATCACCAGAGTGAGGGGGTGATGGTGAAGAGATATATGACATAGAAGTCGAGCAAAATAAAGGCGAGGTAACACCGCCTAGAGACAAGGAGGAACCCTCAAATAAAAGGAAGGTTTCCCGTTCGAAACCCTCCTCCCAGAAGAAATCAAAAGCAACCATGACCAAGTTGTAGACTATCCTCACCCCTGATGACTTTGATTTAATCATAGCAGCCCTGAATGATTCTTCTCTAGAGATAGCAAATAAGCAAGAGGATAAGCAGGAGGTGATGTACAATAGAATCGAGATCGAGCTCCAAGGGGTGCAGCAGGCACTACAGTCCAGCCGCGCAGTCTCCATTGCACCTCTGTCATTGGGAACACCAGAACAGGGAGATGAACCAACTCAACTCCACTGGCTCGCTGATACAGTCGAAGCTCGCCTTCAATGAGCGCAAGAGGAAACATAACAAGCCACCCGGGCTTTGACACAAGTACAGGGAGTACTTGTAGAACAACGTCGAGCTACAGAACAATAAAAGAGTGATCTCCAAGTGAAGTTTGATGAAGAAAAAGCATAGCTACAACAAGAAAAGGAACAGTTGCTCACTGAGCAACTTGAAGTGAAGGAAGCGATCAATAGAGCACTTCGCTCGGTGGCAGTCATAGAAATTAAGGTAGACGATCAAATCATGAAGCAAGTAGAAGAACTCACAGAAGTGATCGAACAGCTCCAACAACGCATAACAGACTTAGAGCTATGCACTATGCCCGAGACACCACAAGATGTAAGGGACCTAAGAGAAGAAACTGTCCACATCAAAGTTGAATGACTAAAATCCCTTGCCAGGTAATGAAAGCAGTTGAGTAACTGCAGCGCCCAAAAATATGAGAAACTCACCGAGAATCCGAAATTGCAGGCACTGGAGTCGCAGCTCCAAGAAGCGAAGCATCATGCAGACACACTACAGGCACAACTGAAAGCCCTGTCAGCCATAGAAAGAATGAAGTGGTCTCAAGAGCAATGCACCGCCCAACAACAGATTCATATGATTCAAAGCAGAGTTATGGAAGTAACTCAACGACTCCAACCAGTACAAGATAAGGCATGCCAATTATTCATGGAGGTTGAAAGCCGAGGAGCAGAGATAGAGCAGGTTGTCACCGCAACAGAACAACGCCTAGAAGGGCATGTGAATGATGTGTTGATCCAGGAGTTCACCGAGCAAGAGGCCGTAGCACAACAACAAGTCAAAGCATCTCGAGCCAAGTTTGAGGCTTTCAAAGCAGAACTACCCAGATCAGAGTGACTTGGGACGAGTCATAGGTCAGTGTTGGGGGCCTGTTGGCCCTTGACCAAGTTTTGGGAGATTCTTGGTCATGTTGACCTATTTTGGACTTCGATAGCCTGTCAAAGGAGGATCGCAAGACGAAGCAAAGATCATGGTATATCAACCCCTTTTTGGGTTTTGGGATTATGTAACGGGCATGGGATGTTGGCCCATGGGTTTACCCATGCTTAGGCCTATTTTGTAATGTATAAATAAGTAGCTAGGCGACGTAAGAGGCGTCGATAAGCCAATATTATAAGTGCTAGTGTTTGATCTATGTGATCAAAGGTTTGCAGATGATTTGTGCATACTGTGAGAGACTTGCAGAGTTGAGTGCAAGTAGTTGTAACAGATTGTGGAAGGCTTCGTGCTGTAACGCAAGGAAGGAGGATCTAGCGAGGTGTGTAGATCTCCTGTACTCGACGGAGTAGGATTTTGGTGGCTATGTGCATGTAACCGATTAACTGAAGAAAATAAAGAAGAAGAGTTGGTGGACGTAGCCCCAGGGTGGGGGTGAACCACATACATGCTGTGTTGCTCTGCTTTGTGCAATGTGTTGATGTGTTTATGTGTTATTTCCTAAGTTCTTTGATAGATCTATCTATGCTTTGTGCTTATAATGATGTATATGAATGCTAGATCTGACATAGGTGAATGTTCTTAATGCTTGAATCTGCTAGATCTAATCCAATTTACTTATGCTAAGTGCTTAGACACATGAGATCTGAGTAAGTGTTGCGATGCTCTGTTTTCTCTTCGTAGTAGATAATAGTTACATATTGATGAACTGACAGTGCTAAGTGATTTATTAAGTAGTACAATCACAGATCTATGTCCCAACTAAGGTTGCATACATCTGAGTCCTGCAACCACCCCTACCTCTACCTCGGGTGAGACTTCATCTGCTTCGCAGGTGTTGCCGAAAGGGCCGGTAGTTAGGGTTTTGTTGATGCACTATTGTATCATTGAACCTTGGGTCTGCCCTTGTGCCAACATACATCTTTCATGAATAAACTCCACAAAGAATTTCTTCAGGGTTGATTTCAATTGTATCTTGTAACTTTGAGTCTGAAGTATGAGGTATTTGAGATTGACCTATCAAATTCTCTATTTGGTCTTGATAGTAACACTCTTTTAAAATTATTTGATATGATCAAGTTATTCTCTCCTATTTCTCGTGAAGAAGATATGGATGTATTTGTATGTAATTAAGAAGATTGTGTATGTGATGCTAGTCACAAATGAATTCTTATGTTGAAGTCCTCCTTCAATATTTTATTATTCTAAAGATATTTCTTGTTGCACATAAAGATCAGACTATGTGTGTTTCAGTAAATCCAAGCAATATAGATCTAGGGTTTTCTTCCTAAGCATTCTCCTAATCCAAGATATTCAAGTTATATCTTTGAACCAAATAGGAGTACCACCTCTATAAAAACACAGGGGGATTCATATCCTCATGAGGTTGTCATTTCGGTCCTGACCGATTCAAACATCAACACCTTTCTGTTGAAAGAAGAGGAAATGAAAAGGAGTAAACAATTGTTATCGAGATGATCACATGACACTAATAATACTAATGATCCTTATTGAGTTAGCCCAGGCTAAAAAATTTAACTAAGTAGATCCATGTGCTATATGTATGTTTTAATGATAATTCTTGCATTAGATGTGATAGTTGGTATTCTTGACATTGCAAGCTAGTGGCTTGATTTTGTTGATGAAACACGAGAAGAATGTCCATGATGTGTTATTGATTGTATGCATTATGTGTTGAGATAATTATTATGTTCATGATGTTATGTTAATATCCTATGGTATTTACATATGATGTTATGTGATTCCATTTAATTATGTTGATGAAAGACTATGATAACATCTCTTGATGTGATGACATCATGTAATTACATGGAAATATTTTATGCTAAGATGTATTATGATGACGTGCGTGAGAATGTGGTGTGATGGCATGATGACATGAAAGAGTTATCATGCATATTCTTTCTATTATATGTTGATATTATGATTATAACTAATGCATTGGTTGCATGTTGTGACATGGTGATTGTCAGGAATGCACCAATTTCCAAGAGGGCCAGTGATTTGATGATATTGTGGGAGCCCATAACCATGAAAAATAATATTACAAGTAACACATTTTGGGATGGGGACAACTCAATCAACTACTTATGGCAATGATTCTCATACCTTGTATTGGAGTTGTGATGCCAAAGTCCCGAAGAATGGTTGGAGTGTTTCTCTCCTATGGTGTTGTGGGATTGGACTTCGATGCCTGACGTTGTACCTGGTAGTTTTGGAGGGACTTGAGGTAATAATTTTGAGATGCCCGGTGTATGTGAGTACTAGACTAGATGCATGTTTAGGCAGATGAGGTCTCGAGCCTTGGGGCTCTAGATAGACCGAGAGGCTTTAAGCCTGGTTCCAAAAGTTGGAAAGAAAGATAGAGAGTACTCATGCTTCCTTGATGTTATGATGTGGAATTTTTATTCCTATTGTGGTCACTTGGGTGGATTTATACTAGTCCAGTAGAGGGTGTAGAGGGTGTTGTTGAAGATATGGGGAGCTAATAGATGGTGTTGTGGAAGATACATGAAGAGAATTAAAAACCTATAAGCACCATAATTAACGATAACTTCAAGACAAAGTTCCTTGAAGAGAGGGAGTATGTCATGCCCCATATTATTATTAAATATATAAATAGTAATAATAATAAATAAGTATAATAATTATCCTAAATGGATCATGCTAAGTACTTAAAAATAAATATTTGGGTAATGAAAGAAAACGGTAAAATAAGTAATGACAATTTACGGATAAACTCTAAAATTTAATAAATAATTAAATAATGGATCCTAGGGATCATGTTCTTTACCATGGATGGATTCTATATAAGGATGGAGAAGATGGATAAAATAACATCTCATTCTACTTGGGCAATTTGAGGGCAAGGCTAAGAAGAGATGACATAATAATATATTTAGGGCTTGGGGGCTCTTAATTGTGATGACTGAGGGGTTGGTTGGGAGGAGAGTCGTCTCTCACTCTCTGTTGTGGCTTGCAAGATCAAGGATTGAAGCACCACATGTAAGTGGATTCCTTCAACTGTCAAGTAAGTTACTCACCACCTACTCCTTGTGAAATTTATAATCATAAGTCATGTGTTTTTAATATTACCAGGGAATGGTGGAAAATGGTGATGTTTATCTATGTATCGATGTTTTGGGTCTTGACACAGAATCCATTGTGGTGGATTCATCAGGTATGCTAAATCATGTCAAAGTTAAAATCTTATTTGATTCCAATGCAATATATAGTTTCATTTCACATTATGAGTAAGTGGAAGACACACTTTGGGTATTACCTACAATCATAGGCAATACTTCATACTGCTATATTTTTAAGCCTCACCCTTGCACAAAGTTCTTTATTTTAAAACATAAATTCCCAACTTTCTTCTATAACTTAAAATATTACAAATTGTGTTGAACTCAACTAGCTCTAGATGGTGGAGAAGAAACTTATGGCGTGGAATTTGAGAAAGGCTACGAAGTTCACCCTCAATGCCCAACAATTGTACCTTTCACTAGAAGGACTTCCCAACATGAAGGTTGTTCTCAATATCTACTAGAAAACTAAGAAAAAATAAAGGAGCATATTGACTAGTATGGGATTTTCACGGAAACACATGTAACGGCCCCTTCGTTACGTCTATGAATAGCGAAGTTTAATAGGAATTTTTTTTCTTTTTTTCTTTTTAACAAATGAGAAAATTAACATCACCTAATTCATATACATGCAAAAACACATGACATCATAACCTAAGGGACACATGATCACAATATAAACAACTCTACAATATCATGGCTGAACGAAATTGCAAAATATAATGCCAAACAATCTCATCGTAATATCACC
>ML795782.1:220185-260750 GCA_009831015.1 Picea engelmannii
AGCAATAGTAAAACATCCTGTCATCAATCATGACGCATCATCATCAAGGTTAAGTGGTTCATCATCATAAAAATCTAGATCACTTGTGAGCAAGTGTCCTCAAAGAATACGTTTTGTCAGTGCGCCAGAGCGGGATGTTACAACACACTAGAGCAGAGGGTCTGAGGGCAAGCGAGAGCTTAGTTTAGTCGACACACATATTGATTATTTTCTATTTAAAAGCCCTGGCCCCTTTTGAGAAGGCCATATCCATCGGGTCCAATAAAGATGAACTCTATTGCCTGACAAACTATCCACGACAATGACAAGTTGACTTGGTTGCTAAAGATTAAAAATCTACTAATGAAAAATATCTAATTGAAGTGTGATAAAAAGTTAAGATAAATCTTCCAAGAATATTATGGATTTGCTATATCTATATTTATTTGTTATAAAATTATATCATTTTACAAATTCAAAATGTTGATGGTTCCCATAATATTTTTGTATAGCATTAAAGAAGATGCATCAATGCTAAGTTTAACTCGGGGGTTGTTTTCCACAAACAAGTTCTATAATCATAGAATGATTAAAGGAGAAAAGTTATTTAATTCATACCAAAATTAAAGGATATTAAATATTTCGTGTATGTAAAAAGGTTCTTTCAAATTGTCTTTTTACAGCGAATTCACAAATATGTGAATAACTTGACCTTGGTTGGAAATGATATCAATCTTTAATTTGATAAGTTGAACATTTCATTAATATATAATGAATATATATTCCAACATTATGATAAATAATTTAGAGAAAATGAACGTTGATTTTTAATTGAATAAAATTAATATTAACCCAAATGTGAAAAAGCAAAAAGATTGAAGCCAAAATTTTGCATATTAAAAAACAATATTTATATATAATACCGATGGAAAAAATATTGAATTGTTAAAAGTGAAAGTGTGATATTCCAAGTAAAACTAAAAAATCACATGAAACAATATGTTTTAATATGTTTCGAAGGAACTAAAGAAAAAAAGAATTGTTAAAAGTGAAAGTGTGATATTCCAAGTAAAACTAAAAAATCATATGAAACAATATGTTTCAAAGGAACTAAAGAAAAAAAATACTCTTAATATGTTTTTATTTTCATTAATGGAAAAAGATAATAAATTGGGATATAGATTTTAATGCCACACAAAGACATGGTGTGCAAATCCTTTAATTTAAAAGGATTATAGATGAGAATCAAAGCATTATATATTATAGATGAGAATCAATGGTGTACAAATTGTCACTAGTTTGAAAACATTAATATGAGAATCAAAGAGACTTTATAAAAGTTTCACATGATGTCATACATGTATGTAAAGTTGAAGGTTTTATTTAAATTTAGATGAATGATATTTAAGTAAAGATTAGGGAAGACCAATCAATACTTGGCCACCTTATTAGTCCCTGCCCCTGGCTAGGGACTATAGCTTCCACTTCGTGCATTTTAGAATATTAATTGGTGCATTTTGTAACAGGTTTTATAACCATTATTTAAGTTGTTTAATAATTTTTTATTTTATTTTCTTTTTTATAATAAAAAAAAGATTTTTTTTATTTATTACAAATTTACATTGTAATTTTTTGATTCATCTATATGGAAGTGATGAGACTTAATATCTCTGGTGGTGAGTTATTTTTTTTTAAATATTTGTAATAGAAAAATTAATTTTAAAAACGATTGTTTTGGTATTTGTAATTCGCTAGTTTGAAGGCTCATAGTGTTCTCTGGCATTCAGCATAACAGTGGATATATGAACCTGTCAGAGAATTAAAGAATAATATTGATTGCTCTGAGGATGCCAGAGCAGAGCATTCTATAGCTTGTCACTGCAACACTGTTCTTCTAACTGCCCACCTTCCAACCATGCAAGTCACCACCTTCCATCCATGAAGGAATGTCACCAACATGCACTGGTTGATCATTCTCTTACTTCATTTCTTCTTTGTTTGAATCTTCCCACCATCCCTGCAAGGTCCTACAACCACCTCCAAACCTATAGTAGACATTAGGATAGGGTAGCCACTGATATAAATCTAAAGAAAGAAAGAAGCTCCATGAAGGAATCCAACTGCACATGCTACTATTGTCTCTGTTAAAGGAGAGCCTCAGTATGAGGCCTCAATCAGTGGAAGGAATCCAACTACAAATGATGCTATTGTTGTTGTTAAAGCATTGCTGTTAAAGGAGAACCACAGTATGAGGCCTCAATCAGCTAGTGATGGGTGGAATTGGTAAGCTCACATGTGATGGGTGGAAGAAGTAAGCTCACAGGTGGTGACACAGGAAAATTCATCAATAAAGCAAGGTCTTGCTCCGGAGGTGGCCTTAGGAGTTGTAGCAGGTGGCCTTAGGAGTTGTAGCAGGTGTCCAGGATCGAAAAAGGCTTTGCACTCGAACGATTCCGGTTCTTGCTCCGGAACAAAGTTTTCAACGCATTGTATGCCTGCGGGACAAGCTGAGTTATGACGGTTCTAGAGTTAACAATCGTGCCTCCTCTTCCAAGAACAACAGGAGGAATCAAGAGCCTCTCGCCTCCAACGCTTATGTCGTTCAATCCCACGAAATAGAAGGACAAATACATGGAATTTGAGACGAGAGGGATGAAAATGGCAGTGGCAGGAATCGAACCCTGACCGACGCTGAACAAGCTCGTTGATGTTGACGCTGAACAAGCCCGTTGATGTCGAGGATACGAAATCCGAAAGGCAGTCATAGAGATATTACTCCACTCGCTAGTATAACATGAAGGCCACGCATTAGTTCTCTATGTATCGAAATGAAATGTTTTCACACCCATCTTCTAATGATGACCATGTGGCCATTGATTAGCACATCAACATTGCAAAAGATGCCTTGAAAAGAGGTTTGATAAATTATATTAATTGAAAATTAGATTATAATTCTTTCTCATCAAAAAAATTAATTTTTTTCAGTCTACAACATATTCAAAAGAGGTTTGATAAATTATATTAATTGAAAAATAGATTATAATTCTTTCTCAGCAACAAAATTAATTTTTTTCAGTCTACAACATATTAAAACAATTTAAGAAAAACAAATTTTAGGAAGTTTCGCCAAGCATTGCCAAAGTTTAATTCTTCTCCATTCTTCACAGGATGAGCTAGTTTTACAATCCTTTCATTGTATCGACCATAACCATGGGCTTGACCCTCCTCTATCTCTAGAAATCTCTTCTTTCAAAGCTAAATTGATCCATTTGGGCACCACAAAACTAAGAACAAGAGAAACTAGTAAACTCTTCTCTTCTTTTTTCAAGAGAACAAATTTTATGAACAATCTGCTTTCAAAGCTAAATTGATCCATCTCAACACCACAAAACCGAGAACAAGAAAACTAGTAAACTCTTCTCTTCTTTTTGTAAGAAAACAAATTTTATGAACACTTTGCTTTTCATGATAAAATAAAATAAAATGAATGGTAATCTTTTGCATTACTTTTCCAGAATTTAATTACTAAAATGAAAAAAATTGAATCTCATAAACACTCTTCTCTTCTTTTTAAGAAAAAAGAAGAGGCATCTTAATTAGTTCTTGAAAATCTAGAACTTTGTAAACAATCTACAATAATGAGTAGTGAGAGATGATGAGATATCGTGAGTGTTTTTCTACAATAATGAGTAGTGAGATGTCATGAGTGTTTTCTTGGTTTTGAAAATTTTATTTCTACATTTATTAACATAATCATTGACTATATCAATTCTATCATTTATTGTAAATGTATATGTATAAGTAACAAAAAGATACATTCATAGTTACACGATGGTTTTTATTTAATCATTATTGTATACTTATATGTATAAGTAAAAAAAAGAAACATTCAAAGTTACATGATGGTTTTTATTTAATCATTATCGTATACTTCATACTAAAGTTTCATTCTTTATTTCATTATCCTTTAATTTCTTAAGAATTATCCAAAGAATTTCTATCCGACAACTATCAATAATTTTATTAAATATAACTTACTTAATAGAGAATATACTCATAACACATTAACGATTTTCTAACATTATAATTGTTCTTGGATGTTATAGTAGAGATTATAATTAAATATTTGAGAACTTCTATCCCATAACTATCAAGAATTTTATTAAATATAAAATACTTAATAGAGAATATACTCATAACGCATTAACGATTTTCTAGCATTATAATTGTTCTTGGATGTTATAGTAGAGATTATAATTAAATATTTGTAAACACTTATTACCAGGTCGTGGGTATTCACTGGATCCAAACAGTTTAACTCAAACGAAGGTTTAATAAGAGATTTCAAGTTCCAGGTGCATTTTGAAATAATGAAGACGTTGTATAAAGGTTGTGGAAAATGTCATTCAAGGAGGGCTGGAGGCAATGCGACTTGAGGCGAAGCACCTTGATCCGTGAGGCGATGCGAGAGCAACAGGAGGTTATGCGACTTGAATTGGAGTTAAGCGCGTCTTAAAACCCACAGTGAGAGGCATGTAAAGCCAGGTCATTTACACAAAACAACCAGAAATACGTCCAGGCACACCTGTGCTATAGTAATCCGGTCATTCCTGAAGCAATACGCCTCCGTGTCTGGTGCCCCAATTTGTACTGGTACAAGATAGTTCTTGAATCCCCCGACTAAACCTGGCATCACTATAAAAATCATTAGGAATGCATGTGCTGTAATGATTACATTATACAGTTCATAGTTTCCATGGTAGTATTGTGCACCGGGTGCATAGTTTCCATGGTAGTATTGTGCACCGGGTGCAGCAAGTTCCTTTTGAAACAAGCGTAGTCCATGCACTAAGTTCCATAGAGTTCAAGCCGTAAGCCATAAGATTCAAGCCTATAGAGACGAGCCTTAGCTTTAGTCTAGCTTGATTTATAAATATTATTTACAATTACTTTATTATTAAAATTTGGTTAAAGTTAAAAACCACATTAAAATTTGGTTAAAGTAAGAAACCAAGTTGGATTCAAAATCTCAAAAACTAAAAATACATTCCGCACTATCATGACTACATAACATCAAAATTTTGTCAAAAAAGTTGAACAAGTTTTATCCTATTCCAATCATGATTGTCTATTTTATTTGTCACATCAACTATTTTTTATACTATTCCAATCATAGATGCTTATTTTATTTTTCACATTTATTATATTTTTTTAATACATGACAATATATGTGATATTTGCTTTATGCATATAATTTTTATCATACTCCAAATCATGAATCCCTATTTTGGAACAAATAATTTTAATCCTACTATTTTGTTTTTCACATGACTTTTATTCTTCTCATATTTTGTTTCATAAATTTTCTTAGATATAAACATTTTTTTTAAATGACAATGGATATATGTGACATTTGCATAGATAGGATAAAAAGAGATTTAAAATTAAGTTTATATTTCAAATCAATGACAACTTTATGTAAGCATTTTTCGATAAATGATAATGAGTACATGTGATATAAAGAAATGTGATATTTACAAGATGTAAGCATTTTCCGATAAATAATAATGAATACATGTGATATAAAGAAATGCGATATTTACAAGATGCTTTTACAGAACTGATCGGACCATCTATACCTAATTCTATATTCAGCTTGACTCAGAATCATCTACACCTAATTTTTTATTAGTCCCTGCTTAATAGATCAAACAACATATAATTAGCACATGCATTGCCTTCCATTAAACTATAAATTGTTGTAGGGTTTCTCACACTCCACTCCAAGATAAGATTAAGATGGAAGGATTTCTGGGTGTAAGACCATTTTGCATATCATTATTCTTTTCACTGGACATCATTCATGTTGTTGTAGCAACTAGTTCCCCAAGGCTAGCTATAGGTAGAAGTGTCTTCCCAAAAGGTTTCAAATTTGGTGCTGGCTCATCTGCTTATCAGGGGAATCGATGCCAGTTGCATGCACCTACATTATTCATTACATTCTAAATTATGTAGCTCTCCCCTTATCTGTTGATTTTCTAGGTAGCATTGACTGTAAATTCTATTTTTTTTGCAAATCGAAGGAGCTTCCTGTGAGGGTGGAAAAGGCCCCAACATCTGGATACATTCTCTCACATTCAAGGTTACGTTCAATCTGCATATAACTACAACATCGCCAACATGAGGTGCAATGCCTTATTTGATTAATTGAACGTTAGCAAAGGTAAAATTGTCGATGGTAAGAATGGCTATGTAATAAAAGTCTTATGCGGTCAATTCTCCTGAATCATTTAGCATGAAATGGAATGATGATTTACTCTTTAAATATTTTGTACAATGCCTAAACATTTTATACGATGCTTTGATTTGATTAATCAAGGAGGCGGTCAATTCCCCTGAATCATTTAGCATGAAATGGAATGATGAATTACTCTTTAAAATATTTTGTACAATGCCTAAACATTTTGTACGATGCTTTGATTTGATTAATCAAGGAGGTAGGGACTAGCTGCTATGCAAGTATTCTGCTTGTTTTTAGGAATGTGTGGCACTTACATGGTGTTTTGTATTAGAGTTTCAAATTTCTTCAACATATGTATTGAAGTGCTTTTTATTTCTATATTTCCTTGTTTGGGTGTGATATCTTCAAAGTGGTGACATGTCAATGATGGAGTTACACGGTGTTTAAAATGATTTATTTGTACTTCATGCTAGCAATTGATAATTATAACCTATATACATGTCTCCTTGTTTGGGTATGACATCTTCAAAGTGGTGACATGTTAGTGATGGAGTTACACAGTGTTTAAAATGACTTATTTGTACTTCATGCTAGAAATTGATAATTATAACCTATATACATGTCTCCTTGTTTGGGTATGACATCTTCAAAGTGGTGACATGTCAGTGATGGAGTTACACGGTGTTTAAAATGATTTATTTGTACTTCATGCTAGCAATTGATAATTATAACCTGTATACATGTCATCAAGTAGATGTTATTTAAAAATGGATTTCAAGTTTTGAAATATTAACTTTATTTAAAAATATATATTAGGATCTAAATTTTAATAAACTTAAATACATAGATAAACACCACAACTTGCAACCATTAACTAATAAAGTAGAGATACATATGTCAATATTTCATAAATTATAAGGAGTATGTGGGGAGTAACTTACCTTAAAGCTAAAAGAATCAAATTACCTATGGCACTCCAATCCTTGATTCCATGAGCCACAACAAAGTGTGGGGATGAATCTCCTCCCAACCAACCCCTTAGTCATCATAGCTAAGAGCCCCCGAGCCCTCAATCCACTATCATTCCATCTCTTCTCAGCCTTATCCTCAAATTTCCCAAGCAAAAAGAGATGATATTTTCTCCTTCTTCTTCGTACTTATATAGAATCCATCCATGATAAAGAAATCGATCCCTAGGGTCCACTTGTCATTATGTGATTATTTCTTTATCTTATTTTAGGGTTTTTCCATAAATTACCATTACTTATTTTACCTCTTTCTTATATTACCCAATTTTTTTTTTTAAGTACTTATTATGATCCCTTTATGATGAGTATTATACTTCGCTATTATTATTATTTATTTAATAATAATATGGGGTATGCCATACTCCCTCCCTTCAAGGAATTTCATCCCAAAGTTCACGTAGATTATGTTTATTATATATTTTTAATTAGCTCCCCATATTTTTTACAACACCCTCTGATGGACTAATATAAATCCACCTAAGTGACTACAATAGGCATCAAAAGTACACATCACAACACCAAGGAAGTGTGAGTACTCTCTAGCTTTTCTTCTGGAATTTCATAATCTTAAAGCCTCTCAGTCTATCCAGACCCCAAGGCTTGAGACCTCATCTACTCAAGAAGGCATCTGGATCAATAATCACATACACCAAGCATATCTAAAGGCTAACCTAAACTCCCTCCACAACTACCAAGTACAACCCTAGGCATCGAAGTCCAATTCCACAACACCACCAGTGAGTAACACTCCAACCATTCTTCAATAATTTAACATCACAACTCTAATACAAGGCATACTAATTACTAGCATAGGTGTTTGATTGAGTTTTCCCCATCCCATAATGTGTTCCTTGTAATATTCTCCTTCATAGTTATGGGATCCCACGAGATTATCAAATAAACCGACCCTCTCGGCCACTGGTGGATTTCCTAACAATCACCGCCTCAAAAAATGTAACCAAAACATTAGTTATAATAATAATATAAACATATTATAGAAATTATCCACATTCTAACCCTCTCATGTCATCATATCATCACCACATGCTCACGCATGTCATCATAAAACATCTTAGCATAAAATATTTTCATGCTATTAAATGATGTCATCACATTAGGAGATATTATCATAATAAATATAACCTCCACACATATTTATCAAAGACATAGTATTTCATCAAAAAAATTAAATGGAATCACATAACATCATGTGTAAATGACATAGTATCTTAAGATATCATAACATCATGAACACATAACACATACAAAGCATAAAACGTCATGGACATTCTTATCTTGATTCATCAACAAAATCGAGCCACTAGCTTGCATGATTATATATACCAGGAATACCAGCTATCACATCTAATCAAAACATCCATCTAGCATAGGGATATACTTGGTTAATTTTTTCATCCCAAGCTAACTCAACAAGGATCATTAGCACTATGAGTTCCATGTGATCATCTTGATACCAATTATTTCATGATTATCATTTCCTCTTCTTTCAACAAGAAGGTTGAAATTTGACGAAATATGTATAGTCACCCTATCAGTAAGCTAAATTTTCCACATATATTTTCACTGTATTACCATTCTCCCCCTCTTCTAGAGGCAAAATCCTTATTGCAGAGTCCGCAAAATAACCCCAATTTTACAACTCATATTTTAAACAATCATCATGATTTTGTGAATTTGAATTGATTTAGTAATAATTCCCATGGAAAGCATATCTTTCAACTATTTTCATTATCAATAATCCTTCACTTAAACCTACAATACAAAAGCAATCAATGTGATGCATTTTCAAAATGAATTACATGATTATTAAAATATATTTTCACCATCCATCTTTGGCAATTCATAAAACACACCTCCTTTCCTTTTGGATTCTTCATTTCCCTACAATTCTCATCGACGGAATTAAACATGGAGCATGATAAGTAATTCATACTATAGGCACAGATAGCGAGATGATGGTTATTTTTTTTTTTTCAACTTTGCTTAGTAATCCAAGGTTTGAACCTCAAGTTTTGTGGAAAACACTTTTCCTTCAAACTTTTTTTTTTTAATTGTTATGTGATAGGCAACGAGCCTTAATATTGCCTATATCAAAGGCTCATCATATACACATTTTTTCATTGTGATATGACTACTGTTTGATTTTTGACCATATTTAATAGTAGTCATGATTAATTTTGTATGATTCCTAGTGAATAAGTTTTTGAGACATAATTTTATGTGTATAATACCTTTTTGATCTAATGCCTATGATAAAGAATGTGTGTAGCAATTAAGTAGGTTGAACCCACTAAGGAAAGGTGAATTCCAAGAATCAAGGGATACTGTCCCCCATCTACCTCTAGAGCGCTTCCATTCAAGAATCAAGGGACCTTGTTCCCCATCTACCCCTAAAGTGATGCCAATTTACTAATGATCACTCCTTGCAAGCAACAATTTGAAAATCAGATGAGATTGACTGAGATATGTTGATTCCCCATTTTCCTCCTCAATTCAAGTGAATAGGTTGAGTTCTCAAATGTATAAATAAGACCTCTAGCATAGGGACAATATAACTAAAATTATGAATATTGTATTAAGTTTGGCTAAGAAGACTTGTTGTTGAAGACTTGGAGCTTTGCTCTTGATGTGCTATTGATTTTGATGAAATAAATATGACTATGTTCTTATCTCATTATATTTTCTCCAAGGTTCCTTGTTCTTCTTGGGTAGGGCCCGCTCAAGAGGGATTAAGGACCTTATTGCAATTTCTGTCTTTCTTGCATGTCAATGTGTTTTTAGTTAGTCTATCATTTTTATTGAAGATTAAGATAGTCATGCATGGTAATCTATGATTTATGTCAAACCATGATTAACTATTGGATTCAACATGTCTCTTATAAAAGAGGGTTGGAAGTCTATTATGATGCCCAAGGGTATATTCTCAAGGCTCAAAACCTCAATTTTACCTCATTATATTTTAGTATAGATTTGTCAATGCTTTGAAGGATTTTTGCAAGTTTCTTAAGGCTCTTTTGGGAATCCTATAGGTGTTTTCTGTAGGACTGTTACAGTTCCTGTAGAACTGTTACAGTTCCTATAGGGATATTTTATCTCTAATTTTTCACTTTTCCTCAATCATCTTTTCATGAAAGTAGCAATAGTCAATAAGATAACATATGATTTGATGTTGTCTCAAGGGTTAGGCATAAATTAGTTCATTTGGTCTATGCAATAATTCAACTTATTTTATGCAAATTCTCGTCATGCACTATAATTAGTTCCATGCTTTATAATTAGTTTACTCTTTTCATGGTTCAATATGATTTCTTTCATACCAATAGATTAGATCTCCTCTATTGAAGATAGTTCAACTATTCTTTCAATTTGGTGTGATTTCATTCATGCAATAGTTCAAAGTCTTTTATGCAATTCAAATTCCTTGCACAAGTTATACTCAGATTCATGCATTTAGCCCTTTAATCAATTTCATACCTATACTACTATCAATGCATTATGCATATACTTTTCACAACACCTCTTAAGTTTGTACGAACCTCGGGTTGAAAAGTAAAGTAACAAGCCAAGGATACAATAACATTATTCCTGCTATTCCTTGGCCCACCATGTTTTGGCACCGTTGCTGGGGAGGTGCTAAAGATTTCACATCATTTTCATTTTGTTTTTTTATGTGACTTGGAGAATTAGGAATGATACGTCAGTCACAAGGCCAACCTCACTATAGAATTTATGTAGTATAAAATCCCAAGTGATTTCACTTCAAGTGAGTATTTATAGCTCCTTGTCACATTCTTTGCATCTTAGGATTATAAAAGAAAAAAGTAAAAAAAAACTTCATTTCATTTTCCTTTATAAATGACTCGACCTAGAGATAGGAAAAGATTTTTTTTACCAAAAACCCCCACTACCAAAACAAGTCCAAGTAATCCAGAAATTGGTCTTGAGACACTTGAAAGTTTCTTGAAAAGGGAAGATAGATAATTTGAAAATATTTCAGAAGAAGGTCAATCTCCTTCACCTCGTACCATGGCTAGTGAAGAAGAGATGGTAGAAGTATTCAATTTTCCCATACAGGAGACCAATGGAGAAACTAAGATGAAAAATATTAATCCTTATTCCTTGCCTCGTTTCCATGGTCTTGTTTCAAAAGATCCCGAGAACTTCTTGTTTGAGTTTGTAGTTATATGAAGGACATATGATTACACTACAAATAAAAGAAAGCTCAAAATTTTTCCTTCTACTCTGAAGAATTCAACTCTAATATGGTTCATGAGCCTGGAGGGAAACACCATCACAACTTGGTATTAAATGAAGAATACATTCAGTGAAAAATATAGAGACTATTGAAGAGAAAGAGATACAAGAGATGATATTTTCAGAATGACTCAAGGACCCGATGAATCTCTAGAAGACTTTGAAGAGAGATTTTAGCTAAGCTATAAGAGAGCTTAGAACTACACTCTGGATGAGGATTCACTCAAGCTTGTCTTACTCAGAGGAGTAAGAGAGGATATTATCGAAACACTAAATATCTTATCCAATGGAGATATCTACCAGATGGACTGTGATGATATCAAACAAATCTTCAAAAACCATTCCATATCCTCAAGGAAGAAATGTATAAATGGTAGAGGAATGGTACATCAATCTTCTAACCCTACAGTTCATATCAAAAATGAATTAGGAGGATTAATAGAATATTTGAAAACTAACATTTTTCATTATTAATCCATGAAAATGGATACTTTATAGATCAAGAAGAAATAGGAGGAAGCAAAGAAGGAATTATCCAATTTTTGCACTAAATGCACTAAGAGGCATCCTAGGAATGGATTCCCTTTAGACCTTATAGATGTTTGTGGTATTTGTGAAGAATATCATCCAAATAAAAAAACATTTTAATTGTCAAGATTCAAATCTACATTTATAGGAGTAGAGGATAATGTGGAATCAATATGCTTTATAAATCAAATGAGACCTGGAGCACCAAGACCCTTCCAAACATGTTTGAACTTTAATCCTTCTCAAATTTTTGGTGCATATAATACACATATGTCTTCTCGGCCTTGGTATAATACCAACCCATCTCCTTGGACAATTCTAAATCCATGGCAAGCCAAGGATAACCTATTCCTCCTCTATATCAATCATTTCCTAGCATTCCAAAAAACCAAAAACCCCAGTGGAATCAACCTCCACAAGGATGGAGGCCCCAAAATTTTCAACATCCTGCATTAATGGATCCTCCTCCTCAAGCCAATAATGCTATCCAAAATATTTCTCCTCCTAGACAACCTAAACTACCTGCTCAACCTGTCCCCAATCCAAATAACATGCATGTTCAACCTGTGTGCAACAATGAAACAACATATCATACTTACTCCTTGGATGTACACAAGATTAATCTTAGATCAGGAAAAAGTCTTACAAAAACAACCAAAACTCATAAAATATGTAGAACCTAAGAAATATGATGTTATCTTACCACAACCACAAACCCCACCTTATCTTGAAATACTAAATGAAAAGAAACCCTATACATCTGAAGAGAGAAATTTTAGGAGAGCTCAAGAGTCTGTGTGTGAAGATACCTCTCTTGAAAGACATCAATGATGTGCCCATTTTTAATAGATTTATCAAAGAACAATGCATTAGAAGGCTAGGGAGAAAACAAAATGACACCCCTACAATAAATGTTATAGGACAGCTAGCTAACCTTATGTTTGGAAAGTTAATTGTACCTAAGTACTTGGATCCAGGAAGCCCTTTAGTAAATGTTCACATCAACAAAACCTTGATAAAAAATACTCTCATAGATTTAGGAGATTCCATAAATGTTATGAAAAAAGATACCATGTTAATAATAAACTTTCAGGGGTTCTTAAGAGACACCCCCACTATCCTCCAACTTGAAAACATATCCATATTCAAGCTTGAGGGGATGTTGGAAGACATAATACTCTCTATTGATTATTCATAATATCCTACTAAATTTTTGGTCCTCCAAACCAAGTATAAATTCAATGGGTACCCTCTTATATTGGGGAGGCCTTGGACGACACAACAAATGCATTCATTGGTTGTAGGGAAGACAACATGACTATAACTAATGGTTAATCCCAAAAATAGATTGTCCTTTATCCCCCTACCCAACCATTAATAATAGAAAACCTTCCAATGTGGGTAGAAGAAGAAGAAGACTTGGTCCAAACCATTTCCTATCCTAATATACACAATCAACATAGCCTTGGCCAATAACAAAATTGATGAGGACACCTTTCTTTTAAATTTTTTGCAAAACCAATATCTTGCAGATGTGAGAATAGAAGGGATAAATTATGAAATCAAATATGAAATCTCTGCTGATAAGAAAATAAAAATATGGGAAGAACTATTCATAGTTGAAATTGAAGATCCCTCTGTCAAAACCATAGAGAACAACCCTGCAAAAACACTCAAAATCAACACAAAGCTTACCAATCAACAAGAATATAAATTATTAGATGTGCTGAAAACAAACATTGAATCCTTTGCATGGGATTATAAGGATATGAAAGGCATCCATCCTTCCATTTGTACTCATTGTATTTATATCAAGGAATGTTGCAAACCTATTAGGAATCCCCAAAGAAGGATGCGCCTTGCATTGAAAGACATAGTTAAACAAGAATTGTAAAAAATGTTGGATGCTAGATTCATTTATCCAATTTTACATAGTGGGTGGGTCTCTCCCCTATTTGTTGTCTCAAAAAAGAATGGGAAATGGAGGATATGTGTGGATTATTGAGATCTAACCAAAACTACAAGGAAATATCATTTTCCCTTACCCTTCATTGACCAAGTCTTGGATGTCCTAGCTGGTAAGGAATATTTCTCATTCTTGGATGATTTAGTGGAACTCTAAAGCCGAAATTTAATACTTTCTAACCTCCATTGGCAAAAAAGAACCAAAACATTAGTCATTTACATCGTTAATCATGCATTTTTCAGCCCGAGTGTGATTAATTATCCATTCTAAGGTTTCTACGTAGGGTAGAACTGGGGTTCTGGAGGCTACCATGTACAAGGATGATAATTAATATTCTGAAAGACCTGGTCGTCCAAGATTCTCACTTTTGGATCACTATGCAGAGTGAATTAAGGAAAATCATCATGGTGAATTTTATTGTAAAGTTCGAGCCAAGTGGGCATAAGTATCTTGGATGCCATGCTTGTATCCTTATCCCTATAAAGTGGTGGTGAAGCTGATGGTTTCTTCTACGACATTATGATTACCAACTCCACCTTGGGCATGAGTTCTGATTCCTTGTCAGTAGTAGGACTAGAAGACTCTCAAACCAAAAAATTCTTCCCCTTTAGAGGCTTTGGAAAATAACGGGTTGTTGGTCTCCGAGGAGGCATTTTTTCCTATAGACAACAACTTGATTCATTTATCTATTTGTTGAAAACCTTTGAGAGGAAAAAAATTATCATAAATACCTAAGAGAGAAGGATTGTTCCAATTTAGTCTTTACTAGTGACGAGATTTATAGAAAGCACGACAATAGTTAGCTTGAGAGAAACTCCTGGTTACTTGAGAATTCTTCATAACAAGAGGATTTCAACTGCTATATGCAAACAATGATAAGATAACCAAGCCACATTGAATTAAAATAATGTGTTTCCACTAGTCCCATCCAGATTTACCATGGTCGAGTACAACAAAATCCTTACAGATATTCGAGGATTAACTACATTGTCAACACCATAACTTGGAGTTAATGTGCTACGCAAATCAGCGGTGCAAATGGACGTTAAGTTGGTCTCTCAGTGATTTCAAAAAACGATGGGTCAACATGCATGATTGATAAGATCGAGGATTGGGGAAATGCTCTTGTTCTAAGATTTGAATGATGAATGTTGATGTTTGGTTGTCGATACCGGCGTGAAAGATTTATATGCTTGCGTAACTTCTTGTGGCAATTTTTTTGAGGTATTGACATGGAATGCTCGTCATGTCATTTGAATTTAAGGGCTTCCCTCAGTTAATGTGACTAATTCATGTAGGTTGAAATTGTGGAAAGGAGTGTCACATGGATGACCTAGATTGAATGTGGAGGTAAAAAAATTGAAAAAATGGATGACCCATAACACAACAAATTACACCATTAATCGGTCATCGACAAAAGTGTTGGCATGTAGAAACAACCAGTCTTGGGTTCTAATTCGCCGATGCCGATGAGCCATCGACCATTGACAAGTAGCAAGTTTATGTGTTAAAAGCATAGTTCCATGATCTTGGTTTGCCGACACCGATGGGATATCGGTGATCGATGGTTGAAAGCTCACAGGTTGTAATGTAACCATGCTTACCAACTTGTCGACAACTGATGTAACATCGACGCCAATGCTTTCCAACTTTGACTATTTCCTTGTGACCTTTTTTGTCATCATGTTTAGTGCCTCAATGGTCGATGTGAATTATTTGTAGTGACCTGGAGCTTGGCATGGTATGCATAACATGACTCAGATGATGTGGCTTGACAACATGGCTCAATGTCTTGGCTTACCCGGGTGACGTGGTGAGGTTTCATTTTTTGTAGTTGATGACATGTCAGTGATGACGTGGCTTGTAGAATGGTGATATGAGTACTTGCATGGTGAACGATGTGATGAGGTGATGTTTAAAATGCTGAAGTGGATTCACCTCGTGCTAAAATTGGGTGAAGTTTACCTTAGGGAATCAACGACTGAGATGCTCTTTTTTGGGGTCATAAACGAACAATCACTATTTCAAGCATGTATTATACATCAACGTCGACGATTGGCTTACCTCCATATATTTTTTGAGTGTTTGATGTTGGGCACTGATTGCCGATACTGGTCAGTGTCGGTAAATCTCTTCACTCGATTACCTCATTTGCACAATGTATGGTAGCATGATCGACACCCAATGTTTATCATCATCGAAGCTCTCAAGGGGTGACCATCAAACATTGGGAACAATCAACTCTCAATAGGAAATTTGTTAGTTTTGAAAGTATTAAGCGTTGAAAACCTCCCTTTTCATCATCTAAACCACCTAGAATTCTCTCCTTCCTGGTGATAATTCTGTATTAACCTAGGTGGGAGGAAACACAAAAAAAACATAAAATACTTCAAAACTCAATTGTGGTCATGTGAAAATAAAATTATAAGGATGAAATCAAAAGTGGTACCCTAAAATTTTAGAAAATTTGAGGGTGTGTTGAGTGCTCAGTAGAGTTTTCATTACCTCGGATGGGATGCTACCCAACGCATAATGCTCATGAGTCACCACAAAACACTTATACTGCTCGCCACCTGGCTCATCATTTCAAGGGAAAGTAATGTAGATGGTGTTTTTTGGTGGTCGCCACTTTAGAGAATTCAAGGATCACTGTATTTAGTTCGCTCTTACTCCAAGGGAATGTCGTTGATCAGTACAAGGATGGTTGGTGTCACTTACTCTAGGTACAAGCTAATTAATATGGCATTAACAACCATGAAGTGGATGAGAGGAGAGGAATTAAACATGCCCAACGTTGGGGGGAATAGTTATTCGATTTTGGTTCTCTTTACAATGTAGTGTAGCAGGAGAGAAAAACGTTGGATTAACGCCATTCACATATGGGAGCCCTCCACGTCTGTGCTTACTATACTAAGACAACATGATCATTCGAAGAGGGGAAGGGGGGATCATATTCTAGTGGGTCGACCTATTTCCTTGGTCGTAGGTAGTGATATTTCACACAGTCATAAAAAGAAGTCTATAAGATCTTCATCTCACAGCTCGGCTCACCAACAAGAAAGTGCTCATACCTCCTCTAGGCGGGGTTGCAAAATAAAATGGTTTGATAGAAGAGGGCCAAAATAAAATCCTTCATGGTTTGGACTTATTCAGAAATCCCATATCTCATCTCTCATCATGGTCACTCTCATCGAACTCAGGAAGCTACATCTTCAGGACCTATAAATACTTGTCCATACAAAGCAACCTCCTCTAACAAGTGCAACACCTTCACAGAGGAGGATTCCTAGCATATTTTTGAAGCCTTGTCCAATCTTCAGCAATTGATTTTTGAGTTGCAGAACAAGGTTCATGATGTTCAATTCCACCTCAAGCTCATAGAACAACACATATATTTGGAAACATATGTGGATACTGAGCGAGATGCTTCTTCAACTCTTTTGACAGTTGGAGCGGTGACACCCATCCTCCTTCCTTTGGGGCAAAATTGACATCAAGCTTGATGGACACCATGTTTAAACTTTTGGTTACTAGCTTTTCGATTTTATATCGACCCAAGTTTCTCAATATTTCTACTAGTTTAGGAGCTAGGATTATACCAAAGAATCATGTTTTATTTATGTACTTGGGTTTGTTAGACAACCTTTTTCTAATCTTAGTTTCTTGGCTTTGTTACAACTCAATGAACACATGAAGCATAGTTAAGAAAACTCAGCTGGAGAAGAGTTGGTTTCCCATGGTGGTGACTCTGTATCCAACAAAAACTTGTCATGTTGTAACAATTTTACATGGAAGGTAATTTATAGATCACTTACTTACAAAAAAAACCCAGAGTTTTCAATAAATTTTCAGAACATCCAAGAACAAGAATATGTATCAAATGTGAGAGGCTTCATGTTCAGGGTTAATGAATCATCTATAAATAATGTGTCTAGCCTACCAATGGCTCTTCCTTGGGATAAGGAGGAAATAAAATAGGCTATCAATGCTAAGAAGTCATTTTTTCACCCAAATGAAAAAACTCAAGAAGATAAAAATGACATAAAGAGAGAAATCCTCCCTCATCCTTGGCCAAAAGTGGCCTATCACATAATCAAATATGTGATGTATGAGGGAGTGATGAATGTTTTGCATGCTTATCATTTCAGGATTCTCCATCAGCTCAGACATTTCCCCAACCAAGAACCAAGCAACAACTTGAGCCTCCCTTATTTTCTTCTTCAATATTTGAAGGAGATGAGCACCAAGGTAAAAAAGGGAAATCATGAGTTCTTGGCACACCACAGGCTTATCAAATTAATATTTTAATATTCCTTAAGAAGTGTGAAACACATAAATCTATGGGTAGATTTTGTGGACATGGATCAGTAGGCATTCTTGGAGGTGCAAATAGAGATGAGCCAAGAGGAAAAGGAGAGGGATGATAAACCTAAGAAAATAACCAAACCTAAGCCCTCAAAATAGCAGAAAAATACGAAGCAAAAGTTAGAGGTGGAAGAAAAGGAGGTGCCTGACACCTTGAAAATACTAAGAACCCCCTCTGCTAGCCCACTAAAAATCAGAAGTGCTAAACATGTACTAACTAGAAGGAGAAGGTTCTACAAGGTTAGGAAGAGTTAAAATAAGGGTATCCCAAAGCTAATTACACTAGTCTCCACTACAACCCAAGTTGAGGAAGTGAAAGACTCCTCTATCCTAGAGGAATTAAAAGAGTCCAAAGGAAAGGCACCCCAAGGAGAGACAATAGCCACATAAGAGAAGCCACTACCAATTGAACTTCCAAAACTAAGACTCTAGTGGAAAAAATTCTTTATGGCACCTTGCTACAATTGGAAAAATCCAAGGTTGATGTTATAAAGTGGAAGAGGATGGAAGAAAACAAAAAGGGAAAATATAAAGAATAATCCCTTGAAGAAATGGAGAAGAAAATTCAACACATGCAAGAAAAATTTCAGATCATGACGATGCAAAACATTGAGTACATTCAAAAATTAGATGAAGCAAGGAGAGAATTGGTTGATAGGAATGAAAAGATAGAGATCATGGAAGCTACAATAAATACAATAGCTAAGGATTCCTTGGAAATTTTGGAGTGAAGACAACCTTCTAGGGTATACATGTTGTTCCTCAATGAACAATAGAACAAAAATCAAATTTCAAACTTGGCCCAATTGGTAAAATACAACCGAGACACACCCAAGGATTTATTGGATGCATACCAAGGATGTAGCATGGAGGAAAGGGAATTAATGTGTGAATTTTACTTACACAACATCATCCTCCCACACCCCCACAAGTGGAACCCAAATCCATATGTAGGGTATGTTCAGATGATGGCATTTGCATCTTGGTTAAGACACAAAGAAATGAGGGTAACATAGATAAACAGGTACAAAGGGGATGCATTTCAGAGCCCATTATGGGTCAGAGCTGAAGTGTCTAGGTCGGGGGTTGTCATAGCAAGACATAATAGCCTCTCCATAGACAACGAAATATCACCCATATGGACAACCAAGTAGAGAGAGGCAATGGCCCACCTAGATAATACATTGAGACTCTTGGGAGAAGAGGCAACACAAGCTTGCCATAGAAGGTGGCACTCCTTGCCTCACAACCTATAGATTAGAGAACCTCACTCCCCCAATGCTCTACAACTTACCTTACTAATATCACCTTGGTACAAGGAGGCATTCAAGAAATTGAAAACAAAGTGGATTGGACTAAGAATGAACCCTCCTCCTCTTCTTCTTGTAGCACCAATGGCCAACCTCAACAAGGAAAATGAAGAAGAGGAGTGGGCTAAGATGGTGAAAGTAAAATGGTACCATGTGTAGTAGTCCACCACAATATATGTAGCATGGGATATAAGGTGGGAACACAATGAGTAGAATACTAGTAGGCAACAATAGGATGTTGGACAATAACATTAGGAAGCAAGGAAACAACCTAACAATGGACATGAAATCACTGGACAACAACAATAATAGGGAGAACACAATTTTTCTTGCACAAGGATATGCGATATTTTAGTTGGGGGGTGATGATGAGCCTCAATATTTCCTATCTCAAAGGCTCATCATAGACACACCTTTTCACCATGATATGACTAATATTTTCTTTTTAACCATTTTTAATAATAGTCATGAGTAATTTTCTATGATGCTTAGTGAATAAGTTTTTGAGGTGGAATTTTATGTGTATAATACCCTTTTGATATAATTCCTATGATAAAGAATGTGTATAGAAATTAAGCAGGTCGAACCCCCTAAGGAAAAGACAATTCCAAGAATCAAGGGACCTTGTCCCCCATCTACCTCTAGAGTGTTTCCATCCAAGAATCAAGGGACCTTGTCCCCCATTTACCCCTAGAGCGTTGCCACTCATTGCAAGAAACAACTTGAAATCAGATGAGATTGGCTGAGATATGTGATTCCCCATTTTCCTCCTCAATTCAAGTGAATAGGCCGAGTTCTCAAATGTAAATTTAAGACCTCTAGCATAGGGAGAAGAGAGATAAAATTCTTAATATTGTATTAAGTTTGGTTAAAAATACTTTTTGTTAAAGACTTGTAAGTTTTCTCTTGATGTACTATGTATTTTGATGAAACAAACATGACTCTGCTCTTAGCTTATTAGAGTTTCTCTAAGATTCCTTGTGCTTCTTGGGTAGGGCCCACTCAAGAGGGCTCAAAGACCTTGTTGCAATTTCTCTCTTTCTTTCATGTCAATGTGTTTTTAGTTAGTCTATCATTTTTCTTGAATATTAATATAGTCATGCATGGTAATCTCTGATTTCTGTCAAATTGTGATTAACTGTTGGCTTCAACAGGTCTCCTATAGAAAGGGTTGGTAGTTTATTGGTATGCCCAAGGGTATGTTCTCAAGGCTCAAAACCTCAATTTTACCTCATTATATTTTAGTCTATCTTTGCCAATGCTTTGAAGGATTTCTACAAGCTTCTTAAGGCTCTTTTGGGTATCATGTAGGAGTTTCTTGTAGGACTATTACAATTCTTGTAGAAATATTATAGTTCCTATAGAAACTTCATGTAGAGATGTTTTAACTCTAATTTTTCACTTTTCCTCAATCAATTTTCATGAAAGTAGCAATAGAGAATAAGATAACATATGATTTGGTGTTGACTAAGGATTAGGCATAAATTAGTTCATTTGCTCTATGCAATAGTTCATCTTCTTTTATGAAAATTCTTGTCATGCACTATAGTTCCATGCTTTATAATCAATTTACTCTTTTCATGGTTCAATATGCATTTCGAGTAGGAAGGTAGAATTTTATGAAGGCAATAAACTGCAGAGGCTCCTTAATTGTATAAAATACCATCTTCATTTTCCAAGTAATGGTTAGATCAATAAAAATATGAACCAAATCAGTACACATTCCAATAGCCACTGGCCAACACATTCATGAAAGAATTACCATGGAGACTCACTAAATGGTAGGAAGTCCATATTAATTTCCAAATAATACTTAGATTGATGAGAAATACGAACCAAAACAATAGAAATTACAAAAAATTATTTTCAAAACATAGTGCTTTCCCATGAGGATTTTCAAAATCATTTCGAGTGAAAAACTTGAGCTCTATAATTAAATTTCGATCATTTAGATCTATATATGCTTTCAAACCTTGAGCTATAGGGGAAACTGCAAGAGGAGGGGATAACTCAATGAGATATTATATATGACATAACTACCTGTTCAAGATCGAAGAATTCTCATAAATAAATGAAATTAACTCTTTGCGCAACAAGGATAAGTGTAAGTATGTACATTAATGGAAACTAGAAAATTTCCGTCAAACAATTTTGCAAAAAACCAACATCTAATATACTTTTATTAACATTCGCCAAACTGGCCAAGCCAGGCCATCTCTGAAACAATGTTGTTTCAACAACTTCTAGAATTATGTTAAATAGGACAAATTTATGCTAAATACAAGTGTAAATTGCAAGGGGAAATATATGAATGATATGTTAACAAGGCAAATAGCTGCGAAGCAGGTAGTCCCTACCTTGAAAAATTTGAATTAACAAAAATTTAACAAAAAATTGAATTAATATTTGAATTATTTTGGAACAATAGTTTTTTCTCTCCAACTCATAGAGTTTGAAGGATAATGGATTGTGGTAATATGATTTTTCTATATTTATATGGATCAACTCTGTAGCATTAATATTTATAGTTTTTAAAAATGATAATAATATTTAAAAAAAAATTAAACATTAATAAAATAAGAATTTGTAATCATTTTCTCGACAACTCAGAGTTTGAGAGATAATGCACTGTGATAATATGATTTTTCTATATTTATATGGATAATTTGTGTAGCATTAATATTTATAGCTTTAAAAAAATATAATAATAATTAATAAAAAATAAAAAATTTAAACATTAATAAAATAAGAAAATATAATAATAATTAATAAAAAAATTAAACATTAATAAAATAAGAATTTAATAAGAATTTTTAATCATTTATTTATAGATTTATTTATTTTATTTTTTATAGCTTTCGAGACCCTTTTTCAACTTGCCCAGGAAAACACTTTTTGTTTTTTTGGATGTTAGTTTATTATTCTTATGAGTAGGATACGTGCCATTACCAAAGGAAAATCGACATACAACTACCTGCCATTACCAAAGGAAAGTCGACATGCAATTGCCGTCACATGTAAAGATGAACTATGACGAGTGTATATGTGTCGTTAGCATGCATGAGTTTTCCATGTTAGGAGGTGTAATAGTTTAATGCAATTTAATCTGAGGAATGACACCTGCACACAAAAACCAGGGGATCTCACGTACTCGCCATTGCAGGAAATAACACCAAAGGGTGAAAAAAACCATGCTATGTTTGCTGTGTAGTGAATCTCACCTGCACAGACTCACTGGGACCCATCTTCTAGCAGAGCCCTCGACATCATTTTTTCTCTATCACCACTAATATTAAGGTTCTACAATTTCTCCCATTCAATATGGCAATTTCAGTGTCCTTTCCATGTTCTTGGTGTAGGTAGGACTTAATGATCGGAGAGTTGCTCTCTCTTTATATACGTTCATATAGCTAAGAATACGTCTCACTAAGCTTTGAAGGACATTTCAGTTTCAGAATCAGAGAATGGATCATAACACAGTTGTTGTTGTTCTGATGCCAGTGTGCTTCATCTTCACGGTGGCCACTCTAGCTGTAGATTCAACAAATATTAATCCAAGCGACATTCCATCCGAGAGCTCATGTCTATAGTTCTGTGGGCAGATTAAGTTATCATTGGACCTATCAGGACTTAATAGTTGGACCTGACTGCAGAAAGAACATAATATCAAATCTCCCATAGCTCAATTGACATGGTTTTACACACATTTTTGTTTTTGTAAGTTTCAATACTTGATATCGCCTTCTGTAAAAAAAACATAAATGATAGGGTTATTCGTAGGTGGGTTTGATTCCAAAATCTTTTCAGACAGATAATCCAATTCATGCTCAAAGTTTTGTAGCACTTTACAAGGAATCTCATCTCTCGCCAAAGCGGGATACACCGTCAATGCCATGTTGTTGATAGAATAGCTTTGACACTCTTCATGTTTGAACAAGGAATTCATCTTTTCATAGATTGCAATGAATATCTTCTGGTTCTTGATGAGGCCAAGAACAACAATCCTTTTCCCTTGACAACAATTGATTTTGATTTCAACACTCCACTCATGAATTGATATCCTATCTTTGAGTAGACTATAAGCATTCTGACCTTTGAGTAGACTGCAAGCATTCATCGTTCGCATAGACCAACTGGAATGACCATGGCCATATTTGTGGCCTCGGGAATGATAGATATTTTACTCCACATCGCACTTGAACTCAAAACCTGAAAGGCCATCTTGAAAAACTGAGACCACAGAGGGCCTGAGCAATTCCAATCTCGGTCAATTCTCTACCTCTTTATCTTTTGGGAGTAAAAACCAACAATTGGAAGGGAATGAAGTGCAACCACTCGGTAAACTAGATCATTAGCATCATTGATAGGGACTAGATCTTTATCTTCATCTGGACCAGGAATAGGCTCTGCATTTGCAGGTTCCAAGTCTACAAATCGATCTTGATCTCTAATGGGGTAACAAACTACCTTGGCCCGTAGACTATATATGTTTGTATAAGTCGCAGTTACTCGGCCGAGGCCTCTTCAGCCTTTGGGTGGACCCCCATTCTGACAACTACAAGGCTGTGGGGAAGGGATGAAAATGTCTTTGTTTACTCCCTCCAAAGTTGAAGTCTTGGTTGTACTCCCAAAGGGAGCCTTTGGAAAGGGAGATCAATGTCTGCCTTTGCCATATGAGATAGTTAGTGATGGGATATCCTTGTTCCTACGGTCTTGAAAGACCAAGGCCACGGCATGACCAGGCTATGGCTCCTCTCATCCACATGATGAGGAGGGGTTTACAAGGTTTATGGAGGCCCTGAGGAAAGAGAGTGAGTTTGGATTGGAGAGGTTTACAAGGTTTATGGAGGGCCTGAGCAAAGAGAGTGAGTCTAGATTGGCGCATCCATGAACTAGATGCTATGGGCCATCTGAACTTGGATGGATGCTCTTCAACTCAATGGAGAATGGAGAATCATATCTAGGTAACCTAAGCCATTTTATTTTTACAATTATGTATAGGAGAAAGACTTCCTACAGAGCTATACTTACAGCTAGTGAAGGCTTCTGATAGACCACACACCATACGAGAAATCATTTTGTTTTCATATTTTTGTACAATAGAAATACTTTTTGAAAAGTTATAGTTTTTGCAGAGTTATAGTTACAACTAGTGAGGTCACGAGAACTATAAGGTAAGAACTTGTACTCTAATATTTCCATTAGAGTTTGAAGAAATCGTTAAGGTATAAAAAACTAGATATTTACCTGTTGCAAATTAAGGTTATGAATGTCGTAGAGCTTTAATTCTTTCTTTCTCCCAGTCTAGCTTCAAATCTCTCTATCTCCCAGTGACATCGATTCCTCCCATAGCACCTCCTCTGCTGTAGAGATGTGGTTTTCTTCTACAACAAATGAAATGGGTGATAGCTTTCTGTAGAGTATGCATGCAGTTAGCCATGCTGCAACTAACTCGACTGCAACAATTCCTGGCTATTTTTTAAGTTTTGAATTTTTAAATGATTTGTAATGTCTGACAAATAGGGATAAAAATTTCAACATACCAGGGTTAATTAAGTCACATCACAACTCGTGACCCAATCAAAAAATTAAAATTACCAAATTGAAAAATATAAAAATTGTTTATGTTTTCCAAAATAATAAACTTGTTTTAAATAAAAGTACTAAATATTATAGGAAACTCCAAAATACACCATGTAATAAAGAAAAATGTACCGGTTAATAGGCGGTCAATGATGGTTGACCGCCTAGCGAATGCTATAGTCCCTTGCCTAGGCAGGGACTAATAACAAGCAAAGAATAAAAATGATTATCGATTTCCAGACAAATTAGCCTTGCAGCAAATTGACCTTTTCATGTCCAATTAGTAGCATCTAAAGAAATACTTTACCAATTGCAAATGATTTTATGAAAGGTCATCAATTTGTCCATCCATTGGAAAATGGAATTCCATATTCTATTGTAATTATTAAATATGGTTGAACCAAGCAAGGTTTTGTAGATCGACGCTCAAAATATTCATGTATTCTCTTCAAACAAAGATTGACCTTAAAATTGAGAAAAAAATCCCACACTTCTAAGATCTACTTGACAATGACCATTTCCTCTCTTTTAACCTCGGATCTGAGAGAGTGAGCCTTCAATCTATACTCTTATACTAGATCTAAATGAAAATGATTTTAACATTGCATCCAACCTCCAAAATAGGTAGTAGCATACCCATAAAAAGACAAGAACCAATGGATTGACCTCCTAACCAACATTAAAAGTAGCTCTACCAATATCTAGCCTGTTAGATCTCTTGATAACTACCAACAAGGAATGAAGATCCAAAACAATAGATCCATACTAGTTGATAGAAACTAGATTCAAATAAAAAAATTACTTGTATGTCTCAAGGTAATTTATAGATTTATATGGATATGTGCAATTTTTATAATATAAAATCCCCCCTCCCACCCCATTTTTTTTTAAGAATAAGGAGGAACCAAAAAACTTGCCTTAAAATAAACTTAGATCTAGGTGTTGATACTAACAAATCTCATAAATTTTTTTAACCCAATTGAAAAGGCCCATAGGCCTTAAATGTTAGAAGCAATGCTATGATACCATATGTTAGGACCCAAATTTCAATAAATAAATTCAAGAGAAGCAACAAATCTCATAGCTTTAAAATAAACTTAGATCTAGATGTTGACACTAACAAATCTCATAACTTTTTTAACCTAATTGAAAGGGACCATAGGCCTTAAAGGTTAGAAGCAATGCTATGCTACCATATGTTAGGACCCAAATTTTAATAAACCTAAATACATAGATAAACATCACAACTTGAAACCATTATCTGATAAAAGTAGAGATACATAACTCAAACTTTCATAAATTATAAGAAGTATGCGGGGAGTAACTTACATGAAAGATGAAGGAATCAAATTATCCATGGAACTCCAATCATTGATCCCACAAGCCGCAACAAAGTGTGGGGAATGATTCTCCTCCCAACTGACCCCTCAGTTGTCACAAGTGAGAGCCCCCAAACCCTCAATCGACTACCATGCCACTCTTCTTAGCTTGTCCTCAAATTGCCCAAACAAAAAGGGATGATATTTTCTCCTTCTTCTCCATCCTTATATAGCATCTATCCATGATAAAGAACTTGATCCGTACGGTCCACTTATCATTATGTAATTTTTTCTTTATCTTATTTTAGGGTTTTTTCATAAATTATTGTTACTTATTTTAGCCCTTTCTTTTATTACCCAAATATTTATTTTTAAGTACTTCTTATGACCTCTTGTGATAATTATTATACTTATTTGTTTATTTAGTAATAATATCAGGCATGAAAATATATATTAATTTTTTTTGTGATAAATGTGTTGAAGGTGGTTTGATTTTGTTTACACACAAAAATGTTGTACATTGAGGCCTTGAGATTGTATCAACAAAAACTAGGCTAATAATGTTAAGTATTATAAACATTTTCCTTCTTTAAAAAATAATGTAAATAATATAAATACGTGTAATTGTTATTTTAATATTAATACTCCACATAATGACCTAACCCATGGTCACTTTCATGAATAATTTATCATAATGTTTTTTTTTTTCAATAAATACATTGATTGTTGTTACCCCATTGTTTGGGGTATTTTGTCACAAGACTGAAAATGACATCCCTTTGAGTGTCAATACAGGATATATCGACACCATAGTTAGTAGAGTTAGTTGGTTAGTTAAATACAATAAGAGATATAAGAATTGGATTTGAGACATCAGATATAAGATATGGTTAGATGGTTTGTTCCCACTTGGAATCTTTTCTCTATTTTCTCAAAGAAAATACAAATGATGTGAAGGAATGCACCCAAGATCTCAAGAGGAGAGAGATTTGGTGCACTAAACAAGAATGGTTATGGATGTGTGAGTGAACCTAAGAGAAACGAGGATTCTCTAATATCAAACCAACAACATAACAATACACTTGGTTGCTTCTTCTTAATGCACTCTCCTGGCATTATTTTATAGGCTATATTCAAGCTTTTATCTATCTAGCTCTAAGTGTGAAAGGGGATCTTTTCTAGGGGTGGATCACCTACCATTTGAGTGGTTCTAGAGCTATTTTTAGAGATGGAGAGTCAGATTCCTCAAGTACATTTGAGTTGAGGGTGTGTGAAATCCGAATGGCCTCATAAATGCACCATTTTTTGGATCAATGCAGGTTTTGATGATAAAAATTACACTGACACACGCGAATGGTGCTAACTTTTGCTTGTTATCTCACACTATCACACACTTATAACCTTGAATGAGCTTTGGTATCCCACACTAATATTAAAAAAATCACTTTCCATAGTTTTTCTGCTTCGCTGAATGGAGCCAGTTAATGCTAAGAGTATATTATTTGGTGTATTAAATTGATAAATTCTTTGGTTATCACTTGTATAACTTGTTGAGAAATTTTTAGGTGATAACATATTCCCTATGATGTATGAGGTTAGGAGAAAACTTATAGCCAAAATACATCATTGTTTCTTTTGCTTGGTGTAGTGACTCCTTATAGAGAAGAGAGAAAGGTTCAAGAGACTTTTAAGAACTGTCCTTTGGAGGGAGGAGGAGAGATCCTCTTATGACCATACTTCCTAGAAAATAATAATGATATTTACAAAAATGAGGTAGGCATGCCCCATTCTCGAGCCAAAACCATAAATAAACATTTGTAACTGAAAGATTTGATGGAGTAGAGATCTGCAATACCCTCGTGGGTGTCGGTAACAACAAATGATAGTTTTGGGTTGGGAACCTGCACTAAGAATTAGAGTGAACAACTATAATGGTTCTTCATGACTTAGAGGAATTCATGGATTGTCAAGTTCAGAGGTATTCAAATGGTACCGAGAACTGCATCTGTCACATTGTAAGACCCATCGTAATATGAAAATATGTTGATGTTGAATATTAAGGGGGTCAATGGAAGTAGAGGGAAATGATGACTCTCTTTGTATCATCTAAGGATTATCATTTGGAGAGTAATGAGAGCCAAGATACTGTCACCTTCCTATAAAATTTTGCTGGGGTTGATAAGAAGGGGGCAACGATGAGAAGGAGAAAAGTGCTCCTTGAAATCAACTAATAAAATGTGGTATCAAGTATTGACTTGTAAGGGGGTTGAATGAATGGTAAAAATAGATGAGGTTAGAACTGAATGAGACTAAAACATTCCCTTGGTTGGAGTATTAGTGATGGTGAGGAATGAAAGAAACCACAAAACGTAATTTTTTGTTAGGGGGATAGTCATATTTTTGGATAAGATTTGTTGATTGATGTTTGAGGGTGACGAGGATGAAAAAAGAGTGGTTGATAGGTAAAAACTACGAGATCTTAACTGAGGGTTTGGAATACTTGAGGTTTGGCCAATGAGATAGATATTTATAGAAAAATATTTTCAATATGAATGCCCCAACCAAAGGGGATAGGGGTTGCCGCTATGTAAAAAAATGGCGCCATCGGATGTGATGGATGAAGTCTACCGTCTTGTTGAAATCAAAAGGTACTTTATACAATTACCAAATGAATAAAAAATGGTTTTCGTTGAATATCCATACACAAATATAGGTTTCTAAACGTCAATATGGCTTATCCTTATGGAGGTGCAAGTGTTTGAAATGAATAAAGGGTGGGGCCCCCAAGGGTGGGTCTATAAGGAGGTAAATGGATGGAAGACTAGACTACAGATGGGCAACTGATATTGAAGGAGATGAGGGGCCAATGAAAAAGTGGGAGTGCATTCAACATAACCAATCAAAACATGGAATGATCTAGGTGTCCATAAGGGTGTGAGCTAGCAATATGATGAGAGGAAGTATGAGGTTTACTCTTTCATGTGCGAACTACATTGATTCCTATTCCTATGGGGTGAAACACCATGAGTGTCATTTTTCCCGTGGGATAAAAAATAAGTGAGACAACTTATGTGGGTGGAAAGACTACTGAAAAACAACACCTGGATGCAATTGGGACTAGGTGAAGGTACTATCATACCAGGTGTTGTGAACTTGGAGGTAGATGTTGAAGGGTGATACTGGTAAATGCAATTATTCGCAGAGATATTAACTACATTCTAGTGTTGATCATATACCTGAAAGGGCCATGGGATGACCAAATTTGTATGCGTTGTAAGCTTGTTGATGAGAACCTAGACACAAAATATCAAAATTTTATCCAAAATTAAAAATATATAATAATAAAGAACATGTTGTTGAAATTTGAAAAACTTAGAATGAGCAAGTGTACCTATTAATTGGAACTCTAGAATGGGGCCTTGGGGGAGATGTGAAAAATATGAATGAGATCATATCAATATGTAGAATGAAGACTAGTGATCTGGATGGTGCAAACAGTTCGAGAAACAAAGTTTCTAAACTTCCATACGAGCGACCAAAAGTTTGGGTTTCGAGCATATAAGTGGTAGTGGGGCCCACTATGCCACCTCATTTGTACTTGTTGTGGCATGATTGCACTTTCCTTTGATTGATTAGTGAGAGATCAAGCTTTGCTGCATGGCCATGGGATGTCGAATTCCACTTGCGAGAGAGCCAGGTAAGGGAGCCTAACCTCTAAAAGTTTTTTAATTTTTTACTTTCCTGTTTGGGGCTGTACAAATGTCCTTACAACCTTCTTTTTTTGAAAAAAAGGGGGATTAGTGTTGGTAAGCAGGAGATACCTGCGTTGATTAGTGCATGTATAACCTAATCTCCTGCAATGTATGGTGTGGGATATAGTTTCAAAATCATATTGATGTTGGCATGATCGTTCTTCAACAATCATGGAGATCAGTGCGAGTTTCAGGGAAACAATTGTGCTAATCAATGGGTTTCTTTTCCTGACAGGCACGTTGATAGCACAAACTATATTTTTTGGGTGTTTTTTGATAATGATGACTAACTAATCATGATTTTTGTTGTTTGTGGTGCATATTGTGTTTTACACAAGGACAAAGAGTATGATTTTTCATTGACGAGAGAGGGCTTGGGATACCCTTCATACCAAGGTAGGTGATGATGTTGGGATCCAATTTCAGTTGGCCAGTTTTGGCTTGATAAATTTTTTCAACTATGCCCCATTGCAATCCCAAGAGGATCTACTAAATTTTTGATTAGGATGTGGTGTGCATATCACTAGGATTTTGAGGTGTGAGGATAGGATGTGAGTTTGTCAGTTGAGGTTGACATCTATTTTCTGACTAGTCTCTCCATCATGGGAGTATCCCTAGAGGCACAACCCCATATGGTGGGTGGGGTCACTATTCACGAGATAGCCACCCATCATTCTTCTACTCAAGATGTTGTAGTAGGTGGGGCGATTAAGATAAACCAAATTGATTGTTTACTGACATACGTGGTAGATCTTGTTGTGAGGATCTATGGATCCTTAGCTACTCATTGCATTTCAGGTGTGCACATGAGGATTGTGGAGCGTGTGCTCTAGGGGATGATTTTTTCTTGGGCACACCTAATGAGGGGGTTCATGTTTTCATAGTTTGACTGTTGAGTTGGAGGCAGAGGAAGAAATTTCACCTTCAGGTCCTTTCTTTGTAGTGTTTTACTTGAGTGGGTAGTATTGTTGCGAATTCAACTGATTCATGACCCTTCACCACTGTGGTTACCACATTTGAGGTGGTGGACTCAGATATTGGTCTGACTAGGCAGTGGACCTGTTAGAGAATATTTTACTGATATATTTTAGGGCTTTTGGCTTCATCCACCTCAGGTAATTTTGGACTACCCATATGTTGACATGGACTACCGGCATGACCCCAAAATGATCCTCCCACCTGGGGAGGATTGGGATAGGTGAGGTGAGCATATGTTATTTTTCATTTCATGTTTATATGCTTTACATGGTTTTGTGCTAGATAGTAATAATGAGTAACTATGTGTGCTTGTAGATATCATACCACTAGGATGTGAGGCTATTTTAGTTCATGAGCATGCAGTAGAGGCCCCTGAGGGCCACGCCTAAGGTGGACAGTGCCAACATGAAGATGATGCAGGGGCTTGGCCTTCACATGTCTCCCGAAGAGTGAGGGATACTGAGGGGGGTCCATTTTTCATACACAAAATGATTATTTGTGTGCACATTTGGATCGTGTGCTATAGGGTGTGCCAGAGGCATGTTGGATTGAGGTCCAGGATGAGCAGGTTCTAGAGAAATTCATGGGTTTGAGCCAAGAGTGGAGGTTGATCATGAGACGAGCCACTATTTCTGGTGCAACCTTCATACGGAAGTTGCATCCTCCTACTGGTGGGGTACCACTGACCAGAAGAGGACCACCTGCAGGGGGACCACTAGAAAGTCCTGTTGTTGGTGGATTTCTTGAGTTGGAGGCACCACAAGCGTTGTGTGATATGCATGGAAAATACCCACATTTTTGTATCATATTTGTATACGGGCAAAGTGTTATCACCATTTATTTGCACACCTAGTCTAAAAGGCTAAGCCGTATTGATATGCACCATCATAGTCCATGTATCCCTTGTCATACACACTTTCACACCACTTTCCCCTTGCATAACTTAGGAAAACCCCTTTTCCTAAAGTTATTTCACTTAATTAAAGCCATAATCCCCTTTTATACATTTTCCCCTCTTTATTTTATTTAAATTAAAGATAAAATAAATTACTAGATAACAATTGATTTGGTTAAATATAATATTTTATTATTTTGACCATATCAAGGATAACCACTATTTTCCCTATAAAATAAAGACAGTCAAACGATTTCCATATGAATTTTCATAAGAGTACAATGATGCTGCCAAAATTTCCATTTATTTTTTAGCTCCATCTCACCATAACTACTTTCAACCAAGAAGTGAAGTCTAGCCAGTGCTACCACACATCTGGGAAATAAAGAAGAACCCCCCCACAGAGGGGTCACCAGGAGATATTTGTCTTCATCAGTGTCTTCACAGGTATATCTTATTTATACTTTGGTTATTGGGAATTATAGATCATATTTATTCTTTACATCTTTTTGTTATTTAGGTATATTTTCTATTGCATTCCTTTTCTATTTCTGAATAGCATAGATCTAAAGATTGTTAATCACAAGAGATCTAGGGTTTCTTGTGTTCTCACCCACTTTTTTTTTGCAGATTTGAAACAACCACAAGGTTTGGAAATATACTCACCCTTGTTGTAGATTTTCACCAATATAATGATGACTCCACTGGGGATCTGAGTTTTACTCATGATCCTTGGTTGTGGGTGTGTGGTACACATTTTTTCTCACATATTTATAGGGTTTTATTGAGTCTTTTATGGGTTTTTACCTTGCTGTAGTTTTTTGTTATACTTCACAGTTTATAGGTGCCGAAAATCCACTCAGAAATCCCTTGGATACTAAGCCACAACTCTTCTCTGGAAATTTTTTCCCAATGCACTTTTTGGCCCTTTTTTGCCATTGGTCAACGTAGAAATTTGACAGTTTTTTGCCACTTGTCAATGTAGGTTTTGGACTGTTTTGTGCCACTGGTTAATGCAACTTTTAGGAATTTTTCTACCACTTTTCAACACAAATTATGGGGGAATTTATTCCATTGGTAAACGTAGGAATTAGGCCTTTTTCCACCATTGCTCAACAGACATTTCTAGGTTTTTCTTGTACTGATCAATTTTTTTAATTTGCTTTCACTTTTGGTGTTTTATTTTCTTGTTGTATATATTTTTTAGGGCCCGCATGTACCCTTAGTTTGATGTTTTACTAAGTGGTTTAAAAACCCTAACTAAACCCTAGGAATTGAGGAGAAAACCCCAAGGGTTTTTGATCCCTTTTCCTCAAGGGGTTTCTTGAGGGTTTGGATCCCTTTTTGCTACTACAAGTAGGATATATCTCTACCACTTGATTTTTTTCCTTCCCCTTTTATTTATTTGCATACCATTTAAAGTGAATCCAAAAGAAAAAAAAAATCATATAGGGTAGGACCTTAGGTTTAGTGTAATTGTTCTTAGTTATATTCTAATTTCTATAGTTGTTGGCCACTCTTAGATTGTTGTTGCAGAACCTTGAGTACCTTGTAATTGCATACCAAAACCCTTAGTGATAAGAAATACCATTTAATCTCCTTTTTACTTACTGATAGGGATTTACCATTGCAATCCAACTGCATTATTGGAAAGGAAAATCTGCATTTTTATATTTCTTATTGTGCATGGAACAAATTTTCTATTTTTCAAGAGGAAAATTCATCCCTTAGTACTTTGGTTTAGGTTGCTTGCATCCATAGAGATTTATTTTACGCACTTTCTTTTCAAAGTTATTTATTTTCAACAAGTTCTTTCTATCATCAACAATTTACTTTCAAGCATTTAAAATATATTAAAAAAACTAATCATCACACCAAAGCAATATGAAAACAAAACCACTTAAACAAATGTGAAAATCAACCTCACCTTGGACACAATTGCTCCATCAAAGAGGCGGTCCCATAGGATGAAATGAATTTTCCTAAAGTTTCCCATTAGACATTCCCTCTTCTCTACCCAACATGGCAAGGCCCTATGCCTTAGTCACTCTTCCAGTTCTAGCTCCTCATAGTTGGAACCCCCATCCCCATTGCGAGGTACTGGTACATCTAGTTCTCACCCTACATGTCCTTCACCAAGACCATATCCTCCTAGTTCCCCCATGACTAGAACTACCCAAACATCCTTTCCTTTTATGGTCAATTTGAATATCCTTGACCTTAACCAGTTGATTAGTGATCCCATTCATCATGATCCTAACTGCCCCCCCATTCCCACCAAGTTACCCTTTGGCATCCTTGCATTTGATGGAAAGTTAGGAGAATACCCTTCCAACCACACGATCTCCTTACACTTATGGTATTCATCAAACTCCATCACGAAGGCTTTGTCAGACTCCATATTTTCCAAACAACCTTGATGGGAATAATCACAAAGTGGTACATAGACCAACCATGGAACTCTCACCATACTTTCAAGTCCATCATGAAGGTGTTCCTCACCTTCTTCCAATTTCCTATCCACCATGACCAGGGGATCGAGATCCTTACCACATGTCACCAAATCATGTCTACCCACATCGTGGATCACATCCATGAGTGTCACAAACAACATGGCTTGTGCAAAGCCAATCTCGATGACATTTTCCTCAAGGATTTCTTCTTGAAGTCCCTCCTTCCTCCCATATCCAAGGATGTCACCATGGAATTGCCTCAAAATGAGAAAGAGGCCACACACATAAGGCCTAGTATTACAACTTGATCTATGCCTATTTTGGGTATCTATACACCATCTTACCTATTTCCCCTCATTCCCGATCAGGTGACTCAACCACTCCATGCACCTACCATGTAGTCAGTGGTATCATTGGCTCAGTCTCTCCCACATGTCCACCACCACCACCTGGACTTAGTGGATATGCCTCTCCTTATGGTGGGTCCCCCAATCCTTATGGATACCCAACCCCACATTAGGACCACTCACATGCCTCATCTCAGGTGAGCATGAGTACTCCTACCTAACACCTCCTGCTCAACTACATTACCATGGTCAGGGTCCCTCATGTGGAAATACCTCTTGTGGGGTTACCACCAACCCTCATTACCATTTTCCTAGTCCACCACCAGCCACATCTACCCCACCCAAAGGTGTTCCCCCTACTCATGCCAGTCCACCTACACCTCCTCCACAAGGACAATTGTATGCGTAGTAGAATGCTCCCCTTCCTCCTAACCAAAACCAGAGGAAAAATAAGAGGAAAGGGAAGCAAAAAAACCAAAACCAGGGACCCCAGGGAAATTATAACCCAACCCCTGATACTAGGGGAAACCATCCTAACCCTAATCAAAACCAAGGAACCAACCTAGTGCCCAAGTAGGGGAAGAACCAACCCATCTACACAAACAAACCTTGTTCTTGTTGTGGTGTTTATGGACATTACACACATGAGTGTCCTCTTCTCCCTGTCATGCGTCGAGATTGGGAAGCCTCTAAGGCTACTCAATGAGCCAATTCCCAACCTCCCCCCCATCCTCGTCCCATCCAGTTGTGTTGCAAAAACCTTTCCCAACCCAAGAGTTGGTATCCACTTCTATTCCCCCTCCCCCTTCCCTTGCCTTTGTTCCTCACCCATATGGTAATGGAACTTACCAAATTATCATGTTGGATTCCACCTATGTGAAGATCACTACTTGATCTCACCAGTACGGTATGCCCTTCAAGACACATCCAACTATTTACTTCGATCCACCTTCATCCACCATTGGGACATTACATATCCCTTGTCCATTCACAGAGATCCCTTTGAAGGTTCCAAAGGTTTCGCTTGAGTAGAATGATGTCAACCTTCATTGGAAGGTAGCCCATCATTATAACATTGTTTCTGACTTGGCCCAGGCCCCCACCACCATGTCATCCCTTGAGGTCCTTCATATGTGTCCTTTATAGAAGAAGGATTTTCTTATTGCCTTAGGATCTGTTGACTCCTCGGAAGATCGAATGGTCACCTTCAATAGTGATCAAGCTCAACCTTTTTTCTTTCCTTCTTTTGTTTCTTTCCAAATCCCAGTGACCGCCAATAAGTACAACATCCACCATTGTATTATTGATGAACGAAAATCCACATGCATCATTTTTGCTAAGGTTTGGAAGCAGATAGGCTCCCCCACCCTTGTCCCATACACAATCTCCATTCAATCATATGATGGTCAACCTTCCCAACCCTAGGGCCTTTACCAGAACTGTCCCATAAAATTAGGGGGAAAATAATTCCACGTTTATGTTGAGGTCATAGTTGCACCTATGGATTAAAACCTCTTGTTAGGATGTAGCTTCGTGTATGCCATGAAGGCTATGGCCTTGCCAATTTTTTGTAAGATGTTTTTCTCCCATAATGGGAAACTTGTCACCATCGATCAACCAAATTTCCACGAATCCCATGCCCAACTTCATTCTAACAATGTGGTTTCTTCCTTAAATGGGGACCAGGCTACCACCCACATCGATGACATTAGCCCCAGAGTTTGTAAATACTCTAGTGTCCTTTAACTATGGACCAATGGGATCAAACCTACAACCCTCTCTTGGACCCTCCACACCTACAACCACATCCACACTATCCCTTTGTCTACATGCCTTTCTTGTTCCCTCCTCCCGGGATCATCAGTACCCTGGTTATGGCTACCCTCACCTTGCCTAACCTTACCCTTGGGATTCTAGTGTGGTATCCAAACCCACCTCCCACCCCTCTTCCTAGTTCTAAGTTGAGACCTTATTTGTATTTGAACCTCATGCAACATATTCCTATTCATCCTGGTATTATGCATCTGATTGTATGGTCTATACCTCCTCCTCCACCTCCTGAGATTTCACTCAGGTCTTCCTAGGTCCCATCATGACCATCGTAGGCCCCTCCTTAATGCTAACCAAAAACATCAAAAAAATGAAACAAGAGAAAGGAAAAAAGAAAATCTACCCAAAATCCCCCTCACCCCACCACATTCACACAAACCATGATTGAGAGGCTTATTCCTCCCTTTACATTGTGTGAGATACTAGGTCATCCTACCTTTCATTGCCCTTGAATTTTAGAATTGAAAGAGCTCTACAAATTCGATGATATGGATGTTGCTTCTTCCACTCCATTTGTGGAAATCCAAATTCCTGAACCAACCACCAAATGGATAAATACTTTTTGTACAAAAAAACCATGTGCATTATGTGACAATTATGGTCATTATTCTCACCATTGTCCTCATCTTTCCCAATACCGAGATGCCTCGTAGGTTCTCCACTAGTTGGACACCATGCATGCAAAGGATGCCACCCCGATGATTGAATATCCATAATCTCATTGAAATCCATCCCTAGTTGGTTCCCATACCTCACACATATCCACATGTTGTTGATCCCTCCAAATCGAAATATCCATCAATTGTTTTATTTATGGATGTACATCACAACCTATTGTGAGCATCTCGTTATAAGTATTCTTTGTATATTATTTACATTTGATGTTTTGATTGCATTCACCTTGCATGTATTTCATCTCACCTGTTATCTTCTTGCACCTTTCATATGGACCCTTTTTCTTCTTGCTACATTGGTTATGCCGATGGTGTGGGCTGTTCTTCCCAAAATATAGCCTCGACAACTTAGGCCCTATTCACCCCTATGCTTACCCTCTATCATTCTAGTGGTGTTTGCATTGGACTTTCCACCAATAATCAAGATGAATATGTTGTAGTGATAGGTTTTTTAGTCGATTTCCTTGCTCATCTCATCCATCACCTTCAAGTTTGTTTAGATTCCCAACTTCTCCTAATGTAGTTGAATGGTGTGTATAGTGTGTGCCACTCATGCTTGTTTAGTAAATAGCTACTTGTTCGACTCCTAGGGAGATCATTTGAATCCATTACATTCAATAACATACCTATAAGTCACAATCATTTTGTTGAAAACATTGCAAACAACATCCTAGAATGGCACTTAGCACATGCATTGACAAGAAGGTAACCATTCATATTCATTTATACAAGTGACATGTCCATCTCATTCTACATAAGTACAAAAATGGGAGGGTCACTTATACCCCATATTTCTCATCCCAATAGGATGGTGCAATGCATGCTAAGGGAATCATGTCCCATGTTGTGAGGTCCCACACCACCTACCCTGTGGCTCCTACCCTCCGTAGGATGGAGCGCCACTCCACTCATACTCTGACACAAGTGCCAATTTAGTGGTCATCCATGGTATGCTACTCATGCTTGAATACCCCGGTCAACAAGATATCCAACCTCCAGCGAAGGTCCTCCATCTCCTCCTGCATATCATCCCCCTGTCCATACCCCTATGGTCTAATATTGGGAGATGCACTAGCCTCTCTAGTTGTCGTATAGGAAAAATAGTGGTTATCCTTGATATGGTAAAAATAATAAAATATTATATTTAACCAAATCAATTGTTATCCACTAATTGATTTTTGCCTTTAATTTAAATAAAATAAAGAGGGGAAAATGCATAAAAGAAGATTATGGCTTTAATTAAGTGAAATAACTTTAGGAAAAGGGGTTTTCCTAAGTTATGCAAGGGAAAAGTGGTGTGAAAGTGTGTATGATAAGGGATACATGGACTATGATGGTGCATATCGGTAAGGCTTAGCCTTTTAGGCTAGGTGTGCAAATAAATGATGATAACGCAAAGCACCCCATTTTTTGTATATAAGTATTGGGTGTGGCTGTAGTGAGGGCTATACTTTTATATGTACTTCATTGTTAGAAACTGATGATATATATGATTATATACACATTTTTTGGTGTTTCACTTTATTGCATTTTATGTGTTTTTGCATGCATTTTTTATGTTGTATTTATGGTTGTATTTCTTTATGTGATGTGTTGTGTAGATAAATAATGAGAAACAATAATTAAATTAATGCAATAAATTCCAATCTAGAATTTCATTAGCCACATGATCCGTGACTTGGTTTTGACTTCTAGGAATGTGAGTGAATGTAATGGATTCAAATTTTTTTGATAGAAGTCTAACTTGTAGGTATTTTCTAAATAAGCAAGGATCACATACATGATATATATTGTTTAACTGCAGTATGACGAGCTAAGAATCTAAAAATATGTTGAGGTGATGAATGTGACGGTGAATAGCATTGACCAATAGTCCAATTACAAGAACATACTCCGCTTGGTTATTTGTATCTAGTCCTAAACATATACCACTATATTGGAGTAGTGTATGTGTAGAGGTATAAATGGTCCAAGCCGCTGAAGTAAGATTCTAAGTCCATTGACTAGTGTTGTTGACAAAATTGATATGGTAGGCCAGTGGATGATTCATCTGATGAAGCATGAAAAAAAAATAGATAAAAAATGTGATCATATATGAATGCGTGTGTAAAAATATTAAAAAATTTACAAATTTTTATAAAAGAGAATATACACATGGAGGAACCCAAATTAGGGTGGCTACTTTATGGGTAAAGCCTCTTCAAATATAACCCATTGACAATGTCCTTGAGGAGGGAGCCTTCAGGGTGAGAAAGAATGTATGCTCCCTTGGTAAGGCATTGTTTGATGATAAAAGGGCCCTACCAGATGGACTCAAACTTACCATGGCCTAGATTATCATGAGTGATATCATAGGAAAGGTACAAGTTGCCTTCATTAAAGGAATGAAGGTTGACGTGTTGATCGAAGGTTGCTTTGAATCACTTTTTGGCAGCCTCATTTTTTTGTAAGGAGGACCTTTGGTCTTCGTCAAGAAATTCTAAGGAAATAAACCACTATTGAATAGGAGTGGTGTCTGGTAATAATTCAACAACCATATAAAGTGTTTGTATCTCACACTTGATGGGTAGCACTACATCTATTCGATGAACGAGGTGGAAGGGTGTAAATCCCGTAGTAGTTTTGACCGTCGTTCGATATGCCCATAGTGTGGAAAACAACATGCAGTGCCAATTCATCTTATTCTTGTGTATATTTTAAGCTCATATAATAAATTATTGCAAATGGATTCATAATAAAAACAAAAAGGATACAATGGCACACACACTCATTACACATAGATTTTACCCTAGAAATCCAAACTGGGAAAACCAACAACCTGTTTAGAGCCACACCTCTAATTATTTATATTCATCTTATATATTCATTGTTTACAATACAATATATATAGTATCTCACACCATCTGAAACCTCTAATCCATTGATCCATATTATTCAACAACCTTAATTCCTTAACCATAATTAGAAAATCATCGGTGAAAAACATGTGCCAAAAATGCTAGAAATGGATGCAAAAAATGCCAGTTTTTTTTTTTTTTTTTT
>ML795782.1:260828-275899 GCA_009831015.1 Picea engelmannii
ATCACAACACAAACATTGGGTTTGGTCATGCAAATAATATAACACATACCCAACATCTTCCCACTTGTTTTTTTCTTTTCATATAGGGGGTTACAAGATTACATATTCAACAATCCAGGGAAAAAATACCCATTGTTTCTCTACACCAAAAGAATTGCTCAGTGCTTACATTTTTTTTTAATGAATCTGCAACATTCTTGAAAGTGTCCAACTTTATCAGCAACACCTTCTTGTCTTCAACCATGTCTCTTACAAAGTTATATTGAACATCAATATGATTTGTCTTTGAATTATAAGCTGAGTTCTTCACCAAGAACATTGCACTCTGAATATCACAATCTGTCCTTACATCTTGATGTACCAACCCGATACCTAAACACAATCTTTGTAACGGTACTGCTTCCTTGCTTGCATGAGTGGATACCATGTATTCAACTTCTGTAGTTGAGAGTGCCACTACAACCTGTCTTTTTCTCATTCAACTGATTACTCCTCCAAATAGGTTAAACACATACCCACTTGTACATCTTCTACGATCCATATCTCTAGCCCATTCTGCATCAGCAAACCCATTTATGTCCAACACTCTATCCAATCCTAGTCTTCCTTGGTAGCACAATCCATAACTAGTAGTGCCATGCAAATACCTAGAAACCCTCTTTACTTTTGTCCAATTCTCCTTCCCCAGTTTTGAAATATTATACTTGCTCAAAAATACCACTACATGTGAAATGTATGGTCTAGTACAGACCATTGCACACATCAAGCTTCCAACCACACTATCATACAGAACATGAGACATGTCTTCTTCCTCTTCCTTTGTCTTGGTTAACTCATATGTAGATAACTTTACACCTACATGAATAAGAACCCTCACCAATTTACATTCATGCACATTAAACCTATGCAATATTTTCTCGACATATTTCCTCTGATTTAACTAGAGTTTCCCATTTTCCCAATATCTTTTAATTTCCATGTCCAAAATGAAATTTGCAACATCAAGATCCTTCATGTCAAATTTAGAGGACAACTGAGTTTTCACATCCTGGATAATCTCCTTCTCGTTTCTTATCAACAACATATCATCCACATACAAGACCAAATAAATAACATGATCACCAACTAATTTGAAATACACACAGTGATCCACTTTTCTCCTTGTGAAACCAAGTCCCAACATATAACTATCAAAATTTTGGTACCACATCCTTGGTGATTTCTTTAACCCATACAAGGACTTTTTCATCTTGCACACCATTTTTTTCTTTCCCTTCAAAACAAAGACTTCTGGCTACTTCATGTAGGTTTCTTCTTCTAGATCCCCATGTAGGAATGTTGTCTTCACATCCCACGTCTCTTCTATTTCAAAATCAAAATAAGAAACAACACATAGAATAAATATAATAGAAGTTAGCTTGGAAACATGAATTTTTTTTCACCAAAGTCAATTCCCTCTACCCGGGAATAACCTTTTGCTACTAACTAAGCCTTTTCTTTCTCCACTTTACCTTCTGCATTAAAATTCTTCTTAAACACCCATTTGTTTCCAATGGGATTTCTTCCAGTTGGAAACTCCACTAGATCCCAATACTCATTCTTGTCCAAGGTTGCCATTTCTTCAACCATGGCATTTTCCCATAGTTTTCCATCTTTTGAATCCACTACTTCCCTAATAGTTCTATGATCATCATCAGTAATAGATAAAAAAAAAATTGAATAGAAATTAGATGGAGTATACCTTTTTGGTTTCCTTCTTTACATAACCGATCTCCTCAATACTAGAGTATGAGGATCTTCTTCTTATGATTCTTGCTATTTCGTAGAGACTGATTCATTATCCTTCAACTCAAACTCTATTTTCTGTGGTTCTTCCTCCCTTGGTAGGACTTCTTATTTGATAGCATCTTTGATTTCTCTAAATACCACATCTCACATATACACTCCCTTCTTAGTTTTTGGGTTCCAAACCTTATAACCTTTATGATCATCTTTATACCCAATAAAGATACACTTTTCAACCTTTTTGTCTAGCTTACTCATGTTTTTATTTGGAACGTGAACATATGAATCACAATCAAATACCCTGATATGTGTAAGAGAGGGTTTCTTACCAATCCATACCTCATGTGGAATCTTGTTATCTAGCGTTGATGAGGGTTATTGATTGACCATGTAACATGCAATTCCCACTGCCTTTGCTTAGAATTGTTATCCTAACTTGGCACCACTGAGAATGCTCGCTTTTTCCATAAATGTCCTATTGATCCTTTTAGCAACTCCATTTTGTCGAGGTGTGTATGGAGTAGTATTCTACCTTGATATATTATACTTATTACATAATTATCCAAATTCATTTCCGCATAATTCTCCACCATTGTGTGTCCTCAACACATTAATTATCTTCTTTGTCTGATTCTCCACAAGAGCCTTAAACTCTTTGAATTTGTCAAAGACTTCAAATTTCTTCCTAAGGAAATAAATCCATGTATTCCTTGATAATTCATCTATAAATGATACACAATACATATATTTTCCCAATGATGGAACCGACACATGTCCAAACACATGACTATGCACTAACTGTAAAATTCCCTCTTCCATCATTGCATCAGAGAGGAATATTACCTAATTCTACTTCCCATATATGCAATGTTCATGTTGTTCCTCAAAATTTTCCCTGGCTAGGGAACAACATCAAGGCATCCAAAGAGGCCTTTAGAAACCTCTTCCCACTTTAGGCTTTCAAGCTGGTTCTTGAGCCAAAAGGGGTAACCCTCAATTTGTCACCAATGTATTTGTTCTAAGTTACCTTAGAGAAATATTTAAATATGCCGTATTAATACCATATTTGGAAAATAAATGAAATAATAAAAATAGAGAATAAAAAGGCACACAGAGAAAGACAACAACTCCAAACAAATGGGCACCTTTCTCCAACATGCAAAGTCATGGAAGATTAAGAAGATAGGTCTCAAATACCATTGGGAATAGAATAGTATTCCATGGAACTAAGGAAAACATAAATCAGAAGTAAAACAAGAAGTCATGCAATCTTTCACACAACTGATAAGAATAAATCTTATGGAAATAATCAAGCAAAGCCAACTGCATGCGTGAAAACATATTGACTATTTTTCCCAAATTCCATAGCTGAACAAAATAAATGAATCCTCTCAAAAAATTAATTTCTGTGCAGGATGCTCTTTAATACGAATAAGCAATAATATATACCAGACTTATCCTAAAGTGGTTAAAGAAACATCCCACACAAAACCCTAAACCAATTAAAATAATAATTATAAAGTGGCAGGAAAATCATAATTATTATTTAACATAGATTCATATACAACCATACATAAATGAAATGAAAGGAAGTCTGCAAATATCCTTTATTAATAGCATAATATCATGAAATGATTACATTCATGGAAATGAAGAGTTTTTTATTTACAAAAGAAACATACATAAACAAAGGAAGACGAAACAAGATCCGCAATATCGAAGGTTTATCCAATGTCTGATTTTTGGTATGCTACGATTAATTTGGCATCTCGGGATTTGAGCGTGCAACCTTTAATTCTGCCCAAAATTTCCAGCCCCTTGTTCTTTGTGTTGAGCGCCCCATTTTATTCTCTTCACAAGGATGAGTTATGGTTACTAGTTTTCCCAAAAATAGGAAAAGGTATCTATATAACTCACATTAGTTAAACTTCCACAAAAGTGATTTTAATATTCTTTGCATATATTTTCTATTTAATAACCATAGGTTTACTAAGTTCCATTTCCTCCTTTTAAATCTCAATGCAACATATTAGTAAATATATATTCCACATAGGAAACTCTCATTATTATGAGTTTATCATGTAATGGAAAGAGTGAGGCACGATAATCTAATCTCTTATTTAATAGAGTCTAAATATTTTAGCTTAGAAATACACCAAAATCATGGTCAATGGCACCACCTATAACTGGTCCAATTCATAACTTGACGATATTCACCTCCTCTATGCTATCAATCATAAATCCACAACTGCTTCTCACCTCGGTGATTATTTTCAAAATACTAGGTCCATTATATTTTTCCAAGGTAGTCATATGTAAATCATTCACTTGATATTAAACTTCTTCTATAACAGTTGTGAGGAATATTAGGTTACTTTTCCTTGGGAGCAATCTCCCAATCTCTATAAATGCTGCATGAATCCACTTGAAATCAAATTTAAAATAGTATGCCTTATATCAGGTCCAACCAGAGAATCGCATGTGGTTGCACTAATATTCCAGATAGCTCCTTGTGAGATTTATTTTCCACATCTCTCCATTTCTTCATGGTATCATGATTTCATAGACTCAACTCAACATTTCAATCTCTTGTGGAGAAATTAAGAGTCGATATTGTCTCTTGTATTTATGCAGGGCTCAGACTCACATTAACAATAGTCAAAGCCTTGGAATCACCATTTAAATAATCTGAGAGAATTTGAGTGAGCCTTGAGTTATCATAAGGTACATGGTCATTTTTGAATGTCAAAATAAACACGACGTCCCAAATATTGTCCTTACCATCACATATATAACTTTCACCTAGAATTTTGTATGGCCTTGCTTACATACTAGAATTGGCATATTTCCATGAATATAACGCGACTGCAATAACTTCTTCACCGAACAATAGATAATTGATCATGATACCAACATGTTGAGGAACACAAGTTGGCTCCTAAGCATTGGTATTATTGATATAAGATTGGTTTAGACAACACCACCAACCATTAATACTTTAACGATACGAAAACCATGTGAGCAGAGATCAGAGGAATGTCACCCACTTCGTAGGATTAATGATTAGGGGAAATAAACTTCCCATGAAGAATAGGAAACAATTTTCCACCTCCTATCATAATGGTGTTGTCGATTTGGGAACCCTAGCTCAAATCCTGTCAATCATGTTTGTTGGGATCAGTCTTTATACATTCCTCTTGAAAACCATGTCCTTAATGGTGTAATCTCCTAATCAATTGACACAGATCGAATTCGGTGGTTAAGGAGGGAGACATGCAAACAGTTTGTCACTTGTGTCTGAGTTGATTGGATTGTTGAGAGTACTTTCTTACATTTCCATTCCAGAATAATAAAAAACATCCAAGTGTATCGCAATGGAAAAGTTTCCCATCGCTATCGTTTTCATCAAAACACTTAGAAAAAACTTAATTTTTCCTTCTTCTTTAAACTCTTAGTAACCATGGATCGATTCCCTAAAACTCTTTGATATCATTACAATTTGAGTTCTAAGAATAAATTTCACTGCAGTTGTCATCTCTTTCAGTTGAAATCCTTAAAATAACCTCCGAATTACAAGAAAAATAAGAGCTCTTGACTTCATTGACTTCAAAGCCTTCATACATGTTTTTCTGTCATTGCTGACAACTCGTGCTTGACAACTTCATTACTGGTAATTGGAAAGGTGAAATTTTTTTGCAATCTACTTATTGGAGCCATTTGGGGCAAGTATAACTCTAAATTGATTTCCTCTCTGTCATTCACGCAATTGTTAGAATTGTCAGTGCGGAAAGCACAATTCACAGTGATAATTAACAATCACACACATAAGAAATAGACACAGGGATTTCACGTGGTTCACCCAAACATTGGGCTACGCCCACCAAGCATAGGCATCAATTATCTTATTATTCAGATTATGGAGATTACATCAGATTTGCAAGTCTCCCATACACTCAGTCTCTCACAGTCGTTTTACCTCTACGGGCTTACATGAATTTATACATTCACACATGAAACTGAATATTAAATGAAATCTCTATCCATATTCTAACTTGGTCTATTTGGTTGTAACCAACACAAAATAATAGGATCCATAGTTGTTCTTGGTAATTGGTTGTCACCAAATCCCAACAATCTCCACCTTGACAACAATTAACCTGATACCTTGCTTCTTCCTTTTGTTCATCACCTTTGCTACAAGCCAAGAGAAGCCAAACACCACTGCAACTTCTCTACTAAAACTGGTTTCATGATCTCGCCTGTGTGACTTGAATGAGTTTGGATTTCCTGAGGGGTCACTCCACTTCCAACATGTCTTCCAAAACTGTGTTGTGAGACATATTTAGTGATAGGTCTCCTTCTTTCCAAAACACCTGTATTACAATATACATTACAATCATCACATATCATCTCAGTGTGACCATTATAGGTGACAATTGTGCTTCTCAAACGTTGAAGCACCCATTTCACTGTAACACCTGAATCTTTCATGTTTCTGACAACATCATTAGCATGTGAAACATTTTGTCTTAACCATTTCATCGCATACAACAGACCTCCCACTGAACTTACATGAGACATAACCTTTTCTTCTTTATATACAGTCCCTATACTTGAAGAAAACTTATAATGGAAAGCAAGAGGGACACAAATTGGTTTTACAATGTTCATACTGAACTCCAACAACAACTTACCATTACCATCTCTGTATACTTCCATGCCCTTAATTTGTTTTTTTTCTCCTTGATCCCTCATCTAAATTGTCATGTCAACCTGAGTCACTTTCTTACTGATTTTATCCATGCTTTGGCTTGCATCGAGCATATCATCAGCAAGGAACATCAAGATTGTGAATGTACTATAAACCGTATAGTCATTCCTACCCTTTGAAAATTTTTGACTCACTATGAAGGATTCCAACATCTTGTATATTTGCCTGGGTACCAATAGGCCATACAATGAATTACCTAGCATGCAAACAAATTTCCCGTTGCGATCTAGAATCAACCCTTTTTGTTATTCCATACATACTATATCTCTGTCAATGATTACCTTGTGAGAAGTAGGATCCCACACACAACATCCCTTTATACCTCCATCATAACTTGTAGAGATACAAAACAAGCATAAATTCGGAAACAAACATTTTAAGTCTGGAACTGATTTACCTCTTACCAGTACCTGCAATTCTTTCTTTCTCTTATGACCTTGATGCTTCTTCCATAAACAAGAAGATACATCTTTCACTTTAGATGCCACTTCAGTACTGCCTTCCAGCTTATAAAGGTTATCAACCTTTGTTGCCTTCATCACTACTAAATTCCCTTTCGACACTGTGAGAGCTCCACCTTGACCTGTATACTTATATCCACAAGAATCCAACACTCCTAATGAAATCAAATTTGATTTAAGCTCAGGTACATATCTAACATCCATTAATTCCCTAACAATACCATCGAACATCATGCTTCTAATACTACCAACCCCAACAATTTTACAACGAATACCATTTCCCATAAACACTACACCCTTATCAACACATTGGTAAGAAATGAACCAATTTCTATGTGAGCACATGTGGTGGGAGGCACCTGAATCTAACCTCCATTCATCTTGGTATTGTAAATTACTAGAAATGGATAAAACGTGATCAATTATACATGAATTTGTTACAGCCAAATTTGCTTCCTTCGAGTTTTCCTCAGATTCCTTTCTCTTCCAACAATCTTTCTTGAGATGTCCTATTTTGCCACAATGCCAGCATTTTGCTTTACCCTTTATGTGTCTTGATGTAGATCGAAAAGAACTTCTCTCATTCTTCTCTGTGGTTCAACCTATGACCACCATCGCCTCTGAAGTTGAGGCTTGTTTACTAGATTTTCTCCTCATCTCCTCAGCCAACAAAGCTCCCACAACGGAGTCATAATCTAAAACATCTGTTGAGCTAAAGCTAATGGAGGTAACTAGATTATCCCAAGATTCAGGCAACAAACAAAATAGTGTAATAGACTTATCCTCATCTTCGAATTTAATTTCCATACTAGTCAATTGAACTATAAGGGTATTGAAGGTATTTAAATGGTCAATGAATTTTGTACCTTCTTTCATCCACAAACTGTACAACTGTCTCTTCAAGTAGATTCTGTTTGTCAAGGAATTTGTCATGTATAGACTTTCCAACTTGCTCCATAAACCGACTGTTGTCTTCTCCGAGACAATATTGAACAAAACATCGTTGGCCAAACACAGGCGTATGGAACTCAGTGCTCTCACATCCATCTCATCCCAGTCATCGTCTTTTATGGATGCGAGCTTCTTTTCTTTTCCCAAAAGCACCTTCACCACACCTTGTTGCATGAGCAGATCGTGCATCTTGAGCTTCCAGAGCTCAAAGTTGTTTTTACCGCTAAACTTTTCAACTTCAAACTTCGAACTCTGCATCTTAGCCATTATTACAAAATCTCCTAATGTCCACTGCTTATAAAACCCAAGACCTTTTGAAAAATAATATGGAGGAATAATAAATAAGGTTAAATGTGGATCCTTGATAAACAAGGTTAAGTAATAACTCCAAAAGGTTTAAAATAATAAAAAACTTATATACCTTTTATATCCACTCTTTAACCTTTTTACATGTAATTCCTTTTATACCTTTTAAATCCTCCAGGTGAATTGACTTGTTCACTTTTCTTAAAAGGAAATCCAATATAAAAAACCATGTGAGAATATTCCAAATAAAATACATGTGAATATTTACCAAAGGGGAGTTGTAGCTTTTGATTTACCAAAGGAGTTGTACCATGCCTTAAACCATGCGAATAAATTTAATCATTTCCCATTACTGTGTACTTCAAAGGGATACCGCACCTCCCTCAATACTGGAGTGCAGAGTCCGCACCTCCGGATATACTCGGAGTGCGGAAATATTAAATAATTCATGCACTGTAATACATAGTGGAGTGCAGAAATTCCAGAGGAGGGACTTGCGGAAATGTATAAATTTACGCACCCTCACACAGATTTAACTTCTGTCGGCTCCTCCGAGAATTTGAAGCTCCTCCAACTAGCTCTAACCAACTTTGATACCGCTTGTTATAATTTTCAGTGTAGAAAACACAATTCACAGTGATAATTAACAATCACACACATAAGAAATAGACATAGGGATTTCACGTGGTTCACCCAAATGTTGGGCTACGTCCACCAAGCATAGGCATCAGTTGTCTTACTATTCAGATTATGGAGATTACATCAGATTTGCAAGTCTCCCATACACTTAGTCTCTCACAGTCGTTTTGCCTCTACGGGCTTACATGAATTTATACATTCACGCATGAAACTGAATATTAAATGCAATCTCTATCCATATTCTAACTTGGTCTATTTGGTTGTAACCAACGCAGAATAATAGGATCCATATTTGTTCTTGGTAATTGGTTATCACCAAATCCCAACAACAATCCATTCAATTTAATGGGTGAGATGTATGGCTCATGTTTCTGTAGTTTCATTGTGAATTTGTTCGTGCCCATCATTTGACACATGAAGAAAGAAAAAACCCTAGATAGATCGCTTGATATTTGTAAAGTGTGTCTTGTATAGAGGAGCTCATCCAACCATCCACGTATCTATCAAATCGATGATTAGTAACTCTTCTCAAAACTAAACGTGCTTGGTTTATAATCTTATTGGAGATCTCTAAGAGATCCAATGGATCGAGAACCTTTTAGATCAACGTTGAATAATAATTTTGGGTTTCAACTCGCGCTCACTTTAGGTTTTCCTTCCATGCTCGACAAGTTCTTTCACACCTGCACACGTACCAAAAAACTTATTAAAAACAAGTATAAATGAAAATATAAGAAAGCGCATTAGACAATAACTCAAACAATAATATAATTGCTTGGTAATTAATGTATTAGTTAACATGGTTTTAATAATATCACTGACTAACTACATTAATTTATTATTACATATAATATATACATCATAATTTGATTTATCCAATATATTATATATTGTGTGTGTGTTCATTATTAGTCCCTGCCGCAGGCATAGAGGGACTATAGCAATCGATAATTCATTGACCTAGTATTAATTTGTCCTTTGAACACAAATATTTGCAGAATATCTAATGTTGGAACTAGGGAACAAAAAAAATTGCTTTTTATATAATAAAAAGTACCATGTATGTCATGATCTAATTGGATAACAGATTGGAGGTCTTATTGCCGGCTTCACTATTCCCAATGTTTTATATGTGAGCATATCCAAACTTTTTGATAGTATACCGTCTTTTTGAATCATATATATTTTTATGCATTTCTTAAAGTTGAATTAATGCTAACATTAGTTCGAATGTTTTTCTTAGCATTTTTTGCTAGCTAAATTTATCCCAATGTTTGATATGCTAGCGTATCCAAGGTTTGTCTATTTTTTATTATTATTAAGTAATTAATGTACGTAAATACTGCCACACACATTCTTTTTTAAATGTTTACACAATGCGATGCACTTGGACGGTTCTGATAGCCTTAAATGTCTACCTACATGCCTCAGAACCTTAAATGTTTACTTAACATGTATATCACAGAACAGGTTGGACATGAAAAATAAAAATAAATTTGAATAATTAATTGAATAAAATTTTGTTGGCATGTTTTACATGCAGCGTATGCTTGTCATTGATGGCAAGTACAACAACGATGATGGCTTGAGTATAGGTACAATGTGCCAGGCGGGCACCAGAAGTATTTTGGGGAGACACAACAAAGCAAGCTCGTGAAGACCAGAAGAGATAGTGCAGAGGTGCACGTAGAATAAAAGAGTATACTTGATGGCAAAGATCAAGACCAACAACACACCGATGATCACATGGAAAGATCAGAAGTGTAAACTCCAGGAATCAAGCAAGCAACTCACGACAGAAAATTGTGAAATGCGAAACCATGACTTAAAATCCATTTCGGAGTTCCGGATATCGGGAGTTGGAGGAGTCAAGAGTTGAGACTCTTCATCATAGGAGTCCTGAAGTTGCGAAATGAGAAACGCCAAAATCCTGAAACAGGCACATCAACAAAGACTCCATTTCGGAGTTTCACAGACCAAGAAATCAAAGATCAAAGGAATCTTAATTTTTGAAGTAGCGAACCCTGAAATCCCAAAACAGGCACATCAACAATGACTCCATTTCGGAGTTTCGGATACCGGGAGTTGGAAGTGTTGAAACACTTCATCATAGAAATGCCAGAATGCCGAAATACGAAAAACACATTTTGGTGCAAGTTTCAGATACTGGGAGTTGGAAGTGTCAAAACACTTCACCACAGGAATACCAAAATGTCAGAATGCCGAAATGAGAAAAACACCTTTTGGTGCAGGTTTCAGATACCGGGAGTTGGAAGTGTCAAAACACTTCACCACAGGAATGTCAGAATGCCGGAATGCGAAAAATACCTTTTGTTGCAAGTTTCGGATACCGGGATTTGGAAGTGTCGAAACACTTCACCATAGGAATGCCAAAATGTAGGAATGCCGAAATGCAAAATCGCCAAAGTAGTTTATGGATAAATGCTTGGTCACAACTGTGGGCATGTGAAGGAAGGAGCTTGCAAGTTGCAAGGCTCCATTTCGTGATTGAGAGTTGAAAGAATCAAAGTGACTCGCAACAAATTCGCGAAACGCGAAATTGCGAAATGTAGTTTCGAGTAAGGTTGTGGTCACAGCCAATGGTCACCTTTGTGGAAGATGGAGGAAGGATCTAGTGAAACCAAGCTTCATTTCAGAGATCGTGACTTGGAGAGTCAAGATTCATCGCAACAACAATTCACGACATGCAAAATGCCGAAATGATAAAATGCGAAAACACCTTTTGGTGTAGGTTGTGGTCACTGCCTGAGGCCACATGTGAAAGGAAAGGTGAAAGGTGCCAAAGGCACAAGGCTCAATAGGTTCACAGTGTAACTACTAGAAACAACTGATGGTTTCTATCAGAGGACTTGAAGAGACTTCAAGGTGATCGCCAGAGAATATGAAGAGTCTTGAGGCATCTTCCAGTGGAATGAACACTGTTCATAGAGGCTATTGACAGATGTAAGATCGTTGGAGCCTGGAACTGCAACAGAGGGAATGAGCTCGACTGTGAAAAAGAAGAAAAAGAGTCTCACCTACTGGAGAGGCTAAGGAATCTCATCATAACACCCAGTGATGATGAACGCATGGGTATAACTACCAGAAAAGTTGAAGAATTTCCATGATGATCAGGAAGAGGACTCGACATGACGAAAACATGCATAAAAAAGATAGGGTGTTGATGCTTGAGGGAGTGAAGTGGTGATAAGGTGGAGTGGTAGAGTAGAACCCGATTAGGAGAATTGTGGCTCGGTGAAGAGCATGCAGAGGCACTGTGCATGGAGGACGAAGAAAGTGCACAGACAATATAAATACGCAGAACGGAGAAGAGATGGGTGCGACTGTTGAGAGAGATTCAGGTGTGTAGAATGAGGCAAAGTGCAGCAGTTGAAATGCACAAAAGAGTAATGGTGCATTGAATGAACATGGCACATAGAGCATAACAAACGAAAGAACAGAAAGGGCAAGGATGTGTGCATGAAGACAGTGAGGTAGACAGAGCAGGGCAGTGTAGCAGAGCAGTGATGAGACTAGTAAGCCATTGATGAACATTATATCACTGCAATAAATTTCAGTAGCAAAGATTTATATTTAAGGGTGGTAGAGAGGTGCTAGGGAGGACTGTTGTCCTTAGAGGTTCAAGTGGGTTCTTGAACACAGGGAGTTGTAGCTTCCACCTGGTTGCAGCCAGAGAAACCAGGGTGGCAGGGTGGTGCAAGGGAGAACTGTTGTTCTCTGTTATACAGGTTGGTGCCTATGTGACTGGAAGTTGGTGATTCCATCCAGTTGGTGCTGGAACACTTAGGGAATTGTTGCTTCCTTCTAGTGGGTGCTAGAGAAACCAGGGAGTTGGTGCTTCCTTCTAGTGGGTGCTAGAGAAACCAGGGAGTCGGTGCTTTCTTCTAGTTGGTGCTAGAGAAACAAGAGAGATGGTGATCTTAGAAAGTAGTGTCTTGCAAAACAGAGGTTGTATCCTCATTATGAGTTGGTGCTCATAAGTATGATAATGTACAAAATGTAAAGATTACTTATCATATAAAGAAGAAGAGGTTTTTACCCTTTATGGGTTTCCTCAAGCAATATCTGTCTCTGTGTATCTCATATGTGTGGATGATGCTGAATGTTTTATTGCTTACTTCCTTGCATTATTGTGATTGTCATTGAGTTCTCTATAAAGATTTTAAAATAAGCATAATTGTTTAAGCACGGTAACAACTGATTCACCCCCCCCCCCTCCTCTCAGTTTTCCAACAATTGGTATCAGAGTAGGCCCCTTTTATCTAAGGGTATATTCTAGAGCTTAAACATGTCAAGACATGAAGGAAATTCAACCAATAAGGCCCCTCTATTCAATGGAACAAACTTTTCCTTCTGTAAAGTTAGAATGAGAACCTACATAATGGCTTTAGTTGTAGATATCTGGGATGTGGTAGATACTGGTTATGCAAAGCCATTTGTACTAGATAATTAGGATGACAAGCTAGAATTTAGATTCAATGCTAAGGCTATGAATGTTGTCTTAAGTGGGCTTGCAGAAGCAAAATTCATAAAAGTTATGCACCTAGGAACTGCCAAAGAAATGCGGGACAAACTCATTAGTAGTTATGAAGGTAATGAGAAGGTAAAGAACGCCAAGATTCAAACCTACAGAGTACAGTTTGAACAAATGAAGATTAGAGAAGATGAAACGGTTGGAAAATAATTTCTAAGAGTTGAAGAACTGGTAAATGCAATGAAAGCACTTGGTGAAAAAATTGAGGAACCTTCTTTAGTTCAAAAAATTTTGAGATCTCTACCAGATAGGTTCAACTCGAAGGTCTCTACTATAGAAGAACTTAATGATCTAAAAACCTTGGAGTTTGATCAATTTCTAGGAACATTGATTGCATATGAAATGAGAATAGTTAAAGATAAACCCACCTCTAGAGAAGCATCATTTAAGGCAGACAAGAATGAGGATTCTGAGCCTGATGAAATTGAAGCAAAATTTGTGAAGAGACTGAAGAAGGGAATAGGAAAATACAAAGCTAAACTGCCTTTCAAATGTTTCAACTGTGGTAAGATAGGTCATTTTGCAAATAAATGTCCTCGCAAAAGAAAGGATCAAACATGTGATGATGAGGAGAGGCACAAACATAGAAATTGATTTAAAGAGAATAATTTTAAGAAGAAAAGTCTTTGTGTAAAAAATGATGATGATCCTTCAAATGATGAAGACAATGACTCCTCTATTGAAGATAAACTAAATTATTTTATGCTTATGGCTATGGGAGATTTTGATGATGAACACATAGGAGGTGAAATGGATGATGAAGAAGTTGTGGTGGATATGGAAGATGAATTAATCAGTGCTTTGGAAGAAATTGACAGACTCAGAATTAAGAACAGAAAGCAAAAATAATTGCTGATACAGTTTGAGTAAGACAGTAAACAGCCTGATGAAGACTTTTCCCTACTAAAAGTGGAATTAGAAGAGTCAAAGAAAATTGAAGACATTCTGAAACAACAGTTATCAGAAAAGAAGGCAATATGTGAAGCTTTGGAAAAATAAGTAGTGAAAACCAGGAAAGAGCTAGAGAAGTTTCAAGCCTTGTATCATCAGAATCTATCAAGTATCAAAGCATCATAAGAATTGGCCACCATTTTGAATCAACAAAGAAACCCAAAGATGAAAACAGGTCTAGGTTATGAAGAGGGATCAAGTAGTGATCAACCAGGCAACAAAGAAACCATCAAGTTTGTCAAATCTACCATCTATGAAAACAAAAAACTTGCAGAAACAAAAGAAGATAATCATCTGCCCAGGAGGAGTAATGAAAGAGGTACCATAACTAGAACTATGGATCAGAGAAATAATGTACTCTTTGTTCAAAGAAATCATCAACATAGAAGAAATTGATCTTCTCAAAGAAGACAACCATTTTCCAGGTACCAACGTTTTTTCTATGGATATTGTTTCTTTTGTTCTAAATTTGGTCATAAAGATATAAACTATTCTTTAAAATTAAATTGTGAGCAATCAAGACATTCAAGGTATAGATATCTGCCACAACAAAGAATGAGACAACCAAGTAACAAACCACCACAGACTGCAAATCACTTGATGGATGGGAAAAGGACACAGGTTAAGCATAACAATCATTATGATCCTTTAT
>ML795782.1:284596-319298 GCA_009831015.1 Picea engelmannii
TCCAAATTTACATTTAAAAACGTTAAAAATAATATTGAATAAAATTTAAATAATTGTTTATACTATTCATTAAGTAAAAAGTGTTATAGCATTATATAAATTACTATAAATCTTGGTACAATGTTATAATATTCTATAAATTAGTGAGTCTCATGTATATGACGGAATTGTTGGGTGAAAAATGTATATGACGGAAGTGTTGGGTGCAAAATGTATATCACGCTGGACATGAAAAATGAGAATTGAAAATAAATTTCACCTTTATTATCATAAACAAAATCAAAATTCCAAAATTTCAAATTTACATTTAAAAACGTTAAAAATAATATTGAATAAATTTTAAATAATTGTTTATACTATTCATTAAGTAAAAAGTGTTATAGCATTATATAAATTACTATAAATCTTGGTACAATGTTATAATATTCTATAAATTACTGAGTCTCATGTATATGACGGAATTGTTGGGTTCAAAATGTATATCACAGAATAGATTGGACATGAAAAATGAAAAATAAAAACCCGCGACTCCGCCAACCCACGACTCCGTAATTGTTGGGTTACATGGGTTATGTATTAAATATTTCATGTACTATCAAACTTAGATACTAGGTATTTTCGTTGATATACCAGACATTAATAATTTTTTATAAATTTCAAATAAAACTAGTTCGGGAATACTAAATTCTGCATGGATACCACATGTACTGCAACTTGCAACCCACGCTTTTACTCTTGTTCCAACCTAGTAGGGACTACACTACCATGCAACACTTGTTCTATTATGCACATCCATGTTACTAACTTGTCCAATAAAATAAAATAACCTGAATTTACTCAATTGAGAAATCAATGACATAAGGTTAATTATAATATTGAATAAGATCAAGTGAAAATATAATAAAATATAAATACAACCTTGTTTCAAAATGCTTTAGTTAAACTTGGTACTAGGTCTTGTCTTTGCTTCATGGGTATAATTATGGATTTTAAGTTCGTGACCAAAACTTTATAAGCTTGAAGTTACCAAAAATGAATGATAATTTAATGACAAAAAAATGAAGGGACTAGGGTTTAACTTTAGTAGAATGTTATGAACTAGGAAAAATGATTAAAGTGTTGATGAAGTGGATGATAATAAAAAAAGTTCTTTGGACTAAGATTTCCCTTCAAGGTAATCAAGCAGAAATTAAAAGGCAAGGATAGTGAGATTTGAATTTTTTTTACAGGAACATTTTAAGTTACAATATCTTTGACTCCAACTGGGGATGGTGTCTCCTAGGGAGGCACCAAGAACCGTAGACTTGTGCCTTCTATCATTGGGCATGGAGTCATATGTCATCATGAAATCAATTCTCTTCTGTGTCATCACATTCTTTGCTAATAGATCCACCTTTTTGTTCCTACAAATTGGTACCTATATATCTTTATATTTTTGTTGGAGAAAGTCCTTAGCGGACAACAAAATTAGTCAAACATGTGAATCATTGAAAGGAAAAAATAATAATATAATATATATTACAAGGACATTTTTGTAACTTTATGAATCATATTTGTTTTAAAAGGATAAGTCATGATAGAAAAGACCTTTAACATATGAAAAATTACACATATCAAGGATCTCAATCAAACTATGAATCATATTTCTCTTATGCAGACTTTAATGAAATGATTTTTCATTTATTTCAAAACTTTCTAATATATGTACAAAGAAAGAAGCAAAAACCTAACACATAGATAAAATCCTAATGTAGAAACTAAAACCCTAATGCAATAAAATAAAGCATAACACAGGAAAATAAAGCCTTCCTCTCTCAATATAAATGAATCTATAGTTAAAATGATAAAGCTAATGACAATTAAGATCTAAGCATACTGCGATGATAAGTATGGTTATAAAAGATAAAGATTAGCTGAACTTTGTTTTCAGTCTAATTAGATGTTTCCTAAAGTAATCAGACACAATAGGTTAGGCTTGAAATTCAAATCTTTAGTTCTCTATCTTACTCAAAGTAGTTATTGATGGGATTCATTTACTGACGACATGATCAAATGTGTCGAAATAGGGCCAAGTCTGAGAGGACTTTAATGATGGAGTATAAGAAAAAATGTACATATGAGCACCCTCTCATGTTTTCTGACACTTCTTTTCTTCCATCGATCATACATAACCTCGACGGAGACACCCTAGCATCATAGGCCTTGTTTCGCTTCCAGCGAGCATCCATAGCCCCGACGAAAATACCTGCATTTCCCAATCTGAATTTCCTTTCACCGTATCGCTTATTTTATTTTTTTCACTTGAAATATGTTTTATTTATGTAGAGATGGGGGAAATCAACGTGTTTTAAAACACAAGGGATGATACTTGTTAATGAAGATGAGTTGGTATGTTGACGTAATAAAGTATACCAATTTAAATAATTCCATCCCTACAACCTTAACACCATCTCTCCACATAGACCAATCATTATTTAATGTTTTAAGTGGATGTGGAACTTTGACTAGTTAAGATGAGTAGTTTTGAAAATTTGACAACCGAGCCAGTTCCTAGGACTTGATTACAAAAAGAACAAACCTTTTGACCTAATTACTAGGAAAATAAATCTTTTAAAGATGTTAACCAATCTCATAATAACAACATACTAGGGATAAAGTCATCATTCAAGGATATCATTGAAACCAAGACTCTATGATGATAAGAGAAAAAAATTTATAATCCCTGATTATATTTTATTTCATTCAAATTCTTAACTAATCACACTTTGAAAAAGTAAAAAAGAAGGTATAAAATATGTATAGTATCCAAACTAGTATGTTTTTTTTTGTAAGGTTCATAGAAAGATTTCTATTAAATTTTTAAAATATCATACAGTCGAAAAATTCCTTTTGTCGGCCCGCCACTTCGAAAACCAGAACAACAACAGAAGTAAATAACATCTGGCCAAAAGCAATGTTTAAAGTTAGTCCAAACAAACTTAGAGACCATTCTGAAACTATGGCTTTCCAAGCTATAACTATTATTTACTATCATGACAAAAAGGGGGAAACTTGAGAACAAACTTCAAGGGGTTGAAGGCCCCGCACCTGAGTTGCCTGAAGGGTATGCCTGGTAAGTCGGTTGAGCTTCCTAGAGACCCATAGGGTGAGACGAATAATGTGTTGCATGGGGGAGGCAGGCGAGAATCTCGTGAACCATCAAGTGGAGGATGTCAAGCTGGAGATGGAGCGCATTTTTCACATCCTCTCTTGTTTGAAGCATTTGGTCAAGAAGTTTCTTGAGGTGCTAGTATAGTTTGACAGTTCACCAATAGCGTGTGTCTTTTCCTCTGGTATGGACGACGTCTAGAACCCAGTGAATTGTGGTGTCAACTAAATTTTGTCTGTGGTCATCTCGCATTCCTCGCTAACAATATCTTCTACTTCCTCCAGAGCTCTTTGGAAACGCTGAGGGGTGTTCGTGGTGAAGTTCTGAGTGACATTGAATGCCTCCTGTTGGATCCTGGTTTCTAGGACTCCTTCCTTCTACTGCCTCAAGGAGGAAGATCCATGGAAGCCATAGCCTCGTCTGTAACTGGAGGGATAGTGATGCCTAAGGGAAATAGTGTCTTTGATAAGAGTGTGTAGAATGGGGTGGTACAAAATTACAAGAGAATTCCCTAGAGATCCCTCACTGTCTGCAGAAGAGGTCCGAAAGGTTTGGGCCAGTCTTTCATGCATGAAAAAATTGCTAAGTGTCCCAGTCCTACTCTCAGAAAGGAATATCGTCATATGGGAGATTATCATAGAGATGAGGGAGTTTCTAGGATTCCCGAGGACTCCACATTATGAGCATTTATTTATAAGGTGCTCCTTACTTGTTGGCTCTTCCTCGAACCTCCTCCCAAATCCTAAGCCTTGTTGGAGAGAGCCTGTTCTCTGATTTGATATTCGTCGAGACTTAGGTGAGAAGGTATCTTCCATAAATGTTGATTATGGGTGCCGACATAGATTGCTATACTCCCTCTATTATCTGACAGGTGGAAATCCTTGACACGTTGAGCAGAGCTCTGGTACCTGTCCTTTGTTGTTAATTGGTGGGTGATCTCATTGACATCCTGCTAGAGCTCTTCCATAGACTGGTTTGGAAGAAACTCCTGGGTTAAATGATGATGGGGACAACTTCGAGAATGGTCTCGTCGATTGCCATCAATGAGGGTAGTTGGAAGCCATACATTGTTTGAATTACATATGTCCCTATGGGAGTCTAGCTGGTCACACACTGGATAGGATTTGTGGTAGGCAGAGCCTTTATTATCCCTTGCTTTAGTCTCGATATTCCCCTCTTCTAGATTGCTGCATATTTATCTTGCATGGGAGGGGGGTTTCTTGCTCTGCATATGATTGAGGCTAGTGACGCTGGTTCTTTCCAGTCCCATCAGCTGAGCTATTTTCCAGTTATGAGAGTCACTTAGGTGGCTAGTACTTTGAAGTATTTGCATGACGTCCTCTTCTCCCTCCTGGATTTCAACTGATTGAAAGGTCAAGTCTTTCTTTTCTCCTGTTGGGATTTCACCCAATTTTTTTTCCTTGCGAGTCATCTCCATCCTAGAGCTAAGCCTTATGCAATCATTAGTGATTGCTCGATCCTTTGTCTTAGGCTCCATGGAGAGAAGGGCTTGTCTAGTGATGGAGTTACAAGCTTGCACGATGTCCTCCCTTACCGATGGAGTCCAGTCTCTGTCCCACGAGTCTTCCCTAATCCTATAACTTACATTGGCGATCCAGTCTGCAAGATTGTTTTTTGAGCGTTTTATGTGACTTGGGATAATGACATGCATGGAGGTCATCCTCTGCTGAATGACGTCTAGGCTAGCTTCCAGCCTCCAACTCTTTGAGGTTTTTGAAGTCAGGGTGCCTTTCTACAATTTTTTGAACATGTTGATCACTATCTGAGAGTCCCCTTCTATTATTAAATTGTAATACCCATGGGAGTCGACTACATGGAGGCCTTCTTCCAGTGCCTGGAGTTTGACTGCGTAATTGGTATTTATCCCTATTTGATCCTCGTGTATTTTGAGGATTCTTCCTTTACTTGATATGAAGATTCCTCTATACCCTTCCTAACCTGGATATCCTTTTGAGGCCCCATCAAAGTTCATGTTAATAAAACTAGCTGGNAGGAGGGAGGGGGGAAAACTAGTTTTTTTGTGAGGGAGGCTAGATTGGCACTAAGGTTTAGGCCTTGGATTATCGAAACCTCAAACATGTTTCCATGCCAATATTTGTGTTCCCAAGGTTGGGATAATATGCTTTCCTTGATGGAGGTAAGGACTTTGTTCCATAGCTCTTCTGGGGGTTGGGACTAGAGTTTGAAGACCCTACAGTTGCGCTCCTTCCAGACTTCCCAGATGAGAAACCATGGTGTGAGAGTCCACACTCGGTTGACTATAGGGTTTAGAAAAATAAAGGAGGGCCTGTTGATTAATTTGGTTGGTTGTCATTGATGTCAACCCTTCAAGAAAGTCCGGTACCGAATTCTGGTAATACAAAGGTTTGGGTAATGAACCCAAGTTTTTTTGATGTATAATGGTATGAGTTTTGATATATTTACAGGTAAGACTATTCTAGATGGATAGTTCATGTCATGCCATTTCAGGTGGTATGTGGAATGTCACATAAATCCTCACGGTTTGAGAGTTATGGCCTTACGAAGTTGAATGACCCTTATGATTGGCTTGAAACCCCAAAAGGTCAAAGAATTCAAAGTTCTTGTAAAGAAGAAATTATTTAAATAATAAAGTGAAGTGACAAAATCAAAGAGGATTATTTAAATAATAAAGTGAAGTGACAAAGTCAAAGAGGATTATTTAAAGTGAAGTGACAAAGTCAAGGAGGATTATTTAAATAATAAAGTGAAGTTACAAATTCAAAAAATATTATTTAGATAATAAAGTGAAGTGACAAAATCAAAGAGGATTATTTAAATAATAAAGTGAAGTGACAAAGTCAAGGAGGATTATTTAAATAATAAAGTAAATGGAGAAATTTCTAATTCTGGAAAGTGGTTGTAAGAAGGTTAACCCTAAAATAAGGAAAATGGGTTAAGTGGTCAAGTGGCTATTGGATACATGGACAAGTGAAAAATTGGGAAAAGTTCGACATAGGTGACTATGTGGACAAAGTGGCCTAGAAGATGCTTCTAAGAAAGCTATTTGGAGAGTATAAATAAGAGGCAAGGCTCTCTCATTTTAATTACACTTGAGCATATTGAATATCTATAGGTGACTAATGTAAACAAAGGATATATAAGCCTAATTTCAGAGGGAAGGTGAAGTAAAGAAGGCCGAAATTCAAGGGAGGATAAATTCTTTTGTTGATGCTTTCTAAGGTATGTTATTTACAGGTCATCTCACCATTTTTGCAATAACTATTTTTCTAGAATGATTTAGACCGTGAAATTAGGAGGTCATTGAGAAAACATATCCAAGTAGTCGTGGTACAAATTTAAGCTTGTGGCTCATTGTATTTTTGGAGTTACACTCCATGGAAAATAGGGTTTGTGGCTAGTCCTGAAACTAGTCTAAAACATGTGTTTCGGGTAAAAACGTCATAACTTATTCATAACAGATTCAAATTCAGTAAGACCAAATATGTTAGTTAGAGGACAGTCTTTCGTATTCTATGTAAAATTTTCAGATCCATACAACAAATATTCCATGTGGGGCATGCTCTACAAGTTTGCTCTCTAGAATAAACCAAATTTCAACAATGTATGCCATTTTTTCTATAACTCCTTTTTTGAGAGGTTCCAAGTAGTGACACCTAGAGAAATTGCATAAAACACATTGAAGAACATTGTGTACTATTTTTAGATATTTATTCATTACAGGTACATAGTTATGATTATTTCAAGTTAGGGTTGTTGACTAATCCAAAACTAGTCATGCGAGACTAAAGTAAAGTTTGATGAAAATGTTAGTCTCTTGTTGTTAAAGTTAAGGAAGGTTTGTAGGTTGAGGTACAGGTTGGTGCATGGTTGATGCACTTGTTTATGGTACAAGTTGATTACAGGTTGTTTGGTACAGGTTGGTGCATGGTTGATACACTTGTTTATGGGACAAGTTGATTACAGGTTGATGTACAGGTTTATGCATGGTTGATACATGGTTTAGGTTATTGGTACATGTTGTTTGGTGTAGGTTTATTAGTACAGGTTTACAATAGTATATCTCACAATGATAGTGTGATAGTGGTTCCATTATTCTACTTATACGTCAGGGCGGTTGGACGAGGCAAGGACAGTTGGTTGCAATGGCCTTCCGGTTGTAGCCAGAGAACATAGGGGGTTGTAGCCTCCTTCTGGTTGTAGCCAGATAATTTGGGAGTTGGAGTTTCCCTCAGATTGTAGCCTGAGAAATTAGGGGGTTGGAGCCTCCTTCTAGTTGCACCTAGAAAACAAAGGAAGTTGGTGCTTGCAATGAATGTAATTCTTCAAGAAATATAAGAAAAAACATTATGTGGTTTTCTTCCGCTTTGGGTTTCCACGTAAAAACATTGGTGTATTGTGTATGTGTATGGTTGTTAATTTTTTCATTGTTTATTTACTCTGCAAATATTGGATGATAATGCTACATTGATATAACACTTGCATTATATGGTTAAAAAGGATTAGATTTCAATATTACTGATTCATCCCCCCTCTCAGTAATCCAACAATTGGTTTCAGAGCGAGTTCCTTTAGGAAACAATTTAACCACTAGAAGGAGGTCATGGATTATTCTAAGAATGGAGTACCAATTTTTAATGGTCAGAATGGTTTAAAGTATGAGATGTGGATCATAAGGATGAAAGCATTTTTACAGGCACAGGGACATTATATTTGACTATCAGTTGTTACATGATATGATAGTTCAAAAAGGGAAAATACTGCAACCAAGAAGGAATTGAAGAAGAATAACAAAATAGCAATGGATTTCATCTAGGAAGGATTACCTAATATGGTAAGAGAAAAGGTTGGTAAATGTTCATTGACCAAAGAAATTTGGAATAAGTTACATAATGTATATTCTTCACCCATCACAAAATCAAAAAATGCCAAAGAATATGCAGGTATAGAACAAGAAGAAAGATGCTCATCATGTCAGATGGATTGAGAAGAGGAAGAGTATGAAGAAGCATAAGTTGATTACAAAGAAAAATTTATTAGTGCAATTGAATATCTAAATAAATAAAGAGAGGAAAACAAGTCATCCAAGAAAGAATTGATGAAGAAAAAGGAAAGTGTTCAAGGTTCTGAAAAAGCTCAGCAGGTCATCAAGAATTTAAGAACTCAGCTAGAAGAGGCCAAAAGAATTGAAGAAACTCTAGAATATAAAAATAAATGTTTAGAAGCCAACATAAAAACACAAAAGGAAGAACCATAAAAGAGAGAAAATATACTGACAGATCATCTCAAGGAAATAACCGATGACTTAAACCAACTTGAGGAAGAGTTTGGTGAAGAAGAGAGAAGACTCGAAGAAGAAATAATTACATTGAAAATCCAACTTGAAGATGAAAAGAGAACATAAGAGGTCATGAAGTCTCAGGGAATGAAGAAAGAAGAAGAGGTTGAAAAGCTTGAAGAAGAAGTTGTCACACTAAGAGTCAAAGTCGTCAAGCTCAATAAGAATGTTGAAGAGACAGAAACATCCACATCAATTATAGAGAATGAAGAAAAACACTCAAGGTTGCTACAAAATAAGAATGAAAAAAATAGAAAGAGTTATGTAGAAGTACTCAAAGGAAGTAATCATGGTCAACCAGAATCTAAGAAATCTATTGAAGATACATCTTCAAGAAGACCATTCATGTTCAAGCCACAAAGAAGCTTCAATCATGATCATGATCATTCATGGCAGAAATTTAGAAGGACTACACCACAAAGAAGATCATTCACTCCTAGGTATGAAAATTTATTTTATGGTCATTGTTTTTATTGTACTAATTTTGGACATAAGGTTGCAGATTGCAGGTATTATAAAAGAAATGTTCAAGGAAGAAGTGCATATGTGGCCTCACGTAACATTGAATGTTACAAATTTCATAACTATGGACACATAGCTAGTGCTTGTAGAAGCATGATCGATACTTCCATGAAAGAGAACACTGATATTAGATATAATAAAGTATGGATAAGAAAACACGAAGAATAGGTGAACAAAGACCATGTCCTAGAGATCGCAAGATTGGCAATAAAATGAGATGAAGAAAATTCTATAGAAAAAAAGAAAGATGTCAGATATAGAAAGGTTTGGAAAATAATTGAAAGAAAAGAAGGATAGGTAAATAAGGAACATGTTCAAGAGATTGTACTTTTAGGTATTGTAGTGAAAAATGAATCCATAGACATAAAGAAAGTATCTCAGAGAGATGATGAATCTACCAATGAATATGATGATGAATAAACATCAGAGCAAGAATTTTTCTGAGCCATCTGGCTTAGAGACTCCCAGGTAATATGAATATTAGACATGGGGAGTCTATGCGATAGTTGTGATAGACCAAAGAACCATCCTTCAAGCAACTTGCAAAGTTTGAGAAGAGAGATCGGGAGAAATTAGTTAGCAGAAGTACAATTTGATGGATTAATCAAGACTTCATGATAGTATAGTGATAAATGAGTCAGCATTATGGACAATTGCGCAAGTAGATTCTTGGACAGTATGGACGAGAGCATGGATTCATAGATTGGTTCAAAGAGTGGTTCAGAGACAAAGGAACATTATCATAATGGATGATAATTACACAGGAAATGGCTCAAACAATGCTAATGGATTTCAAATCGACAAATATTTTTTGGATACATGCAGTGCATACAACAGTTCACATTCAAAACTGAGTAATGCTCAGAAACAACAATGACAAAACTCCCTACGAACTATGGAAAGGAAGCACAAATAACAACCTCTACATCCAGGTAACTCAAGGTAGTATTTTGTTAATTGAAATTTATGTTGATGATATGTTTTTTGGAAGTACTAATGACAGGTTAAGCTAGAAATTTGCAAAGGATATGCAGAATGAATTTGAAATGTCATTACTTGGAGAACTATCCTTCTTTCTAGGTCTTCAAATACGTCAAAGCAACCAAGGAATTTTTATTTTTCAAACCAAGTATATTAGAGAAATGCTAAAGAGGTTCGGAATGGAAGATTGCAAATCAGTTATCACTCCCATGCAAACCAGTTGCAAGTTGAGCAAAGATGATGATTCAAAGTCTATAGATCAGAGGCAATACAGGTCAATGATTGGTAGCCTACTATATGTGACAACATCCAGACCAGATGTAATGCAAGAAGTGGGATAGGTGGAAAGATTTCAAGCAACACCAAAAGAATCACATGTCTTAGTAGTGAAAAGGATTTTCATATATCTCAAAGGAACAAAAGAGTTCGGATTATGGTATCCAAAAGGAAAGGATCTATCACTTATTGCCTGCACAGATGTAGATTGGGAAGGTTGCATTGTTGACTGATGAAGCACCAGTGGAGCAACGTTCTACTTGGGTGAGTGTTTAGTATCATGACTAAGCAAGAAACAATCATCAGTATCTTTATATACAATCGAGGTAGAGTATATTACAACAACAACATGTTGTACACAGGTTCTATGGATGAAACAAACTTTGACAGATATACAGGTTGAGTATGATGAGCCCATTCCAATCTATTGTGATAATACAAGCACCATCAATATCTCAAAGAACCCAGTGATGCACTCCAAGATGAATCACATTCCAATAAACTATCACTTTCTACGGGAACAGGTTGCAGAAAAGAACATCAGAGTTGAATATGTGGGCACAAAAGAACAAGTGGAAGACATCTTTACAAAACCTCTTCCATGAGAATCCTTTGAGTATCTTCGCCAGAGACTCAGAGTTATTTCTACTCCAAAATGAGTGTTTTTGAATGCTTATCTTATATGTCTTAGATGTAAATGAGGAAGCACCATAAAGTGGACAATTCAGGTTGGGAGATCAAACGAATTAGTTAGGGGTAGCGGTCCCGAATGGAAAGATACATTTTCCGTTGATGAAAAAGGGGGAGATATTTATCAGATGCACAGGACAGAGACATGGTTCCAGGGGGAGCATTGGTCACAAAGATGCAGACATGGTTCCAGGGCGAGCATTGGTCACAAAGATGCAGACATGGTTCCAGGGGGAGCATGAGTGATATGATTTCAATATTGCATCAGTGTGTTGCCATCAATGGCAAAGGGGGAGATTGTTTATTAATTGCGTTGGTTGTCATTGATGTCAACCCTTGTCGAAAAGTTCAGTAGTGAATTCCGGTAGCACAAAGGTTTGGGTAATGGAACCAAGTTTGTTTGATGTATAATGGTATGAGTTTTGATATATTTGCAGGTAAGACTATTCTAGATGGATAGTACATGTCCCATTTCTTGTGGTATGTGGAACGTCACATAAATCCTCGCAGTTTGAGAGTTATGGCCTTACGAAGTTGAAGGACACTCATATGATTGGCTTGAAACCCCAAAAGGTCAAAGAAGTCAAAGTGATTGAAAAGAAGAAATTATTTAAATAATAAAGTGAAGTGACAAAATCAAAGAGGATTATTTAAATAATAAAGTGAAGTGACAAAGTCAAAGAGGATTATTTAAAGTGAAGTGACAAAGTCAAGGAGGATTATTTAAATAATAAAGTGAANTGACAAAGTCAAAAAAGATTATTTAAATAATAAAGTGAAGTGACAAAATCAAAGAGGATTATTTAAATAATAAAGTGAAGTGACAAAGTCAAGGAGGATTATTTAAATAATAAAGTAAATGGAGAACGTTCTAATTATGGAAAGTGGCTATAAGAAGGTTAACCCTAAAATGAGGAAAATGGGTTAAGTGGTCAAGTGACTATTGAATACATGGACAAGTGACAAATTGGGAAAAGTTGGACATAGGTGACTATGTGGACAAAGTGGCCTAGAATATTCTTTTAAGGAAGCTACTTGGAGAGTATAAATAAGAGGCAAGGCTCTCTCATTTTAATTACACTTGAACATATTGAATATCTATAGGTGAATGAGGTAATCAAAGCATATATAAGCCAAATTTAAGAAGGAAGGTGAAGTAAAGAAGGTTGAATTTCAAGGAAGGATAAATTCTTTTGTTGATGCTTTCTAAGGTATGTTATTTACAGGTCATCTCACCATTTTCACAATAACTTTTCTTTTAGAATGATTCAGACCATGAAATTTGGAGGCCATTGAGAAAACATATCCAAGTATCCATGGTAAGAATTTCATCTTGTGGGTCATTTTATTTTTGGAGTTACACTCCGTGAAAAATAGGGTTTGTGGCTAGTCCTGAAACTAGTCTAAAACACGTGTTTTGGGTAAAAACGCCATAAGTTATTCATAACATATCCAAATTCAGTAAAACCAAATGGGTTGTTTAGAATACAGTCTTTAGTATTCTGTGTAAAATTTTCAGATCCATACAACAAATATTCCATGTGGGGCACACTCTACAAGTTCGCTCTCTAGAATAAGCCATAATTCAACAAGGTATGCCATTTTTGCTATAACTCCTTTTATGAGAGGTTACAAGCAGTGACACCTGGAGAAATTGCATAAAACACACTGAATAACATTGTGTATTATTTTCAGATCTTTATTCTTTACAGGTACATAGTTATGATTATTTCAAGTTAGGGTTGTTGACTAATCCAAAACTAGTCATGTGAGACTAATGTAAAGTTTGATGAAAATGTTAGTCTATTGTTGTTAAAGTTAAGGAAGGTTTGCAGGTTGAGGTATAGGTTGGTGCATGGTTGATGCACTTGTTTATGGTACAAGTTGATTACAGGTTGTTTGGTACAAGTTGGTGCATGGTTGATGCACTTGTTTATGGTATAGGTTGATTACAGGTTGAGGTATGCATGGTTGATACATGGTTCAAGTTATTGGTACATGTTATTTTGTGAAGGTTTATTGGTACATGTTTACAAAATATATATCTCATAGTGATAGTGTGATAGTGGTTCCATCATTCTACTTATACGTCAAGGCGGTTGGACGGGGCAAGGTCATGTGGTTGTAGCCACCTTCCGGTTGTAGCCGAAGAACATAGGGGGTTGTAGCTAGAGAATTGGGGAGTTGGAGCTTCCCTCAGGTTGTATCTTGAGAAACTAGGGGGTTGAATCCTCCTTCCAGTTGTAGCTAGAAAACAAAGGAAGTTGGTGCTTCCAATGAATGTAATTCTTCAAGACATATAAGAAAAAACATTATATGGTTTTCTCCCGCTTTGGGTTACTATGAAAAAACACAGGTGTATTGTGTATGTGTATGATTGTTCATTTGTTCATTGTTTATTTACTCTGCAAATATTGGATGATAATGCTACATTGATATAACACTTGCATTATATGGTTAAAAAGGATTAGATTTCTCTATTATTGATTCACCCCCCCTCTCAGTAATCCAACAGGGCCAATGTTCAAGGCTTTCCTTAATGGAGCTTCTCATGCACCCTGAATGCCTGAAGAGGAGCGCCTGAAGGGTCCAAAGATTTTTAGAGTAGGTGCAGGTATTGAATAGGTTCTCAACAGTTTCCTCGTGCATATGGAAAAGGGGGCAATGGGAGGGGCCAGAGAACCCACATTTGCAGAGGTTGTCCCAAGTAAGAGCTTTGTTTAGGGCTAGTAACCAGAGAAAGGTTGAGACTTTCAACCATAGACGTTGTTTTTAAATATTGACACAGATTTGATCCTGAGGAGTTTGTTGTGTTTTTCGGCTACCTTGTAGGCTTATTTCATTGTGAAAGTTTCAGAGGGGTTGGTGCCCCACCTTAGTATGTTGTGTTTTTCATATTTGTGGATTTTCCTTTTGTTTAGATCTTCTAGGAAGTATTTTTTGATGGTGTTGTCAGTTTCACCATTCCAGCCTTGGAAGGGGATCCAATTCCACCAGTGGCTGGTAGTTGTTTCTTTGGTCGAGTAATGAGCAACTCTAGTCTTGTTCTGGGATATCATTTCAACTTTGATTCTAAGAAGAGAGGGTTGTTTCGCCAGTCTAGGGAGTTGTTTCCAGGCATCCTCCCAAAAACAAGTGTCCATTCCATTGTTGATTTCCCATAAGCAGTTCTCTTGAATCAAGTGATGGTTTTCCTAGGCCAGGTTATAGAGGCTTGAACCTAGGTGGGTGTTGTTCATTATGATAATATAATTGGTTTGTTGATTTTGAGTATATTTTATTTTCCATAGTCTAGCCCATTGAGAATGGGGGTTGGTTAGCCAACGCCACCAATTATTTTCCCCTAGGGTGTGGCTGAGGGTTTCTGGATCTCTCAAGCCTAGACATCCTTTGAGTTTTGGAAGACATGCTGCTTCCCATGAAACTAAGGACCATTTCTTCTTTGTATTTGTGATCCTCCATAGGAATTCTCTTTGGAGATTCCTCATTTCTATGAGAATATATTTTGGGGCTGCCATAGCTGAGAGATGATAAATAGGTAGATATTGAAGGACCGTTTTCATGAGGATGAGATGTTGAGCGAATGAAAAGCCCAGCTGCCCATCCTTTTTTCCATATTGTCTAGGAGGTCCTCCCAGATTTTCCTTTTTTGGGAGTTTCCTATGAGGGGAACTCCCAGGTAGTTGGACAAAATCTTGCTAGTTTGGAACTCTAGGAGACCTACTAGGTGTCGCTAGATTGGTTGGGGGGTGTTGAAGAAGTAGATATTGTATTTCTCTTTGTTGACACACATACTTGAGGCTTCAAAGAAATCATTGAGAACATTATTGATTGTTAGTGATTCTTTCACCATTGGAGAGGCCATTAGCATGTTGTCATATACATATTGTTGATGGGAGAATGGGCATTCTTCTCCATGGAGAGATAGCCCTTTCCAGTTTCCGGTTTGCACTTATTCTTTGATTGTTCTTCCCAAGCCTTCTTCCATTAGAATGAAGAGTAAGGGAGAGAGGGGGTCTCCTTGATGGATACCTCTAGAAGGGGAGAAGGTCGGGGAGGGGGGTTCATTGATCAATATAGAAAAGAAGTTCAAGGAGAGTAGAAAGGAAATCTATTATATCTAGGAATCACTAAACCCAAACATCACCAAAATACGAAAGATGTAGGTCCAGTTCAGGTTGTCAAAGGATTTGGAGAGGTCTAGTTTGATGAGAATTTTGGGCTTGTTGGAGGAGTGGAGAGAGTGGATGAGGTCATGTGTGAGGATAATTTTGTCTAGGATTTTTCTTCCTTCTACATATCCTAACTGCTCCAGGGAGATGAGGGAGGGGAGAAGGGGTTTCGGTCTATTTGCAATGATTTTGGAAATGCGTTTATATATAATGTTGCAAAGGGAGATAGGGAGGAATTTATGGGGGGTTTTGACCTTCTCCTTTTGGGGGATGAGGGAAAGGAAGGTGGAAGTGAACACTAGGAGGAATTTTTTGAATCTTCTGGAGTCTTCCACTGCTTCCAAAACTTCAATTTTGATTACTGACCAACATGCTTGGTAGAAGTCCACAGTGAATCCGTCTGGTCCTCGAGATTTTCCTTTCGACATTTCCCAAAGAGATTTCTCTACCTCTTCCATTGTAATTGACCTCATCATGGCTTCATTTTGGTTTGCATTTACCAATTTAGGAATGTTCTGAGCAATCCTATTAATGGAAAATGTTTTTTTCTACTGCGGTTCTTACATGAGAGTTTTGTAATAATGAAGGAGCTCAGATTGGATGTCTTGGTGATTGCTGACCTTGTTATCTTGTTGGTATTTTAGGGAGACAATTATGTTCTTGTGTCTCCTTTGAATCATCGAGTTGTGGAAGAACTTGTTGTTTCTCTCTCCTTCTTGCAGCCACTAGATTCTTGATTTCCGTCTCCATAGAATTTACTCTTGCTTTTATCTGGTTGCTATCTGGGCCATGAGAGAGATTTCTTCCTCAACTAGCTCCATAGAGTGCCTAGAGGCTATCATTTGTTGTTGGTTTTGTTTAATTTTTTCTTGAAGTTGGTGCTTGTATTGGATTGTATTGTCGAATACTGAATTGTTCCATTCCTTGATTTTCTGTTTCAAGTTCTTCAATTGTTGCTGGAATTTATACATCAGGGAGCCCGAGTTGATTGTTGTTTCCTTCCACCAAGAGGCAAAGTTGGAGTGAAAAGATGAATTTGAAATCTAGAAGGATTCAAAGCAGAAGGGACGGTTCTTGGGGGTAGCTAGGAAATTAGATGAAAGGGAGATGGGTCAGTGGTCAGAGCCATGATATGGAAGAATGGTAGCTTCTAAGGTGAATTTTCTATGGAGAAGGGATTGTGAAAGAAGGAAGAGGTATAAGAGAGAGGCTATGTGGTGGTGGACAACTCAGTGATTGCTCCAAGTGAAGGTACCATTTGAAGTTTCCCAATCAACCAAGATCAAGTCACCCATGGTTTCTTTGAATTTTTGAAATTCTTGTTCCAGGCGGTTTAAACCTCCACTTTTCTCCGAGAGAGAGGTTATTAGGTTGAAGTCTCCACCTATGATCCAAGGATGGTAGTCTATGAGGGGTGCCAAGTGAGACAAGGACTATAGGAAGGAGAGTTTCTCTTGCAAAGATTGGGGGCCATAAACATTCGTGAGATATCCTGTAAAGTTAGAGCCTATGGGTTGGAATTTGAAAATTATGGAGTAGTGGGTGGTGAAGAAGGAGGAGAGGGTGATTTTGTAGGGGTTCCATAGGATGGCTAGGCCGCCTGAAGCTCCTTCAACATCGATGGATATAACATTACAATTTATCCAACATTTAACTGCCATTTTTTCCATTGTTGTGGAAGAGAATTTAGTTTCTTGTAACAACATGATTGAGGGTTTTTCTCCATATAACATGGTATTTAAGCAATTTTTCTTACTAGGGTTGTTAAGGCCTCTGACATTCCAAGATATGTATTTCATTAAGGAGGTTGAGTTAGGGAGGAGAATTTTTCCACCACGCCCCTTACTCGTCCAGAGTTTAGAAGGAGTTCTCCCAGTTCTTGTAAGAGTTTCTTGTTGGAGGGTCTTCCTCTTTTTTTGTCATCTTTGGGTGCCTTGATAAAGTCTTTGCTGGAGTTGTTTTTAATTCATATAGAAGTAGATCCAGTGTTATTACATTTTTGAGTCGTTGATCCCTTCTCTTTGTTCCTAGATTTGATCAAAGTGCTTTGCAGTAATCTTATTTGTTGATCTGGTATTGAGTGTTCCTCTTTTCATTCACATGTTTCTTCTATACCTTGCAAACCTAGCTCCTCTAGATCCATGTCTTCTATATCATCCTGCTCCGCCTTTGGGGAGTCAGAGGGGATCATTGGTTCATCTTGGTTTTTGGGTTGGGGGTCTGGAAAGGGAGGGTTAGAGGTGCTTTGAGTGGTAGGGGTCTGTTCCATCCAGGTTTTGGAAATTTGTTGGGTTTTGACCGAGGGTGTTGGAACTGGGGATTTTTTCTCAGGAAGGTGGGTGAGGGAGTCAAAACTATTGCTGATGTGGGGGCCTTTTGGGTTGGGATGGGTGGGGATTTTTTTTGGGTCTTTTCGCTTAGTCTAGAATTTTTCGAATCCTACCTCATCTTTATCCTAGTGGGGTGTGGGATCAACTTGCTTGTTCAGAGGGAATTCTCAGAAAAGGTGCCCATGAGCATGGTATTTTCGGCAGTGAAAGGGAATGTGCTCATAATCTAGGGTCTGAAGCTAGTATGTGTCTCTATATATGAGGAAACTTGAGGCAGGTAGAGATTTAGAGACATTGAGGTAAACATAGATCAGAGCAAAGGAGGTGTAGCAGCCTTGGAGTGTGGATTCTACAATTATGACAAAGGAACCAAGAGTGTTCCCTATTCCTTCTAGGATTTTCGAGCGCCAATACTCTTGTGGGAGAGAATACAATCTGATCCAAACCGGGGCTATGGTGAAGTCCTCCTTTTCCAGGCTAAAGTTCTCTTTCCAGATCGTCATGTAGAGGCTGACAGAGTTGAAGAAGTATGGTCCTCCTTGGAAGACCCTTTCCTGATCTTCCACTAGGTTGAATATGGATGTAAAGAATCATTTGGATCCCAGTTTGAGAGTGACATCTCCTTTGGGATTGCATTGGGTTTTGATCCACCAAGTGAGGGCCTTCTCGGAAGGCCAAAGGCCCATGAATTTTCAAATGAGGGCATGATCCTGCATGTATTGAATATCTTCCCCTAGAATGCGCAAAAATATTTTGTACTGTGAAATTTCCTCTACCTGAAAAATGCAAGAAGAACGGATTTTCTTGTCATCTTTCAAAGTCTTGGTAGGGTTTCCTTGTTCCCTTTTCTCTATTCTGTGTCCATTGGGTTGGGATATCCTATGGATGCATGGGTATGAGTGGAAATCTGGGTCTTTCAGCTACTTCCATCCACCATGTTTCGATAAGAGGAGGAGAATCCTCCATTAGTGGGGGCCACCATTGTTGAAATGGGAGATCATAATAGTAAGAAGTTGTAGAGCGAAAAAATTCAAGAGAAACTCTCATCTAAACTAGTATGTTAATGCTTTATAAGAAGATTATTTATGTACATGTTTTCCTACCCTAACCATCAAAAGTAGTTGGGTTAGGTATAATCAACATGCCAATGTAACCATGCCATCATTTTATTTACAAAAGGAAAATTAATAAGGTCTTGAATAAAAGATAAAGTAATAAGCTCAAATAGAAGAGACCCAACCTTAATACATAATTCATACTTACATTCCAATTTTAATGCATTTAAAAATATGTAAGAAATTGGTGTTTCTAATAGGAAAGACTCCAACCAGGCTCCAATTGGATCTTCAAATATGTTACTATGAAACTCTTGGTTCTCCAAGGTATATACAGGTATATTATCTTTCAGTGGATAAAGTGGCAAACTAGTTGCAACCATGCATCTCCCTACGTCATCTCTGACTTTGTTGATATATTATTCTCCTTCAAAACACTTTGGATGTCTCCTTCACTTACCATGCCTTCAAATCTTCTCAATATTTGCTTCAGTAGTATGACTTTGTTTTCCTGTAAGCTTTTACAAAAGTTTTCAACATAATCCCATATATAATCATTACCTTATAAACATTGAGGTATACTCCCCTTAGCATATTGTATGTTAAAATAATGAGAAAGGATTAGTATTATACAAGTACTACAAATTTGCTCATCAAATATCAAAGAATTTGAATGTTGATTAAGTTTTACATTAGTTTCAGAATCATGAAAAAAAGATAAATCAACATTATAAAACACGTTATCATGCATCAATTCCTTTGTATTCTCAATGGAAATTTTAGAAAACATACATTTATTTTCTTATTCAAAAACTTCGGTTACTGGTTGATTGTATATTTGGTCTTCAGATGGTTTTTCATCACTAACATAAGTGGATTTACTGCTGGAAATTTATGCTAATGAATGAAGAGAAATTCAGTCTTCATGTTGTTTATGGAAATCAACATCATCATTTGAATCATCATACCTTGGTTGATTGTCAAAAATTTGTGGAGATGTTTCTTGAGAAGTTTTATGTTCTTTAATACTTGCATCAAGAAAACAACTTTGTATTTGATATTTATCATGATAATTGATCATTTGAACAAAAAATTCTGGACAATAGTTATGATGTGAATTTAGATCTTTGATTGAAATTGCGTTGGATGATGTTTGAAAATAATTATCACTATATTTATCAAAATCAACATAATTAGGTGAGCTATTATAAGATTTTGAAAAAGATAATGAATAATTATGTCCTTCTTTGTTCACATATTGGTTTTCAAAAATGATTGCTCAGACACGAGTTTCATTAACATAAGTAAATGACAACAATAAATCTTTACAAGATTCATTATTTGAATCATCATAATGGTCATAGATAGGTTCGTCATTTGCAAGTTTAGAAATATGCTTAATTTCATAATCATTATTGAAAGATTCATGTTTATATTCATCTTCAATTATTTCATGAGAAAATAGATGATCTTTAGGTTGTTTACATAAGTATTTAGAAATAATATCATTATGAGTACCATATTGATGCATATCTTGAAAAATATTTTCAACAATATAATCCTGATCAACCTTATAAGTAGAATCATTAAAAGATTCATTATGTAAATATTTAAAGTCATTATAAATGGGCTTACTAATGTAAGTCCCACTGACAACTGATAATTATCTTTCATGATTAGCTAACTCAAAGAAAGTGTAATTATTTGGGGTATGTACTAGCTCTTGAATAAGGTTTGTTTCAATAAAAACTTCATTAATTTGTTGATAGTTCTTTATCAAAGATCCGTCCTCAGTCTTGATCTTGACAATTATTGAAAATTGAAATGTTATTTCATTGTAATATTAATTTATCATGATAGACATCCTTATTTAAACCTTTATAATCATCAGTTTCTATCCTTTACTCATATATCTCATTGTCATCAAAAAGGGAAGAAATGCATAAATTCTCATTATTGAATACATCAGTCTTAATTGAATCTTGAAAAATATTAGGAATATAATTTATTACAGTAGAGTGTGTTTTGATATTCCTACCTTCATGTGAACTTCTTAAAACTCGAGAAGGTATTTGTATTTGTTCTTTATAAGAAACTAATTTTTTTAAAGATTCTTCCTCTTGCTCTTGTAAATCAAGGCTTTGTTTAAGACCATAGAAGAACTGTTCGGCAAATATTTTTTTATCCTCTATAGAAAAGTATTTGTAATAATCATAATAGTGAACAAAAGATGTAAATAAATCAATATCTTTCTCTTCCAAAATATCAACATATTTTGTATCTAGAAAATATTCAAGAATAATTTGAAACTCTTGATTAATATCAGGGAAAGAGGAAAAAGTGTCATATTTTTCATTTTGATATTTATGAAAAGAAATCATATCTTCTTGAAAATCTAGTTGGATAATTTCACAACTACTTTCTTGCTCAAACTCTTCATCGGTAAATTCATTTTCTAGTTCATTGTTATAGGAGTTATGTTCTATTTTATATTCTACACTACAACAATGTTCGAATAGAAGTTGAGTTCTATAGATTAACCTACAATGATTGTGAAAGTATAAATGAAAATATTTCAAAGAAGAAATACTCTTAGGAGGAAGACCTCTAAAAAATTCAAGAGCATCTCTTTCCAAAGACAACATAAAAAGCTTCATTAACACATATTCATGAACAATACCTATCATATTCATACAATCATGAAAATCTTGTAAATGTTGACCAGGGATATCATCATCATCTTCTCGAAACCGAGGAAGACATTTAACCCACATATTAATATCAGGAATATTGTTAAGAAAACTAGGTACAACAGAAAAAGCAAAAGGAGCATACCTCGCAGCTACTATGGAAGTAGTAAAGTTTTCCATTAAATTTTTTTGGAGTTGCTTAAATGTACAGTCACCAGGTGAAAGTTTTCTTAAAAATATTTTCTTTAAACAACTGAAGACCTATTTTTCTATCATTTTTCACCACCAAGAGTCAGAACTTAAACCTTGTCACACCCCAAGGAAAATAAACTTTTTAACTTCAATCCTTGACAATGATGCCAAAAGATGTTGTTCCTCAAAATTGCCCCTAGATAGGGAACAATGTCAAGGCATCCAAAGAGACCTTTAGAAACCTCTTCCCGCTTTAGGGTTTCAAGTTGGCTCTTGAGCCAAAGGGGGTAACCCTCAATTTGTCACCACTGTATTTTTTCTAAGTTACCTTAGAGCAATATTTTAATATGCAGTCTTAATGTCATATTTGGAAAATAAATGAAATGATAAAAACTAGAGAATAAAAAGGAAGAAAGAGAAAGACAATATCTCCAAACAAATAATGAGACCAAGACCTCTCTAATGGGCACCTTTCTCCAACATGCAAAGTCATGGAAGATTTAGAAGATGGTTCTTAAATACCAGTGGGAATAGCATGGTATTCAATGGCATTGAGGAATAACATGATCCAACTTTTCCCAGTATTCTATTGATATTCCTATAGGTGTAGTACCTGGATCCAAAATATCCACTGATCTTTTTCCACCAACATATCTTCCATCTTGATCTCTCATAGCTCAAAAATTTTCCCATTATATTTCTCAATCTTTGTTTTTGAACTGCTCACCATTTCTTTTCACCAGAAGAATCAATACCATAGATCTCCCACTATAAGAAGGTTTATCAAAGACCTGAGCCAAACCCCGGATGACAAAGGCATCCCCCTGAAGCCAATAACCGCTTTGAGACCAAATGTAGATTTTAACCTTATACAATAAATTACTTCAAATGGACTCTTAATAAAAATAGAAAAGATACAATGAAACACACACACATTACACGTAGATTTTATCCTGGAGACCCAAACTAGGAAAACCAACAACCTATTTAGAGTCGCACATCTATTTCTTTATATTCATCTTATATATATATATATATATATATATAATCCCATGGTTGTAACGCTCACTATATGAACGAATAAAAGAGCCATTTTTATTACAAGGGAACCCACAATTTACACATATAATCAAGTTCCATCAATCACTTATTAAGTTGATATATATGCTACACGAAGTAATGCTTCAAAATTTCTATTTCATTATTATTAAAATAAGAGTACCACCTTATTATTATTCGCCAATATTAATTTTCAAGAAAATACAAGGTTATTGGATACATAAAGGTAACTTACACTTTGAATTGTTTTTATTCAATCCTTAGATGTGCATTATGAATGTTAGACTATCCAATATCCAATAAAAAGAAATTCGTCTATCTTCACTAACTAAGACTATGCAAACTAAAATGCATTATTCTAAATTTTTTAAGCCCAAGGACCAAAAATCAATCAATTATTAATCACTTACTTACTAATACTTTATATTGTAAAGGATAATTTAACTCTTAATCCAACCCTTATAAAATCCCTAGGAAGTAAAATAAAGTTCAAACTAATACAAGGATGAAACATTACCCATGTCTTGTATCACATTGTATTATCTAAGATTGTAAGATTTCTTTTATATATATATATATATATATATATATATATATATATATATATTTGTAATTCTCTTTTTTTTTTTAAACATAAAGTCTTTTATTATAATTAACTATTAGAAAACCTAATACGGTACCTCAATTTCTTACATAATTTCTAGCTTAGACTATTAACCTCATCCAATTTATATTCATAAGAATGAGATAATTAGTAAGTGAAGCAATTTTATTGTAGCATAGGATACGATCGTGCAACATCAATTTAAAGGAAGGATCAATTAATTAAAGAACTCAGTTCCTTGATTTAAGAGATATCGTAATTTAGGTCGAAACATAAATAAAATTTCAATTTGTGTTAGCATGTATTAGCACTCCCTCTCAAAGTAAGCACTACCATAATTATGACCGTTACAGAACGTAAAGGAGTCCATTATACACAGACATTCGTTCTAGAATTCGCCTAAAACTTGTCTTAGCTTATCTACCAGTTAAGATTTAGATAAACGTCATACCTCTATGCTGACTTCCATTTCGGGTGTCTTAGTCTCCTATTATCACCATGAGCGGGAAAATTTTCCAAAGGAAAWCAAAACATTTTAAATAAAATGGGTTTCAAGATATTCGAATAAAATCTAAAGGAGTCATCTGAATGTTTCTTCACCCCGAATTTGGATACAGTTTGAGAATCGGTTACCAACAATAGGACTGTCAATCTACTTGCTCTCTATTCGATTTAATTGTGAAAGTATTTAGGTGCAGAGTGATCAGATATAACTTAGACTCTGTACGAGCATGAGTCTGAAATTCCAAGGCAATACAAGTTGGCAAGATGATGCCCAAGAAAAAAGTGACGAACAAGACAAAGCATGCACTGAGACTATAAGGCAACTGAACATATTCACATACAAAAAATCAATGGTGACATGAAGACTACAAATATTTTTCAAAAGAAATCCTGAAGGATAGGCTCGTTGAAAAATAACCCATTCATTTCATCCATGTAGAAAATGATAGTTTAAAAGTCAAACTACATGCAATGCTCCAACGTTTTACCTTCTTCTAAAAGTAATCCAGAGTTGGTTTAGCATATTAAAATCAGAAAGTTAGTTTCGTCTAATGCAATAGAGGATCATTGTTACACCGAATCATATGCATCTCTATCCAAGGGACACTCTAGAAACAAAGAATGGAAATGGACAATTTAATTGATACGCCAAAAGAGTAAAAGTCCAGAGTAGGTATCACAAATTTCTAGATACAGATTACGATTTACCAATACAAAATTTTGAGGTAGCTGTCTACTAAATCTTTGGAAATTTTACTACCTTCAAGTCAACGAAAATTATACATGTATTCTATGAAATTTGAACTTAACAATCGTAAGAATAATTTTCAATAAGAATCACGATTACATACATGAACAGTCGAAATAACACAATATTGGTGACCAATTTACTTATAAGAGTTGTTTATAATACTTGTCCCAACTCATTTTTGTGATCAAAACCCTTAATCATTGAAGATATACTAGTTATCAATTACCACACTCAACTAAAATAGTTTCAACGATATAAAATTTTACTTGTGAGCACCAGTCATGAAATTTCTCTTAAACTAGTTTATTCAGAACTCAAGAAAAATAAATTCTTACAATCCTCAGATTTCTAGAACAAAATCCATTTTTAAAAGAAAAGATCATTACTTAAAAACGATAAGAATAGGCATCAGAATTTTCACGAACAACTCAAAATATATATATATATATATATATATATATATATATATATATATATATTATTAACAAATTAAGAAAATCCATGAGACAGAAGAAGGAAGATTACAACCCACTCACAAATTTACAGAATTTGTGACTTCATCATTTCAATTCATCTGATCCATAATTTATCGTTTACATATTCAAGGAATTCAACAAAACAACAACATTAAAAGTATTAAAATATTGTCACCAATTGAGAAGATGTTAACACTGATCTATTGTTTGGAGTTTTGTGCAACAATCCTCTCTTTCTTGCCAATTCACGAACTTCATCAGTACCTTCCAGCCAATGCTAGGGGTAATCTTCTTTCCCCTTAGTCCCCCGAGCCACAAAGGGGCCACACACAAAAACCAAAAAAAAAGTAGCACCAAAACTTGCCCTCTCAAGGAAGAGCTTCCACTCTTGTCACAAGTTTTGAACCCAACTCTCAACAAGTAAACTAGTTTAGAAAATTTTTGGCAGCATAACAATACTTTTCAAAAATACCTTTCTCCCTTTTTCTCCCTTACTTTTATAGAAAGAGTCCCCATGAAAAATTTCCTCATGCACAAATAATATTTTTATTTATTTAATTAAATGATTGTTCATCCACTACACGTGTCACACTCTCCCCAAGTTGCACATGTAATTTCTCTTTTTATTTTATTTAATTTGACAATTTTCCTCACATTCCCCAATGTGATCCTATTTTTTCTCTTAGTTGTCCCTTAGTTCCCCAATCCTTTATTTAATCTGTGTCCCCTAACTAGATTTTAGTTTGAGTTGGATTATGAGTCTTCTTTTAGTTATGATTAGTGGTATATTGACTCAAGATTCTACTCTATGTGAACCACCTATTCTCTCATGTTTTCAAGTTATTTTTATTTATAAATCCCTTTTATTATTTTCATGCACACATGTGCATCCACCAAACTTTTATTATTTTTACTTCATTTACCTAGCTTACTAGTCTAGTTCCCTTATTTCTTTTTATGTTTCTAATTTATTCAACCATTTTAGACTTAGAATCTTGTTAGATTTCTTAGTTTTAAATTTAAATAATTAATTAACCATTATATTATAACAAGGTCTAAATTTTTTTGTTGTATTTTCTAGGCCATCTAGATTTTTATTAACTCATAAATTAATCGCACGATGTTCCCTTCAAGATGCACCCAAGGGTGCCACTCACCTTTGACTAGTTTGGAAGTTTTTCCGACACTTGGAGTCAACACTCCACTCGGTCGACCTTGTGAGAGACTAAGGGTTGTCTAAGGAATAATGATTTCACCTTATTGATTGCTCTTTACAATTCCTCATGAGTGACTATCTTAGTCCACCCTCACGACATCATAGACCTCTCAGAACGAGGTAATAATTAACCATGTGTTCAGGTCACGGCGGGAGTGCTAATAGGATGTGACAGTGATAATGCCACACTTCTCCCTCATCTGTCTAGTTTCTGTGTATGACCCCTTTACTCCTTATGTGATTCATATTAAAAAGCATCTCCAAGCTTGCATCCACTGACAAGGGAAATGTCAATAATCCATATGCACAATTTCCATACTAAAATCATCATATAAATAACATGCGTGAAATGAAATACTCAAACGAAATACAATCCACTCCCTAACTCAATACGGAGTCCAAGGAAGTTCGTTGATTCCCTCGGCATCCCCAACCTGTCATATATCCTGTACACTCAGGAAAGCTCATCAATAATTCCTATCAATATACATGCATCTAGAAATTAACATATAATAACAATGACATCATAACATAACTCATAATCAAATCTTAATCAAAGTGTATCATAACCGGATCACTTGCTCACAACTGTCCTCAAAGAATAAGTTAATATAAAAATGTGCTCAGTTGAAATGGATGTTACATACACCCCCTCTTGTTTTAAACCTCAACGACACTCCCTGGTTTCTTCCTACAATTACTCTGCTCTGTCCCAAATCATCAATCAAACTTAACCATTTTGTATTGTAGTTAAGTGTCACATCGTGTGATTCTAACCAATCCATTCTGATCACTATATGGTAATATCCCAAGATTGTAACATATAGGTTTACACTCATCACGAAGTCACCTGAGTTAATGTTACAATCTTTCACCTTTCCTCCAACCTTTTGCTTGGCACCAGATGCCATTTCCACATGTCTAAAATCATCTTGTTTGACTGCCTTGACCTTAATTCTTTTAAGTGCAACACTAGAAATAAAACTCTTAGTAGCTCCTGGATCTATCAAAACACTAAACTGCTGATCAACTATTGTACCTGAAGTCTTTAGCACTGTAGACTGATGCTCGACCTGACAATTATTCACTGCTGCATGAATCCTGTGGGCCTTGCCCAAATCTCCAACAGTTGTCGGTCCTATTGATCCGACAACTTTTTCCTTCTTAATAGGAAAATCTCTTTGGTAATGTAGCTCTCCACATGTCCATCATCCATTCTTTGGTCCATTGCTCCTAGTCTCAGAAGTAGAAGCTGTTGGCCTAAGATTCTGTTGTACTGGTATATTTTGTGGACCAAATCTAAACTATTGCTACTGCTATGGATGATGTTTTTGTTGTTGTTGTGGTGCTCTGTAAGGATTCCTTTGCTGAGGAGTCTGTCGATGCAGTGTCGATAATACAAGTCCTCTAGGCATATCATGGTGCCCATAATTATGTATAGATGGTGTCTAAAGTTGTTGCGCTCCCAATGTCGCCTGTCCTATCTTTCTGGAAGGAGTCCTGCCCTGAACCCCACTATTCAGATTTTCCTCAGTAATGAGGGCCTTCTGAACTGCATCGTGCAATTCCTGAGGCATCAATATCCTCACCTTTGTATGAATGTTGAAGTTGATGCAGAACAAAAAATTATTAACCTTTAACTTCTCCATGTTCATATGTTGTGCATATATGAGTAGCTCCATGAACATGGCCTCATATTCTGATACCATATGATTACCCTGTCATAAGGCATTGAACTAATTAATATGGCACTCAATGAATTCCTCGGACAAGTACCTCTCTTGGAATCGTTCCTCGAACAATTCCCATGACACGTCTTCAACGACCATGTTTAGTTGAGGTAATAGTTTCTTCCACTAAAGAAGTGCACTCCCCTTCAGCTGAAATACCTCCATGCAGACCTTCATGTTGGAGGTGTAATCACGAATGGAAAAGCACATTGCCATGTTCTCCAACAATCCCTCGAAGGATAAGCCGTCTATGGCACCCATGAACTCAAGAAATTTTACTTTCTCTAGTTCCCTTTGTACACTAATGCTAACCACTGGAGGGTGCTATGAACCCTCATTGGGCATAGACATTTTTCCCTCATCCCAATCAAGGAGGTTGATCAATGCCTCTGACATCCTCTAAAAGGATCTCATCATAGATACCACATCTCCCACTGCAACCTACTCCTGCTCAGTAGTCTTCTCATCTTCTTGTGGGTTATATCGAGATTTGACATGGATACACTCGGAGGAGGCATACCTCTTCCTCCCGCACCATGACGTCTACTCATCCTGTGTCCTCTAACCATGATACCTACATGGAAAAATTTCAAATTTATTAGAAATACATATTTAACTATCAAATTCACAGTGGAAGGCATAACGGTCCGGTGTCGTAGGATTGAACCCGGTCTGATAAATTATGTAATGCTCCCTATATGAAAGACTAAAAGAGATAGATCAATAAACTTTAACTTTTATCAAGACAATCATGGAGTACATTTTTTTTTATTATTTTATTTTTTAACCATTTGTATTACAAGGGAACCCACAATTTACACATCTAATCAAGTACCATCAATCACTTATTAATTTGATATATATGCTATGCAAAGTAATGCTTCAAAATTGCTATTTCATTATTATTAATATAATAGTACCACCTTATTATTTTTCACCAATATTAATTTTCCATCAAGAAAATAAAAAATTATTAGATACATAAAGGTAACACTTTGAATTATTTTTATTCAATCGTTATATGTGCATTATGAATGTTCAACTATCCAATATCCAATAAAAAGAATTTCCAATAAAATGAAATTTGTCCATCTTCACTAACTAAGACTATGCAAACTAATGCACACTATTCTAAAATTTTTAAATGTAGGGACCAACAATCAATCAACTATTAATCACTTACTTATTGATGCTTTATATTGTAAAGGATAATTTAACTCTTAATCCAACCCTTGTAAAATCCCTAGGAAGTAAAATAAAGTTCAAACTAATACAAGGATGAAACATTACCCATGTCGTGTATCACATCAAGTATTATCTAAGATTGTAAGATTTCTTACTTATATATATATATATATATATATATAATTCTCTTTTGTTTTAAACATAAAATCTTTTATTATAATTAACCATTAGAAAACCCAATACGATACCTCAATTTCTTACATAATTTCTAGCTTAGACTATTAACCTCATCGAATTTCTATTCATAAGATTGAGATAATTAGTAAGTGAAGTAATTTGACTGTATCATAGGATACGATTGGAATCAATTTAAAGGAAGGCTCAATTAATTAAAGAACTCAGTTCCTTGATTTAAGGTTAAGAGATATCGTAATTTAGGTCGAAACAAAAATAAAATTTCAATTTGTAGTCTCTGGTCAACTAAGATTTTCAAGGCAAAGTATGAAGAATCAGGATCGGGCTCAAGATACCTAATCCTCCCAAGACGGAGTTAAATGCGTGCCACTATCACCTACGATTAGCAAGCATTAGTGTCATTCATAGGTGTCCTATATTCAAACTCCCGAATAATATTTGTCTTTCGTAGGTGTCCTATATTCAAACTGGCATTTCAGGATTTCGGGTGTCTTAGTCTCCTATCAACACCATCAGTGGGAAAAATTTCCAAAGGAAATCAAAACATTTAAAATAAAAGGGGTTTCAAGATATTCAAATAAAATCTAAATGAGTCATCTGAATGTTTCTTCAGCCCGAATTTGGATACAGTCTGAGAATTGGTTAACAGTGACAGGACTGTCAATCTACTTGCTCTCTATTTAATTTAATTGCACAAGTATTTAGGTGCAGAGTGATCGAATATAACTTAGACTCTGTACCAGAACGAGTCTGAAATTCCAAGGAAAGACGAGTTGGAAATATGACACCCAAGACAAAAGTGACGAACAAGACAGAGCATGCACTGAGACTAGCATGCAACTAAACATATTCACATACATAAAATCAGTGGCGAAACGAATAATATAATTTTTTTTCAAAAGAAATCCTAAAGGATAGGCTCGCTGAAAAATAACTCGGTCATTTCATCCACGTAGAAACTGATAGGTTTAAAAGTAAAACTGCAGGCAATTCTTTGATGTTTTACCTTCGTTCTAAAAGTAATCTAGAGTTGGTTTAGCATATTAAAATAAAAAAGTTATAATTTCTTCTAACACAGTAGAGGATCATTGTTACAACGACTCATATGCATCTCCAGCCAAGGGACACCCTATAAACAAAGAATGGAAATGGACGATTTAATTGATACACAAAAGAGTAAAAGTCCATCATATATATATATATATATTCAAGAACAACTCAAGATATATATATATATATATATATATATATATATATATATATATATATATTAACAACTTAAGAAAATCCATCATACAGAAGAAGGAATATTACAACCCATTCACAAATTTATAGAATTTGTGACTTCATCATTTCAATTCATCCGATCCATAATTGATCATTTACATATTCAATGAATTCAACAAAAGAACAACATTAAAAATAATAAAAATGTTGACGTTGAACTAGTGTTTGTAGTTTTGTGCAACGATCCTCATTTGCTTGCCAATTCAAGAACTTCACCAGTACCTCCCAACCAACGCTAGGGGTACTCTTCTTCTCCCTTATCCCCCTGAGCCACAAAGGGGCCACACACAAAAACCAGAAAAATATAGCACCAAAACTTTCCCTCTCAAGGAAGAGCTTCCACTCTTGTCACAAGTTTTGAACCCAACTCTCAACAAGTAAACTAGTTCCGAATATTTTTGGTAGCATAACAATACTTTTCAAAAAGCTCTTTCTCCCTTTTTCTCCCTCACTTTTATAGAAAAAATTCCCATGAAACCTGTCCTCATGCTCAAATAAATATTTTTTTATTTAATTAAATGATTATTCATCCACTACATGTGTCACACTCTCCCCCAGTTGCACATGTAATTTCTCTTTTTATTTTATTTAATTTGACAATTTCCCTCACATTCCGCAATGTGCTCCTATTTTTTCTCTTAGTTGTCCCTTAGTTCCCCAATCCTTCATTTAATTTGTGTCCCCTAACTAGATTTTAATTTGAGTTGGATTAGGAGTCTTCTTTTAGTTATGATTAGTGGTAGATTGACTCAAGATGCTACTCTATGTGAACCACCTATTCTCTCATGTTTTTAATTTATTTTTATTTATAAATCCTTTTTATTATTTTCATGCACACATGTGCACCCACCTAAATTTTATTAATTTTACTTCATTTACCTAGCTTACTAGTCTAGTTCCCTTATTTCCTTTTTATGTTTTTAATTTAGTCAACCATTTTAGACTTAGATTCTTGTTAGATTTCTTAGTTTTAAATTTAAATAATTAATTAACCATTATGTTCTAACAAGGTCTAAACATTTTTGTTATATTTTCTAGGACATCTAGATTTTTATTGACTCATAAATTAATCGCGTGACGTGCCCTTCAAGACGCACCTCTGTGATCCAAGGGTGACAATCTCCTTTGAATAGTTTGGAAGTTTGTCTGACACTTGGAATCAACACTCCACTCGGTCGACCTTCTTAGAGACTAATAATTGTCTAAGGAATAAGGATTCCACCTGATTGTGCGCTCTTTAGAATTATTCATGAGCGACTGTCTCAATCCGCCCTCACGACATCGTAGACCTCTCGAAACGAGGGAATCGTGAACCATGCATTTAGGACATGACGAGAGTGCTAGTAGGCCGCGACAGGGATGCTGCCATGCCTCTCCCTCATCAGTCTGGTTTCTGTGTATGACCCCTTTACTCCTTATGTGAGTCGGATTAGCAAGCATTGTCAAGCATGCATACACTGACAAGGGAAATGTTAGTACTCCATATGCATAATGTACATACTAAAACCATCATTTAAATCCCATGCATGAAATAAAATACTCAAACCAAATACAATCCACTTCCTGACTCAATCCGGAGTCCAAGGAAGTTCGTTGATTTCCTCGACATGCCCAACCTATCATATATCCTACACACTTAGGAAAACTCATCAATAATACCTGTCAATATAAATTCATCTATAAATTTGTTGGCATGTTTTACAGGCAGCGTATGCTTGTCATTGATAGCAAGTATAGCAGCGATGATGGCTTGAGTACAACAATGATGATCAACAGCACAATGATAATCAAGGAAGAGCAACAACCGTGATCGTTGGATCAACAATTCAGAATTCCCGATGACTGTCAGATCTCAATGTAGACAAGAAGAGCGCGTTGAAGAGGAGGGTAGATCTCAGGCATTAAATCCAAGAGTGGGATATGACTATTGTCGGATCAAGGAGAACCTGCACGTTCTTTAAAGTGCAAGGAGTAGCGGGCTCACAAAATCCCAAAAGAAGGAGGACCGTCCATCATCAGGCAGGACACGTGGGGAAAGATCGTCAGTTCATTGATTGGAGAGTCAAAGGAACAAGGTTCCCTAACCTCTCGAAATCGTGATATGTGAAATCATGACTTAATCTGAGCCGTCAGATCAAGGTTTGATCTGGACCGCTGATCCCAGTCCATTTCATAGTTTCGCGGATCGAGAGTTGGAGATGTCAAAGAATAATAACCACAAGAATCCCGAAATCATGATATTCAGAGTCACGACCTAATCTGAGCCATCAGATCAAGGTTTGATCTGGACCATTGATCCCAGTCCACTTCGGAGTTTCGTTGATCAAGAGTTGGAGATGTCAAAGAATAACAACCACAGGAATCCCTAAATCGCGATATGCGAAATCGCGACTTAATCGCAGCTGTCAGATCAAGATGTGATCTGGACCATTGATCCGACTCCATTTCGGAGTTTCACGGATCGGGACTTTGAAGTGACAAGAACACTGAATATCAAGAATGTCGAAATCGCGATATGCGAAATCGCGACTTAATCTGAGCCATCAGATCAAGGTATGATCTGGACTGTTGATCCGACTCCATTTCGGAGTTTTGTGGATCAGGACTTTGAAGTGAAAAGAAAACATAACATCAAGAATGTCGAAATCACGAAATGATCTGACCCGTCAGATCAAGTGTTGATCGGGACCGTTGATCCCACGCTATTTCGAGGTTTTGGGGATCACGACTTGGAGAGTCGAATTGCCTCATCTCCAGATTCATGAAATGTGAAATCGCGAAAGCGCCTTATGCATAAGGCTGTGGTCACAACCCTTGGTCACATCAGCAAGAGATCGAGGAAAGAGCTATAGAAACCAAGCTCCTTTTTGGGGATCACGACTGGGAATGTCGAGACACATGGTCACACGAATGCCGAAATGCTGAAATGAATGCAAGATCCCATGGAATCAATCCAACGGTGCAGGTGAATTTGAACAAGATCGGAGGGCTACTGTAGGATGACACAGTGTAACCACCAGAAACCACTAATGGTTTCTGCCAGAGGACTCAAAGACACTTGGGGATGATTGACAGAGAAGGTGAAGAGTCTCTGGGAATCTTCAAGAGGGATGAAGATGTTCGTGGAGGCGATGGACAACTGGATGAGCATTGAGGCCTGGAAATGGAATAGAGAAGGTGAGCTCGGCTGTCATAGAGAAGACAAAGAGTCTCAAACTGCTAAAGAGGCTGACGAATCTCAGTATAACATACAGTGATGCTGAACGAGTGAAAAATGACCAGAGAAGATGAAGAGTCATGATGATGATCAGACAAAGCACTCAAGTTGTGGAGGAATTTGGCATGGAGTGAGCATGCAGAGGCATGGCAAATATTGCATGCACAAAGACAACATAGACTATAAGAATGCTAAACAAAGAAGAGATAAGGGTTGTTGTTGTGGGGAAGGATTCAAGGGTGAGCAAGGAGGTAGAGTGCAGGTGCAGAAATGCACAGTAGAGGAAGATTGCATTGAAGGGATATGGTGCAGAGAATATAAAAGGAAGAAGAATAGAAAGTTCAAGGGGCGTGCAGAAGACACTTATGCAGACAGAACAGAGTAGTGTAACAGAACAGTGACAAGGCTGGTAAGCCATTGAATAACTTTATATCATTGTAATAAGTTTTAGTAACAAAGAAGTAATAATTCAGGGTGGTTGGGAGGTGCTAGGGAGGACTGGTGTCCTCAAAGGTTCAAGTGGGTTCTTGAACATAGGGAGTTGGTGCTAGAGAAACCAGAGAGTTGGTGCTTCCTTCTAGTTGGTGCTAGAGAAACTAGGGGGTTGGTGCTTCCTTCTAGTGGGTGCTAGAGAAAACAGAGAGTTGGTGCTCTCAGCAAGTTGCAGCTTGCAAAAATAGAGGTTGTAGCCTCACAATGAGTTGGTGCTCATATGTATGATAATGTAAAGAATGTAGATAATACTTATCATATAAAGAAAAAGAGGTTTTTACCCTGTATGGGTTTCCTCAGGAATTATCTGTCTCTATCTTTCTCATATATGTGACTGAAGCTGAATGTGCCTTTGTTTATTTCTCTGCATTATTGTTATCATCTTTGAGTTCCTTGTAAAGATTTTAAAAGAAGCATAATTGTTTAAGCACGGTAACAACTTATTCACCCCCCCCCCTCTCAGTTGTTCAACAATTGGTATCAGAGCTGGCCCCTTTTATCTAAGGGTAGATCCTAGAGCTTAAACATGTCAAGCCATGAAGGAAATTCAACCAATAAGGCCCCTCTATTCAATGGAACAAACTTTGCCTTC
>ML795782.1:371926-386397 GCA_009831015.1 Picea engelmannii
TCATCGTGAATTGGCCTAATCCAAACACTGCCACATAAGTCATGAGCTTCTTAGGGGTAGTACAATAATGGAGGAAAATTATTGCTAATTTATCTTTCATAGTAGCCCCTTTGCATGCATTAACAAGTGTGAAACAAGTCTTTCAGTGGGGAGGAAAGCAATAGAAATCCTTCGAGACATTGAAAGAGAAAATAAGTACTACACTAGTTTTGGCTCTGTCAGATCTGCAATAGCCATTTGAAATACAAATCGATGCAAGTGGATATGCCATGGGAGAAATCTTGATGCAGTGAGGTAAACATATTTGTTACCATTCTAAAACTTTTACTCAAGAAGTAATTAACTATCCAACATATGATAAGTAATTCTATGCTTTGGTACAAAGTGTTAAAAAGTGGAAGCAATACTTAATGGGAAAGGAAACAATAATTCACACATATCATCAACCCTTACAATATTTGCAATCACATACCACGGTACAACAATCATGACACTTTAGATGGATGGGTTTCTTACAAAAATTTAATTTGGTAATTAAGTATAAGAAGGGCATTCTTAATACGGTTGCATACATGTTACCAAGACCAATAGTCAATGCATCTACAATACTACAGCATAATTCTTTAGCTCATGAAAGTTTTGTTGAAAAATATACTAGAGATGATGACTTTAAAGACGTGTATGAAGTTATAACTCATGGAAATCAAAATAAAGAATTGGATTATCATGTGTATGATATATTATTATATCATATTGGAAAGCTTTGTATACCCAGGGATGAAAGAGAAAATGTAATCAAGGAAGCCCATACATACATACTTGGAAATTGTTTCATTCATTCAAATGAAATAACAATATCTTTGATGAAACAATTTCCAAGTATGTAAAAGGGTGTGTTTTGTGTGCCACAAGTAAGCCTAGCAATAGAAAGTTGGGGTTACATAAACCACTTCTAGTACCTTCTCAACCATGGGAAAGTCTGTCCATGGATTTTATAGTGGGTTTGTCGATGTCTAGAATAGGTCATGATTACTTGTATGTCATAGTGGATAGGTTCAGTAAGATGTGTATCTTAATGCCTTGTAGGAAGCAATTCATAACTGAACAAACAAAATAGGTCTTATTTGCTAATGTTTGGGTTCATTTTGGGCTACCTACATCTATTGTATCTAATCGAGACTCTCGATTCTTGGGGAAGTTTTGGTATAGTTTGTGGGAGTTGATGGAAACTAAGTTAAAGAAGAGCACTACTTTTCATGCGCAGGAAGATGGACATACAGAGGTGGTGAACAAAATAGTGGTAAATTGTAACATCCTGCTCTACCGAGAACACTTTTATTGACTTATTCTTTGAGGACACTTGCGTGCAAGTGATTCGGTTATGGTACATTGTGATTTTGTTTCAGTTGTAGATTATACATCATGATGATGATGTGTTGTGACTTGTTATTATTTGATATATATGTATTGGAAAATTATATTGACGAGTTTTTATGAGTGTGCGGGACACATGACAGATTATGGATGTTGATGGCATCAATGGACTTCCTTGGACTCTGGATTGAGTCAGGGAGTGGATTGTATTTTGTTTGAGTATTTCATTTTATGCACATGTGACATATGATTGATTATAGTATGATTTATGTATATTATGGATCATTGATAGAGTTTTTGTCAATGGATGCAGGCTGACGATGCTTACTAATCCGACTCACATAGGGAGTAAAGGGGCCATGAAAAGAAACCAGACATTGAGGAAGAGGTGTGGAAATATCCCTGTCACATCCTACTAGCACTCCCACTGTGGCCTGAACTGTAGGTGAACGATTACCTAGTTTGAGAGGTCCACGATGTCGTGAGGGTGGGATAAGATAGTCACTCACAAAGATTTCTAAGGAGTGTGCAATAAGGCAGAGTCCTTATTCCTTAGAAGCCCTTAGTCTCTCACAAGGTCGACTGAGTGGAGTGTTGACTCCAAGGGTCGGAAAATTCCCAAAACCAGTCAAGGTGAGTGACACCCTTGGAGCACGGAGGTGTATTGAAGGGTACACTGTGTAATTAAAAAAAAACTTGAGTCAATAACTCTAGGTGGCCTAGAAAACATTGAATTGATTAGATGTTGTCGGATTAAAATAATTAACTAAACAATGAATTTATTAATTATAAATCCCAATAAAAGTCTAAGCTTGATTCTAAGACTAAGCCTAATTCTAAGTTTAGTTATGGGACTAAATTAAAATATTAAATCAATTAAAAGAATAGAGATAAATCAATTTAAGGAAAAAGTGAGAAAAATCTAAAGATTGGATGGAATGCACATGTGTGCATGAAAATATTAAAAGGGATTTTTAAAATAGAAAGAAATAAAATATGAGAGAATAGGTGTACACATAGAGTGGTATATAGAGTCAAGCTACCACTAGTCCAACTAGAAGAAGACTCATAATCCAACTCTAACTAAGATCTAGTTAGGAGACACTTATTAAATGAGAATCTAGGGGATAAAGGGACAACTAAGAGCGAAAATAGGAACACATTGGGGAATGTGAGGGAAATTGACCTTTTAAATAAAATAAAATTGGAAATTACTTGTGCAACTTGGGGAGAGTGTGACAAGTGTGTGGGCGAATAATCCTAATTTAATTAATTAAAAAGTTAATTAATTGTGCATGTGGACATGTGTCAGTGATGAAATTTCTATAAAACAAATGGTGTAGAAGGGAAACAGATCACACTTATTCTTCGTAAAGTTATGTTGCAAAAATGGTTTTGATTGTGTTTTACTTGTGGGAGGTGGGATACCAAGATTGTAGAAGGAGTGGAAGCTCTACCTTGTGAGGCAAGCCTTGGAAAGATTGTTTGTTGGTTTCCTGTGTGTGGCCCCTTTGAGGCTTGGGGGGCTAAGGGGGAATAAGAGTACCCCTAGCATTGGATGGAAGGTATCGGTGAAGTCTTTATGATTAGCAAGATGAAGTAAGGAGGAGTGCAATTTGTTTACGGACATCATCAACTCTCTATCTTAATTGGTTCCAGTATTTTATTTTTGAAGTTGTTAATGTAGCAAGATTAGATTTTGTAGATTGAACATTTTGAAAATCCATTTGAATTGTTGTAGTTTTGAATTTAATTGATAAATTCATTGAAGATTCATGATGTGATATTGGTTGAATCTCTTGGGTTCGTTACCATGTCATTTCATCCTAGAAATTTAGATTTTATGTATTCACTGCCATTTTAAATTACAACTCAGTATTCAAAAATGTTTGTGTATTTCCTGTCAATTTTAAATACAAATCCTGAATTTAGAAATTTGTATGTATTCCTTCAAGGCATTTGCATTTCTGGAAAATAATTCTATTTTGTTTCATTTTCTGAGTATGAAATTCATTGTTGAACATCACACTTTTAATTTCTTTCTTAATTTTAAAATTTGAAGTTCGCGGCCAGATTAAATGATAGGAATGAATTTTTAGAGCCTCTTATGAATGCTTCCTAAATTATATATAACCCATAAATGAATTTTATTTTCACTGTCATTTTAATTTACAGTTCAGAATTCCAAAGTCTATTTGTTGCTGCGAATTAAAATTTATAAACCATGTGTGTAGAAATTCATTGGTCACTGTAGATTTCATGGGAAATTTGGGAGTTAGATTTCATCGATATTGTAAACTTGTATGCAATTCCGGTAATATAGAGTCGTTGCATCTTAGGTTTTACAATCTGAAGTTTAGGAAATTTATGAAGTCGCTGAAAAATTGTTGTATATGCTCTCTACTTATCTAATTGCAAATTCTGACAATTAAACTCAAGGGTCGCTGCCATATTATTTGTGAATCCAGGATTTAGAATATATTTGGAATTTAAAAAAAGGGNGGTGGGGGGGTTCATTTTCAAAGTTTAGAATTTAGTTATTCGCTGCTAATTTAATTTGCTATCAAGAATTATGAAATCCTTATGATCGTTGCATTTTAATTAGAATTTATGGAAATAAACTGGTTATGATCATTGTAAATAATTGTATGGTCATTGTATAAACTAAATGAAAATATGAATTTAGAAGTTCATGTGGTCTTGTAAATTATTTGAAAATCGGTGGTGTTCACAAATTTCATTGTGTGATCTCTGACTTGTAAACTCCTTTCGAATTTAATTGTTAGAGAAGCTATCGTTTTAAAGTTGAATCACATTTTTAAATCTGAAACTCTTGGGACTCTACAAATAAACTGGAGATCCAGAAACTTAGCTCTTAAAGAAACCGCTGTAGAGGTAGATTGCAGTTCAATTTTGCTTAGGCGATGTTTCCACTGTTGAAATGGTTGCAATTCTGGAACTAAGACTTTTACGCTGCCAAATCAAATTGCAGCTCCCGTAATTGAAAAATATTGTATCGATGCCAAATCAAATTGCAGCTCCTGTAATTGAAAAATATTGTATTGTTGCCAAATCAAATTGCAGCTCCTATCATTTGAAACTTTTTTGTATCGTTTCCAAATCAAATTGCATCTCCTGTCATTTGAAACTTATTTGATTTATTGCCAAATCAAATTGCAGCTCCTGTCATTTGAAATTTATTGATTAACTACCAAATTATTTTACTAATTGGAAGTTGTGAATTCTTTGAGTGCTCACACATTTGACTCCTTATTTTTTATTTGTTTCGCTACCTTAATTGATAATATAGGATCAGAAAATTTAGTATTTCATATCTTCCCATTCTTGTAGAGTCAAGTGGTACGTCCAATAATTTTGGGTATAGTATAAGCTACCCTTAATACTAGTTAATTTATATAATGGTTGGATAGACTATCCTGAATTTAGTTGAACTTTTAAAATGATTATTTTAAGAATTTTATGTTTCTACTTAAGAGTTAAAAATAAAACAAAACTTAAGGATGCCTTGGAGTGATATTTATGGTGAGTAAATTGTATTGAAAGCTTAATATTTTTGGTGCCTATAATTTTGAACGACAGTCAACAAATGTTATATGATAATGATGCATTGAGATAGGACAACTTACATTGGAGATGAAATAAGAGTTTATATGCACAATTCCATGATAAAGATTAAATAATCATGTTAAGTATGCATAATATGGATATTTTTATATTTTCGGAATTTCAACTTATCTTTTACCAATTAAGAACTGTTGTTGACATTGTGATTAGAGGATGAATTAAACAAAAGTTGTTAGTATAACTTGAAACAAATTGATTATTTTTTGTTAGGGTTAGCAGATGTATTATATGAAAAGTTTAGTGCCTTTTGGCTAGATAACTTAATGTGTGGATTCTCACATGGATGTTAAGTGAAATTTTGTTATGCCTCGCAATAGATGTTATAAGATGTCATTTCCCGATTCACGTGAATAATGCTATATGATTTGTTAAACGTAATAAATTATACTCTATGTTTAAGTAATTTATGAAGGATATTGTTGTGGATTTGGTCATGAATATCGAAGTATGATTGTGGTTAAGGGAACTAGATATCTCCTTGTTCTTTAGAACAATCACCAGTACTAAAACCTTAAATGGTCAAAATCAATCGAATGAATCTTAGACTTGAGCATTGATTATGTGTCTTGGAGGTCCTAAACTTATAGGATAGGTTGGGCGGATAGCTTCCTTATGTTATCTTTATGTGATATGGTTGATTGAATTATATTTCATTTAGATTGATTGTGATGAGATTGATTGTGTAGTTATTAATGCATGTTGTGATGCATATCACTTGTCCTAACATTTGTTTCAAAAAAAAATATTTACCTGTTTTGTACTCACTTTTTATTGTCATAACGGAGGGGAAGTCACATATGGTATCAAAGTGGGTTCAACCCTGTGACATTGGACCGTTACGCCTTCCATTGTGTTAAATAAATGATCAAAATTATATCGCTAATTAAATTTTGAAATTGTATGTGCAGGTAATCATGGTTAGAGGATGCGGGGGAAGTAGACGATGTGGTGCAGGAGGAATAGGTGTGACACCTCCGATAGTATCCACACCAGATGGGTCTAACCCCCAGGGAGAAGAGCATATTGTTGATTAGGAGAAAGTTCTCGTGGGAGATGTGGTAGGTATGATGAGATCCTTCCAAAGGATGTTAGAGGCGTTGATCAACCTCCTAGATAGAGATGAGGGTAGAGCGTATGTTCCTAATGAGGCTTCACAACATGCTTCGGCTGGTAGTAGTAGTATACATAGAGAAATCGAGAAGGTAAAATTTCCCGAGTTCTGGGGTGCCCCGGACAACTTAGTTGTCGAGGCATGGTTGGAGAATATGGCGATGTGCTTCGCACTTCGTGATTACACCTCCAACATGAAAATCCGCATGGTGGTATTTCAATTGAAGGGGAGTGCTCTTCTAAGGTGGAAGATGCTCCTACCTTAGCTAAACATGGTCGTCGAAGACATGTCATGGGATTTTCTTGAGGAACGGTTCCAAGAGAGGTACTTGTCTGAGGAATTCATTGAGTTCCAGCTTAATGAGTTCAATGCCTTACGACAGGGTGGTCGTATAGTGCCAGAGTATGAGGCCAGATTCATGGAGCTACTTAGTTATGATCCACATCTGAACATGGAGAAGTTAAAGGTCAACAAGTTTTTGTTCGGCCTTAACTTCAAAATTTGTGTGAAGGTGAGGATACTAACACCTCAAGCATTGCACGACGCAATTCAGAAGGCCCTTATAGCTGAGGAAGAGTTGAACAATGGAGGTTAAGGCATGACTCTTTCTATATCGACTGGACATATGACATCAAGAGTGTAGCAACATCATACACCAACCAGACATACTTTAGGGCATAGAGATACACCTAGAGGACCTATGTTCTCTACACCGCGACGACAGGCACCTCAGCAGAGGACTCCTTATAGAGGACCACCACAACAACAACATCGTTCACAGCAACAACAATATTTTAGGCATGTTCAATAGAATAGACCAGGATCACAGACTACTATGTCAACATATTATACTTCAAGGACTAGGAGCATTGGATCGAAGACTGGATGTTGGACATGTGGAGAGCCACATTACCAATGAGATTGTCCAATTGAGAAGGCCAAAGCATTCATATAATTAGGACCCAATACAGTTGGAGATTTGGGGAAGGCCCATAGGATACATGCAACGGTGAATAACTGCTAGGTCGAGCACCATTTCAATGTGCTCGAGACGTCAGGTACAATCACCGACCAAAATTTTAGTATATTGATAGATCTAGGTGCTACAAAGAGTTTTATCTCTAGTACAGTGCTAAATATAATTAAGGTAAAGGTAATCAAGAATGATGATTTCAAATATGTAGAAATGGCATCAGGTGCCAAAAAAAAGGTTGGAGGAAAGGTTACGGATTGTAGCATTAACTTGGGATATTTTGTAACAAAGGTCAACCTATATGTCATGATCTTAGGATCTTATGATATAGTGATTGGTATGGATTGGTTAGAATCGCATGATGGGATACTTAACTGTAAGACAAAATGGTTAAGCTTAACAGATGATTTGGGACAAAGTAGAGTAATTGTAGGAAGGAACCAAGGGGTATCCTTGAGATTTATTTCTTCCCTACAACTACAAAAGAGTATGCACAAGGGATGAAATATTTATGCAATCTTAGCGCTAAACGAAAAGGGCGAGGTAAAAGGATTATAAAACCTTCCTGTAGTACAAGAGTTTGTAGACGTGTTTCTAGAAGAGTTACTAGGTTTATCACCCGAAAGAGAGTTAGAGTTTACAATAGACTTGAAACTTGGAACTGAAAAAATAGCGAGAACGCCATATCAGATTTTAACGCCAGAATTGCAGGAGTTGAAAATGAAATTGAAGGAATTGTTGGATTTGGTACTTATATGTTCAAGTGTGTCAGCTTGGGGTGCGCTAGTTATTTTTGTGAGAAGGATGGATCGTGGAGACTTTGTATTGACTACCATCAATTGAACAAAGTGACAATCAAGAACCAGTATATGTTTCCAAGAAGAGATGATTTGTTTGACCAGATGAAGGGAGCGACGATGTTTTCTAAGATTGATTTGAGATCAGGATATCATCAATTACATATTAAGGAATAAGATATCCCTAAGACCGCATTTAAGATGAGATTCAGACACTATGAGTTTATAGTTTTATCATTCGGATTGACGAATGCCCCCGGGGTATTCATGATTTTGATGAATGGGGTGTTCCGCGAATACTTGGAAAAGTTTGTTCAAGTATTTATTGATGACATACTGATTTATTCTCAGATGAAAGAAGAGCATGATGAACATTTAATATTGGTCCTACAATGTCTACAAGAAAACAAATTGTATGTGAAACTATTGAAATATTCTTTTTACCAATCAGAGATTCATTACTTGGGACATATCATATCTGGTGAAGGTATCATTGTGGATTCAGTCAAAGTAGAGGCTATTATGGAATGGCTAGCACCGACACATGTACAAGAATTATGTAGCTTTATGGTTTTAGCAGGATATTACCAAAGACTCGTCGAAGGTTTTTCAAAGATAGAAAATCTGATCACAGAATTGCAAAAGAAAAACAAGAAGTTCATTTGGATAGAAAAATGCACGGAAGCATTTCAAAATATTAAGGAGTTTTTGACAACAACACCAATATTGAAAATCCCCAACATGAAAAAGGAATTATTGGTATGCATGGACACATCCAAGGAATGTTTAGGTGGATTTTTGATGCAATATGGTCGAGTGATGGCTTACATTTCAAGGAAATTGAGAAGGCATGAAGAGAACTATGCAACGCATGACTTGGAATTATTAGAAATGGTATATGCCTTGAGAATTTGGAGACATTATCTGATTGGATAAAAATTCGAATTAAAGACAGATCATTGTGGATTGCAACACATATTTACATAGAGTGACTTGAACACACGACACAGGTGTTGGTCGTAATTAATTAGCGAATACGATTTTGAGATTATTTACGTTAAAGGAACAATGAAAAGAGTGGTAGATGCATTGAGTCAGAGACCACACATATTCTTGGTAATACCGATTAAGACGAATCTTTGAGAAAATATTCTAGCCTTACAGATAGACAATGAATGGTACAAGGAAGTTAAGAATAATATTAGACAAGATGGCATGATGATACCTAGGTATGAAGGTTATTCTTTAGACAACGATAGATTGTTGACATTTAATGGAAGAATTTGCGTACCGCCTAACGACGAATTGAGAAATTTAATCTTGAGTGAAGTGCATCGAGTAGTGTACATGGCTCACTCGGGAGTCACAAAGATGAAGGTAGACCTTAAGCCTTTATTTTTCTGGAAAGGAATGAAAGAGGACATAGTTAGTTACGTGGAAAGATGTCTAGAATGTCAGTAAGTGAAGGCTGAACATAGACATCTAGAGGGATTGTTACATCCACATATTATTCCCAAGTCGAAATGGGAGGTCATTTCAATGGACTTTATCGTTGGATTTCCATTGACGGAAAGGAGGCATGATTCGATTTTTTTGGTAGTTGAGATTCTGACGAAGAGTGCACACTTTATTCTAGTACGTACGATGTATCAGGTGCCAGACATTGCGAGAGTATTTTCTAGAAAGATTTTGAGATTACATGGAGTACCAAGAAATATCATATCCAATCGAGTACCAATGTTTATAGGACGATTTTGGACCAGTTTCCAAGAGGCTTTGGGAACACAACTGAATTTCAGTACAGCGTATCACCCTGAGATAGACGGACAAATAGAGAGAATGAACCAGATTTTGGAGGATATGTTGCATATGTATGTAATGGACTAACATAAATGTTGGGAGGATTTCTTGCCACTAGTAGAGTTTTCATACAACAACAGCTATCAAAGTACGAGTAAGATGGAACCGTTTGAGTTTCTCTACGATCGACTGTGTCAGACGTCGTTGAGTTGGGATCAACTTGAGGATAGGGTTCTGGTAGCACTAGAGGTGATCCAAGAAATAAAAGAACATATGCAATTGATAAGACAAAGGATTAAAGTAGCACATGATTGGCATAAGAGATATGTAGATGCGCATCGCGTTGACCGTAGTTATGAAGTTGGCGACATAGTTTTCTTACAGGTAAAATCGCACAAGTGTTCTATCAAATTTGGAAATGGTGTTAAACTCTCTCCTAGGTTTGTGGGACCTTTCAAATTTGTGGAAAAGAAAGGACTCGTGGATTATCGACTAGCCTTACCTGATTCTTTGAGGCATATGCACGATGTATTCCATGTATCTGTTTTGAGAAATTATATAAGTGATCCTTCACATGTTATTGACATTATTTCTTTGCAGGTGTCAAACGAGGGTGCTCTCATGGCGGAGCCAATCTGCATTCTGGACCATCGCATTCGAAAACTACAACGTCGAATAGTCGATTAGGTCAATTCGGCTACCTGGGAGGACACGTATGAGATGCATCAACAGTTTCCTTACTTGTTTAATAGATTAGACATATAGATCTATGTCATATACTTTTATTTACTTGCATTTATATATTGTACAAACTTCGGGATGAAGTTTAAAACAAGAAGGGGTGTATGTAACATCCTGCTCTACCGAGCACACTTTTATTGACTTATTCTTTGAGGATACTTGCGTGCAAGTGATCCGATTATGGTACATTGTGATTTCGTTTCGATTATGGATTATAGATGATGATGTGTTGTGACTTGTTTTTATTTGATATATATTTATTGTCAGATGCTATTGACGAGTTTTCCTGAGTGTGTAGGACACATGACATATTATGGATGCTGATGGCATCAATGGACTTCATTGGACTCCAGATTGAGTCAAGGAGTGGATTGTATTTTGTTTGAGTATTTCATTTTACGCACATGTGACATATGATTGATTATAGTATGATTTATGTATATGGATCATTGACGGTGTTTTTTTCAATGGATGTAGGCTGGCGATGCATACTAATATGAATCACATCGGGAGTAAAGGGGCCATGCACAAAAACCATACATTGAGGGAGAGGTGTGGCGATGTCCCTGTCAAATCCTACGAGCACTCTCAATGTGTCCTGAACTGTAGTTTAACGATTACCTAGTTCGATAGGTCCACGATGTCATGAGGGTGAACTGTGATAGTCACTCACGAAGATTTCTAAGGAGCACGCAATAAGGTAGAGTCATTATTCCTTAGAAGCCCTTAGTCTCTCACAAGGTCGACCTAGTGGAGTGTTGACTCCAAGGGTTGGACAAACTCCCAAAACCAGTCAAAGGCGAGTGGCACCATTGGAGCAAGGAGGTGTGTCTTGAAGGGCACATCGCATAATTAAAAAAACTTGAGTCAATAAATGTAGGTGGGCTAGAAAACATTGAATTTATTAGACCTTGCCAGATTAAAATAATTAATTAAACAATGAATTTATTAATTATAAATCCCAATAAAAGTCTAATCCTAATTCTAAGACTAAGCCTAAGTTGAAGTTTAGTTACGAGACTAAATTAAAATATTGAATAAATTAAAATAATAGAGATAAATCAATTTAAGGAAAAAGTGAGACAAATATAAAGATTGGATGGAATGCACATGTGTGCATGAAAATATTAAAAGGGATTTTTAAAATAGAAAGAAATAAAATATGAGAGAACAGGTGTATACATAGAGTGGTATCTAGAGTCAAGCTACCACTAGTCTAACTAGAAGAAGACTCATAATCTAACTCTAACTAAGATCTAGTTAGGAGACACTCATTAAATGAGAATCTGGGGAATAAAGGGACAACTAAGAGAGAAAACATGAACACATTGGGGAATGTGAGGGAAATTGATTTTTTAAATAAAATAAAAATGGAAACTACTTGTGCAACTTGGGGAGAGTGTGACAAGTGTGTGGGTGAATAATCCTAATTTAATTAATTAAAAAGTTAATTAATTGTGCATGTGGACATGTGTCGGTGAGGAAATTTCTATAAAAAAAATGGTGTAGAAGGAAAATGGATCACACTTATTCTTGGTAAAGTTATGTTGCCAAAATGGTTTTAATTGTGTTTTACTTGTGAGAGTTGGGATACCAAGCTTGTAGAAGTTGTGAAAGCTCTACCTTGCGAGGCAAGCCTTGGAGCTATTGTTTGTTGGTTTCTTGTGTGTGGCCTCTTTGCGACTCGGGGGGGCTAAGGGGGAAGAAGAGTACCCCTAGCATTGGCTAGGAGGTACGGGTGAAGTCTTTGTGATTAGCAAGATGGAGTAAGGAGGAGTACAAGTTGTTGATGAACATCATCAACTTTCTATCTCCATTGGTTCCAGTATTTTATTTATGAAGTTGTTAATGTAACAAGATTAGATTTTGTAGATTGAAAGTTTTAAAAATCCATTTGAAAAGTTTTAGTTCTAAATTTAATTGATAAATTTGTTGAAGATTCATGATGCGATCTTGTTTGAATCTCTTGGGTTCAGTGCCATTTCATTTCAGCCTAGAAATTTATATTTTATGTATTCGCTGCCATTTTTAATTACAACTCAGTATTCATAAAAGTTTGTGTATTCGCTACCAATTTTAAATAAAACTCCTGAATTTAGAAATTCATATGTATTCCTTCAATACATTTGAATTTCTAGAAAATAATTCTATTTTGTTGCATTTTCTGAGTATGAAATTCGTTGTTGAACATCACACTTTTAATTGCTTTTTGAATTTTAAAATTTGCAGTTTGTTGCCAGATTAAATGGCAGGAACAGATTTTTAGAGCCTCTTATGAATGCTGCCTAAATTATATATAACCCAGAAATGAATTTTATTCTCATTGTCATTTTAATTTACAATCCAAAATTCTAAAGTCTATTTGTGGATGCCAATTAAAATTTATAAACCTTGTGTGTAGAAATTCATTGGTCACTGTAGACATCATGGGAAATTTGGGAGTTAGATTTCGTCGATACTATAAACTTGTATGCAATTCCGGTAATATAGAGTCACTGCATCTTAGGTTTTACAATTTGAAGTTTAGGAAATTTATGAAGTCGCTGAAAATTTATTGCATATCCTCGTTGCTTATCTAATTACAAATTTTGACAATTAAACTCAAGGATTACTGCCATATTATTTGCGAATCTAGGATTTAGAATATATTTGGGATTTAAAAAAAAAAGGTTTTTGCATTTCCGAAGTTTAGAATTTGGTTACTCTCTGCCAATTTAATTTACCATCAAGAATTATGAAATCCCTATGATTGCTGCATTTTAATTAGAATTTATGGAAATAAACTGGTTATGATCGCTGTAAATAATTTTTGAAAACCCTGGATATAGATAATTATTGATCGTTGCCATCTAAAATTTTAGCTCCAGAATTTAGAAAAAATTGTAAGGTCATTGTATAAACTAAATGAAAATCTGAATTTAGAAGTTCATGTGGTCTGGTAAATTATTTGCAAATCAGTGGTGTTCATAAATTTTGTTGTGTGATCTATGAATTGTAAAATCCTTTCGAATTTAATTGTTAGAGAAGTTGTGGTTTTAAAGTTGAATCACATTTTTAAATGTGAAATTCTTGGGACTCTACAAATAAACTAGAGATCCGAAAACTTAGCTCTTAAAGCAACCGTTGTAGAGGTAGATTGCAGTTCAATTTTTCTTAGGCGATGTTTCCACTATTAAAATGGTTGCAAATATGGAACTAAGACTTTTACACTGCCAAATCAAATTGCATCTCCTGTAATTGAAAAATATTGTATCGCTGCCAAATCAAATTGTAGCTTCTATAATTGAAAAATATTGTATTGCTACCAAATCATATTGCAGCTCCTGTCATTTGAAACTTATTTGTGTCACTGCCAAATCAAATTGCAGCTCCTTCCATTTGAAACTTATTTGATTCACTTCCAAATAAAATTGTAGCTCTTGTCATTTGAAATTTATTGATTAACTACCAAATTATTTTACTAATTGGAGTTTGGGAATTCTTTGAGTGTTCACACATTTGACTCCACTGCCTTAATTGATAATATAGGATAAAAAAAATTAGTATTTCATATCTTCCCATTCTTGTAGAGTGAAGTGGTACCTCCAATAATTTTGGGTATAGTATAAGCTTTAATTTATGTAATGGTTGGATAGACTATCCTTAAGTTAGTTGAACTTTTAAAATGATTATTTTAAGAATTTTATGTTCCTACTTAAGAGTTAAAAAAAAAAATTAAACTTAAGGATGCCTTAGAGTGAGATTTATGGGGAGTAAATTGTATTCAAAGCTTAAGATTTTTGGTGCCTATGATTTTGAACGACAGTCAACAAATGTCATATGATAATGATGCATTGAGATAGGACAACTTACATCAGAGATGAAATAAGAGTTTATATGCACAATTTCATGATAAAAAATAAATAATCATGTTAATTATGCATAATATGGATGTTTTTATATTTTCGGAATTTCAACTTGTCTCTTACCAATTAAGAACTATTGTTGACATTGTGATTAGAGGATGAATTAAACGAGAGTTGTGAGTCTA
>ML795782.1:386447-396824 GCA_009831015.1 Picea engelmannii
AATAAATAATCATGTTAATTATGCATAATATGGATGTTTTTATATTTTCGGAATTTCAACTTGTCTCTTACCAATTAAGAACTATTGTTGACATTGTGATTAGAGGATGAATTAAACGAGAGTTGTGAGTCTAACTTGAAACACATTGATTATTTTCTATTAGGGTTAGCAGGTGTATTATATGAAAAGTTTAGTGCCTTCTGGATAGAGAACTTAATATGTGGATTCTCACATGCGTTTTAAGTGAAAATTTGTTATCCCTCATGATAGATGTTATAAGATGTTCTTGTCTGATTCACATGAATAATTCTAAATGATTTGTTAAACGTAATAGATTATACTCTGTGTTTACGGAATTTATGAAGGATATGTTTGTGGATTTGGTCATGAATATCAGAGTATGATTGTGGTTGAGGGAACTAGATATATCCTTGTTCTTAAGAATAGTCACCAATAATGAGACCTTAAATGGTTAAAATAAATTGGATAAAACCTGGACTTGAGCGTTGATTATGTGTCTTGGAGGTCCTAACCTTGTAGGATAGGTTGGGTGGGTAGCTTCCTTATGTTATCTTTATGTGATATGGTTGATTGAATAATAGTGATGTTGCATTCAAATTTATTGTGATGAGATTGATTGTGTAGTTATTAATGTATGTTGTTACACATATCACTTGTCCTAACATTTGCTTCAAAAAACAAAAAAATCTACCTCTTTTGTACTCACTTATTTGTTGTCGTAATGGAGGGGACGTCACATACATTTTCTACAAGGGTACTGCAGTAAACATCCTAAGTTGTGGAATGAACAATTACACTATGTAAAACATGCCTATAATCATGCCATGCATTCTTCTACTCAGAGATCTCCTTTTGAGACATGTTTGGGGTGCTTGCCTAAATCACCTATGGATTTTTCTTTTGAGAAGACAAGTAAAGTGGATGGACAAGATGATGTTGACAAAGCTAATAGGTTTATTCATAGGATCGAGTAGGTATATTAGGCAGTACCTGGATAATTAGAGAAGAGCCAAGCCAAGTACAAGGAGAGACATGACAAGAATCAGGGTGATCATCAGTTCTAAGTTGGTGATTAAGTGTGGTTACATATCAACAACGAAAGAATGCAGGGTGAAGGTAAAAAAATCAAACCAATCTGGTATGGTCCATTTGATATTTTGGAGAAGATTGGTAATAATTTTTCCATTTAGATTTTCCATCTTATATCCAAATGTATTCAATAGTGAATGTTGAGAATTTGAAACTTTATGAGCCTCCTATGATTATGGATAAAGATGAAGGTGTTCAGGTTTCAATAGTTGATGGTTTTGCTCCTGAGTATATAGATGAGTTGTAGGAAGATGTTATCCTTGACAGAAGAATCAGGACTTTGTGATGGGGTGATGTGGAGTATCTTTGAGTTGGTATTAAAAGGGTAGATCCAAGAAAATCAATATGGATAGAGCTTGGAAAAGTGAGGGAGCTATATACTCATTTATTTGCTAAGTAATCCATACTTTTGGTGGTCCAAAAGGCTTCCAGTGGGGAGGAATTATCCAGGTGGATCTAAGAATGCTTAAAATATTTATAGTCTAAAATGTTGATGAAAATGACTCCATTTCATAGAGATCTACGATAAATTTCCAATGCAATTTGAACGGGCTCAAACAGACGTCGTATGAGAAATTTACAGTCTTCTGAAGTTTTGTCAAAATAAGAAAAAGAGGGTGACACATGGCATCACTAGAGAGTGCAACGTGGAACTTTAGGAAACTATACAAATGAAACATGTCATCACCATCGAGATGACACATGGCAGCATGGAATGACATGGCATGCTGATGTGACAGGTGATTGGCATGATGAATGCGTACAGTTGATGGCATGGACCAATCAGAGGATGCCACGTGGAAGCCCCTGATTGGCCCATGTTGGCTAAGTATCCAAAAGTTTGTTTGAGATTAATAGGATTCAAACCTGTAACCTCCGCGATACCAATACAACAACTTAAAAAACTAAGCCATGAGCACACATGTTATGGCATGTGGGAATCAATGTCTTTAATGTTTTAAATATTAAATGGTGTAGAAAATGGTGGGTGCAAGGTTTAAACCTCCGCCACCCCCGCTAACAGCCATGAGCTCCAAACAATGTGCCAAGATATATTTTGATTAGTTCCATTGATATAATAATATTTAAGGAATATGTTAATTCCCCACGACAATCCAACGGATCGGGGAAAGGATTGACCCCCAACCTTTCCTATATAAACCCCCATGCTATACCACTTGGGATAGGAGTTCAAGGATGCTAAGATTCCATGCCACTTTTCTTTTGTATAGAGTTATGTTTTCATGGATATGAAATAAAGCTCATTTGTATAAGAGTTTTAAATTTTTGGCTTGGTACATAGAAACTAACATGGGTTATTGTATCCAAGGGGGTTTCATTTATGTATCTTAGGTTATAAATCTCTTATGGTAAATTTTATGGTGAGAGTTTCATGAGAGTTTCATTGTAAGAGCTTCATAAGCGTGTCATGTTTCCATTAACTCAAAGCGAGTTAATTTGGCGATGTTATATTTGGTGTCATTGGGAATTTGTGAGAAACATATAGAGTGTTTATAGTCAAAAGTTTCAGTTTTCCAAGGTAGAGATGATTTTGATAGTCACAACTGAGTTTGCACAAAATATTTAAAGGTCACTTCAATAACACAAGTTAGAGTCATTATCGTATCAAGTATTTTGAGCATTAATAGAGCGATCTCTCATTTGGAAGTGGGCTCAGATACATATCCCAAGATGGGTGAACTCCATTATCAACTTGTGTAATGTTCCTTGTTAATTGCTATCTCTATTTCTCTCAACTTCAACTCTTTATTTCCATAATATATTTATCAGTTAATGGAAATTGGATAAGTAAGGAGATTCACATGTTATTTTGGAAATATTCAAGACGGTCATAATTTTTGAATCAAGTTGGAAGTTAATGTAGGCTTAAGAAATAATTTAACATCTAAGGATTTTTAGATCACTTTCCCATGCATTATACTCCTATTTATACCAATTCTATCTTCTAAAGAACATTCTAGAGGAAGATATTTCTAGAAGCATAAACTTATATTAAGTCTTCTTACATTAGACTTGTTCACATTATTATATAGGATTTATTTACTAATGTTAGAGTTTATTAAATAGAAAACATATTATTCTACCTACATGAGGGGTTAGGGAGGTGAGGTCCCTAACATGCCCTCCCCCTTGAAAAACAACCTTGTCCTCAAGGCTGGAGATGGGGAATTTTTTGCAGAATGGCAGTTGGCTCTCGAGAGGGATCTTTGGGTGTTGTATCCATCCATTGAAATAAAACTTCCTTTATGGTGTGGTGATGGATATGAAACTTGCGCTGGTCCAAGACTTCTTGTGGTTGCAACCAAAAGGAGCCTTCTTCACCCAACTCAAGGAGACCAGTTTGAGTCTGGCACTTAGTTACAATCACTTTCTTTAAGTAAAAGACATGAAAAATAGGATGGATCTTAGAGTGACTGGGAAACACTAACTTGTATGCCATGGGCCCCACATGCTAGAGAATCGTATAAGGGCCATAAAACTTGGGAGAAAGTTTCTGATAGTGTTCATATTTGAGTGAAGTTTTCTTATAAGGTTGCAGAAAAAGAAACACTTGGTCCCCTTCAACAAATTGACGTTTGGAATGACCATGATCTGCTTTCTTCTTCATGCCATTCTAAGCCATGACCAAATTTTATTTAAAGGTACAAAGAATGGTAGCCCAGAATGTAAATGTGTTTTTGACTTGTTGAACCTTGGATACACCTAGCAGGTAGGATAGAACATACGATGTCTTTTGACCATAGACTTCTTCAAAGGGAGTCATATGAGTGATAGAATGGTAAGATGGGTTGTACTACCATTCAGCTAGGGGTAACCATTGAGCCCACTGATCAGTTTGTTGGTCGGACGCAAAACACTTCAAATATGTTTTCAAGAACTTGTTGACAACTTCAATTTTTCCATCAATTTGGGGATGATAGGTTGTGTTGAGATGAAATTGGGTTCCTTGGAGCTTGAAAAATTCTTGAAAAAAATGGTTGGTGAAATTTGGATCACGGTCAAAGATAATAGAGTGACGCATGTCATGGAGTTTGAAGATATTATCCTTAAAAATTTGAGCCACTGTGGATGCGGTGAACGGGTGTTGAAGAGCACATAAGTGAGGATATTTGGAAAGACAATATACTACAACCATGATGATTGAATTATTTCTTGATTTGGGTAAGCCGACAATGAATTCTATAGAAATATCCATCCATATGGCAGGCTGAATCCGGAGTGGTTGGAGTGTGCTTGGAGTTTTGATTGTTTTTCCCTTATTTCGTTGGAAGGTATCATATTCAACCAAAAAGGTGTGGATGTATTGTTTCATGCCTTCCCAGAAAAAATAACATTTGAATCGTTCATAGGTTTTGTGAAATCTTGAATGCCTAGTTGTGGATGAAGCATGAAGTTCAGAGAGCATAATGAATTTAAGGTTCGACTATTTGCTTAAATATATGCGATCTTTATAGAGAAGCTCCTCATTGTGCCAAGAGTATCTTGGAGAGGCTTGACGATTCTATTGTAATTGTTGGGTTAGGCTATAAATTTTTGGGTCTTGCAACCATTATTGGCGAACTGCTTGAATCCAATCTGCTACAATGAAAGAGAGGTAAAGGAGGTACCCTTCGTCTTCATATTTCCTCAAAAGAGCATAAATAACAACATTTTATTTTCCCTTATTGTAGATTATCTCATAATAATAACCAAACATCTTGGTTACCCATTTATGTTGCTCTGGGGATGAAATTATTTGTTCCAAAAAATACTTGAGGCTACGATAATCAGTTTTAATTTGGAATCATTTTCCTAATAGATAAAAACGCTAAAGATCCACTGCATGAAGAATAGCCGACATTTCCTTTTCATATGTGGATATGCTCAAATGTCACTTCGAAATGTTTTTACTAGTGAAAGCCAAAGGTTTTCCTTATTGCATGGGGACTGCCCCAATTCCTTTCCGTGAAGCATCACACTCCAGTACAAAAGTCTTGGTGAATTTTGGAAGTGCCAAAATAAGAGCCATCCACATTGGGGATAATTTAAAGGGTATAAATTTATCTCGGAATGTAGAAATCTTGGCGAATCTTACTAGTCCTTAATATGCAAACTATAAAATGTTTGGTGATATTTATGTAAAAATATTCAAATTTCTAAGGATTTTATATATTTTCTATAAACTTTGGGCTATGTTTAAGGTAAAATAATTTTATTCTATAGAATTTAGGTGAATCACTTTTAGAAAAAATGGAAATTGGTGAATCTTTTTTTTGGAAAAAGCATGGAAAATTATCCCATGGGTGATATATAGCCCCTAAAATTTTCCCTTGTGCACATAGACTCCTTCAAGGCTTGGAAGGATTGATCTGTTGCAAGAGTCCAACTGAAAGCATTCTTTTTAAGGAGAGCTTTGAGAGGATCTGCATTTTTACCATAATTCTGAAAAAACTTGTGATAATAACATGTTAAACCTAGGAAACCATGAAAACTTTTAAGAGTTTTAGGGAGAGGCCACTCCTTCATAGATTCATTTTTTTTGGGATCCACATGTACTCCATCCTTTCCAATAATATGACCCATGTACTCTACTTTAGAGGCTCTAAAAGTACATTTAGACTATTTGAGAAAAAGTTTGTGCTAAGATAGTAGGTGTATAACTTGATCCACATGGAAGAGATGGACTTTTCAAGATTTACTATAGATGAGAATATCATGAAACAAAACTAAGACAAAGTGATGGAGGAAAGGAAAAAACACATGATTCATGAGACTTTGAAACGTGGAAGGTGCATTACACAGGCCAAAAGGTGTGACCAAGAACTCATAGTGACCCTCATGAGTGTGAAAGGAAGTTTTGGGAATATCTTCCTCTTTCATATGTATCTTGTGGTAGAGAGGACGTAAATCAAGTTTGGTAAAGTATTGAGCACCACTCAATTCATCCAAAAGGTCATCAATGATAGGAATGAGGAATTTGTCTTTGATTTTGGTCTCATTGAGGGAACAAAAAATTAGGACACATGTGTTGGGTGCCTTCTTTATTGAGTACCATGCCTATGAAAGAATAATAAGGGATGGTACTAGGATGGATTACAACAACCACTAGAAATTCATGAACAACTTTCTAAATTTCATTTTTATGGGAAAAGGGATGACAATAAGGGCGAACGTTTGGAGGAAGAATTCTAGGGACTAGGGGAATGGAATGATCATGGGCTCCACAGGAAGGAGGAAGTCCTTTGGGATGGTTAAAAACAAATTGGTGTTGGGAGAGTAGAGATTAGAGGTTGGGATGCATCATAGGTGAGGGAGTCTCCACGGCTTAAATGGAATGGAGTTGGGAAATAATGTTGGAATGACCTTTTTTGAGGAGATTTCCCATTCAGTGGGAACTAATGATCTTAGGGGAGCCTTTCGTGATGCCTTGGAACTGATAATGTTGTCCCTCCTGTTGGAATTGCATGGTGAAGTATTTAAAATTCATGGTGATGGGGCTAAGTGTTTGTAACCATTCAACACTGAGAAAAATGTCACAACCACACAAGTTGATAGCAAACATATGAGATTTTAGGTGGTATTGACCAATTTGTAGGCACACATTTTCACAACACCCCCCACATTTCATAGAACCACCATTTGTAATCATGATTTGGAAATTGTTGACTACATGTATATAACACATGATCTCTTGAGAAATGCGATGATTAATAAAATTATGTGCGCTACCACTGTCAAATAGGATTGTGAATTTCCTATGCTTAATGTAGACAATTAGCTTGAGGGTTTAGGGAGTAAAAAAACCAGTGAGGGTGTTCAGTGAAATCAACGATTCAACTTCGGGTGGATCAGAGGGTGGGTTAGGATCATCTTCATGTTGGCAAATTCAGTGAACAGACAGTGAATGCTTGTCATTGATGGCAACAGTGAATATGACAGGAAAACAGAAGACAAGTTCAACGAGGTGAATGAACGAAAGCAATGAATGATCGAATGCAGCGAGAGCCGTTAGATTTGGTGACGGGTCGTCGACAGCCGTTAGATCTGTAGAAACTGCGAGGGAGATAAGCCTCAGGAGAAAGAAGAGAAGTTCCAACAAGCATCGAGATATCGGCCATCGGGAAATAGGAGTTCTCGAGGTCGTGTACATTGGGACAGCAGCAGTCGAGAAATCCTGACGGGATCTTGACCGTCCATTCGTGTGGACGCGTGGCAGCGATCGAGCGCCATCAGGAGAAGCTCGATAGGAGGCTTCATTGGAGAATCAGGGATCGGGAATTTGAAATGTCCAATTCACAATTACAACAGAAACCCTGAAATCGCGATGAAAGAAATCCCGACTGAACCTGAACCATCAGATCAACATGTGATCTAGACCATCGATCCAACTCACGACAACAGACCACGTCAGCTAGGGACATGTGGCATAGCTAGGTAATGACAGGTTTCAAGCAGATTAAACACTTCAGGCACATGTAAGTCACGAATCAGAGTGACACGTGGCAGTATTTAACACGTGTCAAACCACGTGTGATGTCAGCAGAGTATCGGGGATCGGGACTTTGAAATGACACATTCACTTGACATCAGGAATGTCGATTTCGCGATATGCGATATCGCGATGTAATCTGAGTCGTCATGTTAAGGTTAAATCTGAACCGTTGATTCCAGTCAATGGAGAGGCGTTGGGGATCGGGACTTTGAAATGACAAAGTCACTTGACATTAGGAATGTCGATTTCACGATGAGCGATTTCGCGATTTAATCACAGCCGCTGAATAAAGATCGCATCTGGACCATTGATTCAAGTCTGTATCGGAGTTTCGCAGATCGCGAATTCGAGAGGCAAAGAACTCATTGCATCAAGAATTTCGATTTCGCGATATGCGAAATCGCGAGTGAATCTAGACCGTCAGATCCAGAAATGATCAGGACCGTAGATGTAACTCCATATCGGAGTTTCAGGGATCGCGAACTCAAAATGGAAAGTACTCAATACAACAAGAATCCCGATTTCTCGATGTGCGATATCACGATCCAATCGTGGCCGTTGAAACAAGTTCATATCTGGACCATTGGTTCAACTCCGTGTCGGAGTTTTGTGAATCGTAATATGGAGAGACATAAGGTTGTGGTCACAGCCCTTGGTCACAGGAAGAGAAGGATTCAGTGGAGGAAAGGTGGAAGGAGTACGGAGGAAGTCGGGGATCGACATATCGCGGGTCCAAGGGGCGTATGCACATTGACACAGTAAACCCCGAAACCCCGACAAGAGGTATGGTGGCGGTCATGTGATAGAAGGTCACATGGACCATTGTGTAGCCGAAAGGGGATGAAGCTCGGGAAAGGAGCACACTGGGGATCATAGAATCGGGGGTTCTGAGTACATGTGCATCTCGACACTGAAAGTGTCGAAACCCGATTTAAAAAGCAAGAATAATATAGATTATCCAACGGTGCGGATAAAGCTTGAATTGATCGGAGGGTTACTGTTCTTCCACACACACTTAACACTTTCAGTTACAAATCCGTTAGTAAAATGGACTCATGATTGAAAATTAGTTGTTGATCAGTTGGCGTTTTGGTTGGCTGGACAGTAGTCGTCATTTTGCCCAAGGAGTTGGGAAGTTGAAACGTTGTGCCCGTGTGTATAAAAGAAGACGAAACAGACTGTGTCCGTTTAGCTGTTCTGAAGAGGAAAGGAGTGAAACAGTAAGGAAGAATACAGAAGAGGATGCGTGGTAGGAAAGGAAGCAGATGTGCAAAGTGAAATGGAACGCAGAGCAGAATAACAGAGCAAGAGAAAACGAAGAGCAGAATAGCAGAACAGATCAGACTTACAGAACAGAGAAAGGAAGGTAAGAATTGATTTATCTAGGAAATTGTCTGTGTATTCATTATTTTGATATTCAAGGGTGGTTGGGAGGTTCTCGGGAGGACTGTTGTCCTTAGAGGTTCAAGTGGGAGCTTGAACACAGGAAGTTGTAGCTTCCATCTGGTTGCAGCTAGAGAAACCAGGGTGCAGGGTGGTGCTAGGGAGAACAAGTGTTCTCTGTTATATAGGTTGGAGCCTGTGTAACTGGAAGTTGGTGCTTCCAGTCAGTTGGTTCTGGAACATTCAGGAAGTTGGTGCTTCCATCCAGTTGGTGCTGGAATATTCAGGGAGTTGATGCTTCCTTCTAGTGGGTGCTAGAGAAACCAGAGAGTTGGTGCTCTCAAACAAGTTGCAGCTTGTAAAATAGAGGTAGCAGCCTCACATTGAGTTGGTGCTCAATTGTAAATGATGTACGGAACTAAAAAATATTGCCTATCATTTCAAAGAAGAAGAGGTTTTCTCCCTTTATGGGTTTCCTTGTGAAAATCTGTCTCTGTGTGTACTTTATGTTTGACTGATGGTCTTTACTTTTACTGTCCATATGCTGTATATTGTTGATGACCACATGAAGAAAGATTAATAATGTTTTAACAGACTTAAAATTGTTTAAGCTCACATACAACTGATTCACCCCCCCCTCTCAGTTGTTTTAGTATTTCCAACAATTGGTATCAGCGTCGGTTCCTTTTATTTAAAGGTAGATCTGTAAGCTTAAACATGACAAGTCATGAAGGAAATTCAGCCCCTAAGCCCCCTCTGTTTGATGGAACAAATTTTTCCTTCTGGAATATTAGAATGAGAACATATTTAATGGCGCTGGGTGCTGATGTTTGGGATGTAGTAGAGACTGGATATATAGAGCCTGTTGTGCTAGCCAACAAGGATGATAAGTTAGAGTTTAGTTTTAACGCTAAGGGGATGAATGCTATCTTGAATGGACTTGATGAAGCTAAGTTTGTAAAGGTGATGCATCTTGATACTACCAAAGCAATGTGGGATAAACTTATTAATAGTTATGAAGGAAATGAGAAAGTAAAAGGTGCCAAACTTCAAACATACAGATTGAAATTTGAACAACTAAGGATGAATGAAGATGAAACAATTAGCAAGTATTTTTTAAGAGTTGAAGAACTTTTAAATGCCATGAAGGGTCTAGGTGAGACATTTGATGACTCACTCTTAGTTCAGAAGATTTTAAGATCTTTGCCTGATAAATTTAATCCAAAATTCTCTGCAATAGAAGAATTAAATGATCTCAAAACTCTGTCCATTGATCAACTTCTAGGAACTCTAACTACATATGAAATGAGAATTAACAAAGATAAATCCAGTACTAGAGAAGCATCTTTTAAAGAAGACAAGAATACTGATTCAGAATTTGATGACATTGA
>ML795782.1:413438-462010 GCA_009831015.1 Picea engelmannii
CAAGAAGATAATTTCATTCAGTTTCACTTGGTTGGTTGTATGGTTTTCAATGGAAAAATGTGTCCAAGGGTTTACTTCATAGCTCCAAATATTCATAATGATGAAAATATGACCATCACCATAATTCATCACATGCTCACTCACTGGTCCATAAATCTTCCTCAAGTTCTCTATCTATAGTTGGACAACACTAGTCGTGAAAATAAAAATCAAAATGTGTTTGGATATCTAAGCATGCTTGTTGAAATGAGAATATTTCAAAAGGTGAAAGTTGGTTTCCTTCTTGTTGGACACACTCATGATCATATTGATCAAATGTTCATTCGTTTTTTAGTAAATTTGAAGAGGAAAAATGTTGGAATCCTACCATCATTGATTGAATGTATTAAGAAAGCATACATTATAGAACTTTTTTTCATATATTAGAATAAATGGTTGACATGTGAAGATTTATTCAAGGATCGCATCATGAAGAAAAATGTATTGAGCAGCTTAATGACATTAGCTTCCAACATCAATTTTGTTTCAAAAAAATTGATGGGGAAACACTTATATGGGGAAAGCGGTATTCAACTACTACAGAATGGGACCCTTCATCAGGTTTTGCATTTTTGAAGTTCATTCCATATCGTCCAATATTTTCATCAAAGTTATTATTCTTACAATTAGTTTATGAAATCCATAATGCACGAAGGCATATTAGAGATGTAGATTATTTTGAATGTCTGGAAGAAATAAAAAAGTCCATTAAAGATACATATGAGTACTTTGATGTTGATTTTTTTTTGTGGGAGTCTTCTTTCAATAGTCAAAGTGACATAATTTCAAGCTCAACAAATGAAGATACATTGTTGAAGACTCCATTTCATTGGCCACAAAATATGTCAAATGAATCTGAAGAAACAAACATTGTTGAAGTTCAACAAGAATCTCAAGGTGTTATTGCGTTTACACAAGCAGAGAAAAGATAAATGTATATTGGTTCATGAAGGTCGCGTGCATAACGTGAAGCCATATAATACCTTTACAAGGGTTTAGTACAAGATATTAAGGAGGGTAGTATGATTGTAGTCTTAACGACTGAAGATCCACATGGTTATCCATTTTGGACTGCAAAACTTATAAATATTGAGAAAGAAAATGATGTTGTTATTGCAATTGAATTGCATCGGTATGCAACAAGTACACACCCATTCAATGGTGTGTACAAGACAAATATAGTGGTTGAGAAACATGTCAATATAAAGAGACCAAAAAAAAGGTCAAAATACAACTCGGCATCGCATTGACCTCTTAAAATTAGATTATGTTGACATACTTGTTTATGACTTAAAATTGATAAAGAGAGGAACTCTTCACTCCAAGACAACATATATTATCAAGAGGTTGTTGCCACAAGAAATAAATTCAAGATGGGAGTCTGTTGAACCTAGTCATAGATCTAAAGGGAATTTGACATCTGAAATGTTGGGCATGCATGTAGACTCAGATGGTGCATTCATCGACAATAGAGAAGAATATGAATCATCTACATCTTAATCCAATCATTCATCTCAAGACAATGTAGACTTTGATGGTATTTCAAAAACCATGAGTCAATCTTAATAAGTGTATGAAACATTTTATGTATTTTTTATCCATATGATGTTTGCATGGTAACTAGAAATGAGCATTGGACTTACATATGATCTTACATGAAGTTATGAATCCTTTTTATGTTTTATGAATTATATGTTTTCATTATGGATAATATAATAAAATTTCTTAGCTCATATGTTTTGAATATGGACAATATAACAATACTATTAAGAAATAATTTATGTTGCATTCAATGTAACTTGTATTTACTTTTTTTATTAAAAGTAAATAATTATTAAAAAATGATGTTGAATTTTTAAAGTATATTGTGATATTTTCATGGCATTATGTATTACCTTGTGCTTTGAGTGATAGTAAGATTTAAAAAGAAAGCATTTAAGGGTTGATTTTATGATTTTGTTTACAATAATGATGAGTTCTTTTACCACTTTATAAAAATGTGTCATTTTCATATCCCAATTTTAGAATGGGTGCTACCAATAGTAATACTTTTCAATTTGATGGTTGATTTTTAGGTTTTGGTTTTTATGGTACCAACTACTAAAAATACGATTTCAAATTATCTAAAATTTTAATGTTTTGAAAAAAGAAAATTCAAAAACATCTATTTTTTTAGGTGTTGATTTTAAGGTTTTTCTGAGCTAATGTCTGAGTTTTGAAGGCCATGTTTGAAAAATGTTGTAATTTTGACCACGTTTAAAAAATGGTGCTATCAATAGCATTGCGTTTAAAAAATGGTGCTATCGGTAGCACCATTTTTTTATTTGGGGGTTGATTTTGATGTTTTTTTATGCAAAAATATGTGTTTTTTGGGCCAAAGTTCTCGTTTTGAGGTCACAGCTCTCGTTAAGTTGGTAAGTTTGTTTGGAATGAAAATCCTCAGAATGGGAGGATTTGACATCTTTATGGTAGGAAGGTTGTTCAGAGGAACTAAGGTTTGGGGACTGGCTCATACATTTGTTGAGTTTGGCTTCAAGGGAGTCAAAGTGGCCATTAAGGTTCTCCATTTTGGAAATGAGGGAACCAATGTTGGAATTGATGTCCTAGATGTCATTCTTGTTATGGTTGTTGTCGGTGATCAAGGTAGTGATTTCTTGATTGCGGGTGAGAGTAACTTATGAATAAGCAAAAAGTGGGCAAGTGGGTCTGCACAAAAAAGGGCTACAGGTGAGGTGTACCATAACAATTATAGTGAAGAGAGGAATCTAGTGGGATAGGTTCCAAATAAGGGTGTTGGGAAGGGTGGGTGGTTCCAAAGAGAAAAAGGATTCTAAATGATAGGTACCATTGCGAGCAATGTGAGGAGAGGAGTCCAACGAGATAGGTCCCAAGTAAGAGTGACAATGGGACCACTATACTCTTTTTTCTACTCCTACGGAGTTATACTTTGCTCTAAAGAATACTGCAGCGATATAATGCCCAAATTGTTAACAAGAAAAATTGTGGAGGAATTTTGCAACCTGGATGCAAGAGGCAAGGTTGCACTGCAAAACTTACCCTATGTTTATGTTTTGTTTTTCTCTGATAGAAAGGGTTAGGTTTTTTAGTGCTCTTATGGAAAAGGGTTTTCCCTATGCTATCTGATATACGTGTGGGGTCGAATAGTAGTACTCGACCCAATATCTCAGGGAACGAAGTAAGGAGGCTTGACTATACCCTTAGCCATGCTACTGGATTTCTTAGGTACTAGAGAGTAGTCTTCTCGAGTGTTGTTCTTAGTGCCACTATAGCATTTAGGTGGTCAATCAACTGATTTATAGCTAGTTTTAGGATATCTAGGGGGACTCCCTATATACACAAAGGTATGTGGGAGTGATGTTCATGTACATGTGTTATCTGATGTGGTATTACTAAAAGGGGTACAAAAAACGGTTATAGAGGTTTCCAACTAGGTGAAACAATGGTTTCGAGTAACTCATGAACTCGTCTGTATTTCCTGCATGTAGTCTTCACCAATCACAATTTTACCTATCAAACGACATATATCTATGATTTAAAGACATCGAAAGTACATGTCTCTACCTTGAAAAAAAAATATTCTATAGAGGAAAGTGCTTTGATATCACTTGTAAGGTACCATATGTATTATGAAAATCAGAACAAATTAACCATGATGAATACCGACAGAAACAACGAAATATAGAGAACAATAACACCATAAATGATACCTTTATTGATAGAAATATATGTTCACTTGCCTCTTATAGGGGGAAACCTCCAACATAGTAGAGCTCAATTAAAAAATAATTCTATAGACTTTCCCATACCTTCTACTCCTATTTATACTAATTCTATCTTCTAAAAAACATTCTAGAGGAAGATATTTCTAGAAGTATAAACTTTTATTAAGTATTGTTACATTCGAATTCTTAACATTATTATATAGGCCTTATTTACTAATGCAGGCATTTATTACATATAAAACATATTATTTTACCTATATGAGGGGTTAGGGAGGTTAGGTCCCTAACAACTTTGTCTTAATTTTAAGGAATGGTAGTGGCCACATCTTTTGCAATGACGATTACTAGTGATTTAAGGAACCAATATAATCTTTTTTTTGGAGTGGTATTGATTTTACATAGACTTCTTCTTCGATTCCATTCATGGATATGGTTTGTGATATGGGTGGAGGTGTTTCGGCAGAAATATGAGAGAATTTCTAAGTTTGTGCATGGTGTACCTATAGCTGGAAGAAAGATAAAAATTCTTTGGCTAAAGACTCAAAGATCACATGGGACCCTGACTTTTCGTCTATGTACCACTTAGCAGGTTAACCAGTTAAGGTTCTTTAAAATGGTCGTAAGAAAATGGAATCATCAGTGATGTTTTTAGATGAGCAATAGAGGTGAAACATCATGATATGGTTGGTTGTGTCTTCTCTTGGTTTACCATCAAATTTGGGAATATCTGATGGTAACTTGGTGGGCATGTTTGGCCAAGTTGAATTATGTAAAATCGAATCATTCGTAAGTTTCGTCAAATCTAGAATATTTAATGAAGCTAAGTATGGTGTGTTGGGTGTTGTCTTGTGCATTGTATGTGGTGTTTGAGAGCTGATTCCGGAGGAGGAAGGGCTACTAGAAGGGTTGTTGGGTATAGTAGTGCCGAGAAATGTAGAACCCAACAAGGTTGACCCAAGAATCATTGCACCCAAAGGTGGCTAAGGAGGTTGAACCAGTGATGTGGTAAAACCAGGGATACCTCCAAATTCTGGTGGGAGGCCTAGCAAGAATCCAGAATGTCGAGGATTTTTTGGGTCCCCTATGACTCTAGACTAGCGAACAATGTGTGAGTTTGAGTGGGGATAAATAAAAGATAATTAGTGCTTATGAAAACAAATCTGAAATCTGGCCTACTTTAACAAAAGAACAAATAGCTACATGTGGTTAATAATGAATAAGAATAACACATAAATCGATTGTTAAGAAAACTTTTGGTTCGGTAGATTTATAGAATTATCCATGTCGGAAATAAAAACAAAATGCATGTTTCTTGTAGACATATCATCCTTCTTCTCAAATAACATTGGGCCTTCCAATAGCACTAAAAAATGCGGCATGAACCCACTAGAAGAGGAACTAGTGAAGGTGTGAAAAATGAGTTACAATGAGGGGTAAAGGGGGCATATTTGGAAAGAGTTGGTGATATTTCCCAATAACCACACAAAATCCGACTTAGGTGCAATTGCAACCCACAATTTCCACCTATGTATAAAATCCTGGGTCAAGTGTAGCAGGGGACTCTCAACTTCAAAAAGTGGTCATGGGCTAGGTAACCTCACAAGAGATGGGTGGCTCAAGAAGGCACGCAAAGAACATTTGGGCCTTGGTATTTTCCCCTTCAAAGATATCTTCTTTCCTTATGGATTTGGAACACTTGACTTGGAGGATTTTAATTTCCCTAATTCGTCAACCACTAAGTTTAGAAATAAAAAGAGATAACAAGAGGTTTTTTGGATACCTACCCCCAAAATCCCAACTTAGACTAACATTTTCTTTTGTGCCCTCTTGTGGAGGATTTTATTGATTTCTTTATGGTTGATTTTTTGATGAACAAGTATGTGAGATTGGGGTCTTGGACCAATCTCATTTTCTTAAGGGTGTGAAGGTTTTATATAATTCTTAAGATTTTTTTGTCCTCCTAGATTGCTTATGAGCACATGGAGGAGATCAGACTTTGACGTAAATGATATATTAGAGACCTTTTGATGTGTGAAAAGTTCTTTTGTGTGCAAAACATATTTTAGTAGTTTATGTGTAAGATTGAAGCATATGGACAATGTGGGGTCCTTTACTTGTCTTACTTATTAACTAGTAAGTGTTTTGAGGAATCCTTTTGTAATTCAAAAATTGAACCTAGTTTGTCAAAGATGCATACATTGGGGTCCTTACCGATCTTTTAATTTACCAATTGTTTTTTTCTCTAAAAATGAAACCATTCTAGTTGTGTGATAATTTGGACATGTATGGGTCATTTACAAGTTTTTAGTTCCTTCAAAACAAACTATGAGGTGTCGAAGGGGCTTTGGCCTCACCTAATCTTGTTGGTGTGTTTGTAAAACAAGAAAACTTAAAGATAATATTTTCAAATTTAGGGGATGCTTACTAATTACTTCAAGTTAATTCTTTATATTTGACTTATGGAAGGGAGATGGAATAATGACTTATACACCCCTTTCTGGTTCACCCAGAACACTCAAACGAGTGTGAGGTGAAGAGAACACTAGGATGTGAGTAAGGGTTTTCCTAGTCCCATAAATGAATTAATTTCTAAAGATAAATTTAACTAAGAATTCAGATGCTTTCAATTAGCCATCCATGTGGCAAAGATAAAAAGAGATATGATTCTTTTTACTTTACTTAGTTTGTTAGCTAATCTACTTTTTCAAGAAATAATCCAAAGGAATTTTTACCAGTGTTACAAAGTGAAATAATTTGAAACCTATAATCTATATTTTGTGAAAAAACTGAAAGACCCAAGCAATAGGGAAAAAATTGAAATTAGTGCAAGTTAAACATAGATTCAAAATTGGTGTAGTCGGTGTGATAAACATAAATTCAAAATTGAGACAGAACACTAATAGCACACTTCAACATGACTATTCCTTAGAAAGCCACGTTGATGCTAAACAATGACGTAAGAAAATTCCGGTGGGGATTTTCCAAAAGTGGAGGCCTAGACACTCAAAGGGAATTCTCAAGGAAGTTGATTACTGACCTTGCAAACATATAAAGGTGAGAAAAATGGCTCTTGCAGCCTATAGTGGGAGAATTTCTACTTAACTCCCCATATGGTTGCCAATCTGTTTGGGCAATTTTGTCACAGGAGTGAGAAAATGGTATCCCTTTGAGTGTCAATATAGGCTATACCAACACCAAACTTAGTAGAGTTAGATGGTTAGTGAAATACAACAATAGATATAATGGAAATAAACAAAAGAAGTGAATGCATGACAAGTAAAATAGAAGAACTAAAAACTAAGAAAACAAGATTTGTTACCAATGGAGAAGGCTATATTGATGACATCACAGGGAAGTTGGTGACCAAGTGAGCTCCCTTCTTCCTCCTTGGGAGGGTATTTTTTGTTCCCACTTGGAACCTTTTATCTCTTTTCTCAAAGAAAATACAAATGAGGTGAAGGAATGCACCCAAGCTCTCAAGAGGAGAGAGGTTTGGTGCACCAAACAAGATTGGTTATGGATATGTGAGTGAATCTAAGAGAAATGAGGATTCTCTAAGCTCAAACCAATAACATAAAAATACACTTGGTTTCTTCTTAATTCACTCTCATGTCATTCTTTTATAGGCTCTATTCAATCTTTTATTTATCTATCTCTAAGTGTGAAACGGGATCCCTCATAGGGGTGGATCCCATACCATTTGAGTGGTCCTAAAGCTATTTTTAGAGTTGGAGAGTCGACTTCCTCAAGTACACTTGAGTTGAGGGTGTGTGAAATCTAAACAAATTCATAAATGCATCATTTTTTTGGATGAGTATGGGTTTCGATGATAACAGTCGTGTTGATGCACGCGAATGGCACTAAGTTTTTCTTTTTATCCCATGCAGTCGTACACTGATAGCACTAAACGAGATTTGGTAGCCCGTGATGATCTTAAAAAAACCCTCTTTCCACAGTTTTTTTGCTTTGCTGAATGAAGCCCGTTAATGCTAAGAGTATGTTATTTGGTGTATTAAACTAATGACTTCTCCAGTAATCACTTATAAATCTTGTTAAGCGATTTTTATGTGATAATACCCATGAGAACTATATCTCTTGGGAATACAAATAATTTATAATGTTAACGTATCTGAAAATACTACAAGGAACATTTTGCAAATGTGAATATAATAAGAATGATATTTGCATCCAAAATCCACTACAATGAGATTCTAAATCTAATTAATTGTTCATTTTTTTAATTTTGAAATTACACGAGTTGACAACAACATGTAGCTATTTTGATTTTTGTGCCATGCCAAAAGAGGTCATGCTCCTAAAATGTGAGATGGAATCCCTACATTGATAATGTCTTTAAACTAAAAAAATACGACTTACATTTAATTTGAAAAATCTATACCAACCCAAACACCGATACCTATTTATATGTTTTGACTAATATTTTGGATAATTATATAATTCGTTTTCATGTGTAAATGTAGATTAAATTGAATTGTAACATAATAACATTTGGTGTAATTAAGCATTTTTTTTTGGTATACAATGATTAAATATGTTACATTTTTAATTAGAATTTTGTGTTTTATAATGAGTGATGAGTGAATAAAGGAAGATGAGTAGAGAGTATTTTTCTATAGGAAAGTAGAGAATTGAGAGTGGGACATTGAAGCGTAATAAAGGAAGAAGAATATCCTGTAATATCTATATTGACCATAGTGTCTAAGTATCTCCATAGTGAGTGCTCCTTTCTTTGTATTCACATTTCAAAACTAAGCAACAAAGAGCAGAGCATAGACCTTACCTTCTAGTTGGGTTCTTCTCATATTGATTTTTCTAGAGTATATATTGTGGTCATTAAGTGGATGGTGTTTTGTTGATTATCTCTTTCATTTCAATTTTAACTTATTTCAATGATATCTGTGTTAAAACTAGTAATATTAAGTCTACAATGTACAATAAAACAATATAATAAAAATTTCTAAAATATTATAAAATTTATTGTGATAAACTATTCCAATAAAATATCCATAACAATTTATAAAACATTTATAATTAAAGAATATAAAATTGTGAATGAAATATTTAAAGAGGTTTGTCTCTTTAATGATATATCCATGATAATTTATAAAACATTTATAATTAAAGAATATAAATTTGTGAATGAAATATTTAAAGAGGATTTGTGAATGATATATATATATATATATATATATATATATATATATATATATAACACTCATTACACCACTCAAATCAACGAAAACACTTAATATAGACATTTAGATATGGAAGGTATAATTTTATTGAATATATTAAATATAATGCATAGATTTAAAAAACGTAGAGATTGGAAGAGATATGTGAAGGAAAAGTAAGCGTGTAAGTGGTGTGATAAAGTAAGCTTGTAAGTGGTGTTGGAAGGGAAATGTTCTTGTGCACATTGATGGTTTAGTTATAAGGTTTAAATTTTTTAAATATAAATAATAATTTTAAATAATTTTATGATATTAGGTTATAATTAATGTAAAATTGAGAAAGTTTATTTTGTATAGAAAATATGAATATAATAAAAATAATATTTCTATCAAAAGTATATTGAAACTATTTGAAACTATGCTATGATGGTTTTTATTTACCAAGATTAATTTTTTGGGAAATATAAATATTTATAAAGAATATAATGAACAATTTTATCATGTATAAGAAAAAATGGATATAATAAGAGTGAAAATTGCTTCAAAACTTTATTAATTAATTTTTTTTTAAATATAATAAAAATGATATTTATATTAAAAGTTCATTAAAATTGAATTCAAAAATAAATAAAATATTTAAATTAATTTTATAGTTTTGAAATTACATTTGAATAAATGATAACATCTAATTTTATATTATACTTTTAAATTGTATGTCATGTTAAAATGATTTTATACATTTAAATTTATCAAATTGAAATTGGATAACTATATTGAAAATGTCTTGAAACAATGAAAACAAGTGATGCATGGCAGTGTAGTCCCTGCCAGGTTGGAATGGGAAAAATGCACTGCTATGGTGAGATCAAGTACAGACACGTGGGAAGCAAGTTGAAGTACATGTGGTATCCATGCAGATCCGTTCCATATTTCTGAAGCATAGATATTAAAAATTCAAATACAATAGAATAGGCATAAAAGTAAAATTAAATGAAATTAGATATTAATAATGTCCCGCAACAATGCATACACATTAAACATTCAAATACAATAGAATACTAAAAAAAGGTTATGGACACAAAAAAATTATATTTCTGGAATTTGTTCCATATTTCTGTTTCCAAACACAATATAATTCAAATCCATTTATGTTTCCAAACGCAATATAATTCAAATCCAAAGGTTGGATCTGTTCCATATTTATGAAGCATAGATATTAAAAATTCAAATATAATAGAATAGGCATAAAATCAAAATTAAATGAAATTAGATATTAATAATGTACTGCAACAACAAATACACATTAAACATTCAAATACAATAGAATACTAATAAAAGGTTCTCGACACAAAAAAAATATATTTCTGGAATCTGTTCCATATTTCTGTTTCCAAACGCAATAGAATTCAAATACAATAGAATAATGGACACAAAAAATTTAGCATTCTCGAATTAGTTTTCTTTGAAATTTATCAAAAATTAATAATGTCTGTTACATATTTCTGGTATTTCTGGAAATTTAAATGCGTTTGTTGTATAGACTGGGATTGGGGCTCCCGTGGATCATAAATATACATAAGTACAAGAATTAGGAATGTAGAAAGAAGAAGTGTGCAGCGGTAGAGAGGAAGACCTGAAAAGAAGAAATTGGAAGTTATGAGTGTTTGGTTACAGCTTTCTATTTAAAGAGTTATAATAACTGGATTGATAAAGAAAACAAGATGACAATATAAACTTACTATGAAGCCAATGCGTTTTTGTTGTTTTCGTCGATGGTCAATGGAATCGTGTCAACCAATTGTTGCCCTTCATGGATGAGGTTGTCCATTCTCCATTGGAACCATTCTTCAATGTCGCTTCTCATGGGGGCCACGTTGATTTCATCTCGGATTTCTATGTTGAAAAGTTTGTTTTCTAATTTCCTTAGATCCATTGAAATACTATGCAGACTCTGTTCAATTTCTTCATTGTGTGTCGAATAGTCCAGTACCCATCTCTCGAGATCATCTACACGATATTCAAGTATGCCGTAAAACTTTTCGAAAGACAGCCCCTTTAAAATATCAAGTTTTTCATCAAAGGATTCTTTGGTCATTGACAAAGATTTGAGAATTAAGTTTGGGTCTTGAACCTCGTTGGTACTTCTGGCTAAGTCTATTTGGATCAGGTTTGTGAATAATTCTTCCTTTTCTAATATGTCTTGTTTACATGATTCGACAATGAGCTCCAGGCTCTTAACTTTCTTTTGACAGCATGCTTTTACTTTTTTGGTCCGCTTTGGGGAGGGGAGATTCTCTTGTCTTCTTTTCAGATCCAAGGTGTTGATGGCATGGTTGGCAAAAGGGGTCAACACCTGTTCACAGAAACGTTGATCATTTTTTAAATTCGCCTGCAAATGTTGAGCAAATCATTTGCCCTCTTTCGGAAGGAAGTTATATTTTGTGATGTTTCCTAGGCTTCAGTAATTAGTTGCATTCTTTTCTTGATGTTATTCTCTACAAGGGATCTAGATGATGCAAGGAGGCTAGAGGATACTTTTATCTTGGCTACAGTGGTAGCAGGCACATTTTTTGCTAAAGGAGTAGAAAACTCTGGGGTAGCAATGAAAGTCTCCTCAAACTCCTTGACGTGGTCTTTTAGTCTAGAATTATCCACTTCAATTCCTCCAATGAAATCATCAAGAGAATCACTAGTTACGCAGTGAAATACGGAGATTTGGGATGGCCACATTTTTCTAAAGTTAATCTATGTGCGAGATTTGTCTTTCCTATTTGTTACATCTCTCTTTTCAATGACCATATTTTTAGATTGGCTGTCAAAAACAACACTCTGGAATACGAAGGATTCATCTTCATAAAAAATGTCACTTTCAATTTCAATTTGCAACTGTTCATATTCAATTTCGGGTTCATCTGCCTGCCCTACATTGTTTTTTCTCTTCTTCGTCGGTGGAATTTTGTGAGAACTATCAATTTTTATGTGAGGAGGGTTCTTATCTCCTCCTCCGTTTGAAGATTTTTGGGTTGCTTTCTTACTGGGGTGGGCCATTGAAGTGATGCTCCATGATGTTGTGCTCTTAGGAGTGCTGGTTGGGGATTGGGAACTCTTCTCACCAGATACTTTTCCCTGTTGTCTGTACAATCCAGTTTCGCTTTGCACTGTCTCTACATCACAATTGCCAGAAGAAGGATTGTTGTCGTCACTATCCCTGTCTTTGGTCGAGCTTCTATGGATAAAAGAGCTACTAAAGCCAACTGCTAGTAAATGTTCTCAAAAAATCCCATTAGGGTCGAACCCTTTTATCCTTTCAGCATATGTTAGGTTCAATTTCTTGAAATGGCCTGCGAATTCGTCAACCTTGTTGATGCTTATGCACACGAAGCCCTCGAATTTCCAGGGCAAAGGAATGAACTGTTTTTTTTTCTTGTCATGAAAAAAATGCAACCAGTGGTTGTATTGCCTTGCTATTTCTGCAACAAACATTTTGTCTATGATGTGGCATGGAAGGATAGCAGGATTTTCCTTGGAGCCAAATACCATTAGTACACTGTGATTTTCCTTTTGTTCAAGTGTGCCCTTCCTGTTCAAAAACTTGGTTGCTTGGCTGGACACCCATGGAGCATCCTTCCCTAACAAAAAATCTTTGAAAACTGAGACAAAGTCATTAAAAACTTCATAAAAACAATGGGAGGCCCCATGCCTCCACAGGGCCTAGTACTAGAATGTTACTGGGTCGAATCCACAGTTTATTTTCTTGGAAAGAGACAATTTTGGAAATGGACAACAATGTACTATTGCGAAAATCAAGTAGGATGACATATAAAATTTATTCGATACTTTGAATCGTGACAACTAAGAACATATTTCAATGGAAATTAGCTTTCCCCAATCGAAAATGAATTGTTCCTTGACTGTGAAGTACAAAATATAAATAATTATATGGGAAATTCTTGTTGTGGATGCCTGTCTCATTATTCTTGTAAACAACCAAGCAATTTCCCAAAATGGATTTCTAAAGGAACTTACCTACAACTTTGTGATATCTTCAGGAACTGTTGTCGGGTCTTCAAGAAACTCGGCTAAGATGTCCAACCTGTTATCATGTTTTTCTAGGAACTGCTTGCAGTCTTGTCCTTTGAAGGTCAATGTTGGCTCAGACAATTTTAACATTTTGCAGAAGACCTAAGGTGACAAAGAAACATGAGAATGATCACACAGTGGAAGAATTTTTTGGCTTGGAATATATTTTTCAGCGCACCAAGAGACCACCTCCTTATAGTCAAAAACCTCAGGGATGCAACTTGCACGAGCGATTTCAGAGGTCCAAATCACTTTGTTCTGGGCGGAACAGGATGGATAGTAAAAGTATGCCCTGGACCACTGGAAGTTTTGGACCTGATGTCCGAAGATATTTATTGTATCTCCACAAAACTATTGTCGACATGCTTCCATAAGTTTACAAGGATGTTTGTTTTCTCCAGACGATGAATGAAATGAAAAGTTGGAAGGGATAATATAACACTGCACAAATCTTGGTCCAATGCGTGTGAATGGAAGATCTCCTCAAGACTTTCGCTCATTAATGACAATTTTGAAGGTTGTTGCATGATGCATTGTTAACATTAAAGACTAGTAATTGCATACATAGAAGTGCGAACATGGCGGATACGACAATGAGAGATTAAGCATTGTAGATTTCTTGAACGGGCGAATGCGACGAAATCATATAAATTAATATGATTATAATAATATATACTATAAATCATTGCAACTATGTAACTACTTTCATACTATAATAACAAATTAATATGATTATAATTATATGTTGAGTATATAAATTAATAACACACCTATAGTCCCACTATGCCTATGACATGGACTTATAACACATCTTGTTATGTTGATGTTATGTTAAATTAATCTATGAAGGGACAATATAACTCTCCACATAAATTGGTTTAATGCATAATAATGGGAGATCTCCTCGAGCATTTCACTCATTAATGACAATGTTGATGGTTCCTGCATAGTCAGTTGTTAGCATGAAAGGTTTCTAATTACATATTAAGAAAGAAGTACGGAGGTCGCGAGGACGGGAAAAAGCAACTTCAAAATAGGTTTACAAGGTACAATTGTTCAAGGTGAGGGCGCGAGGGTCAAATTGTATGTCTCGGAACTTTTTGAGTGAAATACACGTAACACCAAAGAGGGTATGATATGACAGTCTAGAGGGCAATTTGTATATTGCGGAAGCCCGAGTAATGTTTGTAGGACACAGATCAATGGAAGTGAAAACGTGAGCCCGCCAATCTGGGAACCCGCAATCGAAAAAAAGTGGCTAAAGTATGGAATAGAGAAATAGCTGGGTGGATTCGTTTTCGCTAATATATTGAAACTTGAAGATAAATTAATTTAAATTCAATGAGTCGAGATTTAATTAAATTTCACTATCTCACCTATGTTTTTTGTTTTTAATGGCGGTCAGTACGGATGTTGCACGATGAACTATTGGTAGTAAACCTTGGTCGGGAACAGTAAACAATGCCTAAGAATTAGAGATTTCGTGAACCCTCCAACCCAAGGAACTGCAAAAGAGATTCCATGAAATGCGCAAGTATGGAAAGCCATCGGACGGGCCTCAGAATCAGGGCAACAATGGCTCCCCAGGAGACGTGACTTCCCGAAGGTCAAATTGTATGTTTTGGGACTTGAATGCAAAATGTGTACCACGGAAGAGAGGATGGTCATTAAATCTTACCAATTGCATTTCCAAAGAGTAGGAAGGTGGCGAGGACACAACACAACAAGTAAGGAATGGCTAATTATCGAAAGCGGTTGGTGACACTTCGAAATAGGACTACAAGATACATCTAATAGAGGTGAGGGCCTGAGGGTGAAATTGTATCTCTCGGGCATGATGATGCTTTCTTGTGGAAAAATTGTATATCGCGGAACTCTGGGTACTGCTTTCTAGTCATGGAACATTGGAAACACAATCTTGAGCCTGCCAGTCCAAGAACTGACAATCAAAAAATGTCTAAGTACGTGGGTTCTCGGCCTAGCGGGCTCAAAATTGGGCCTCTATTGTTCTGTGTCCTACAAATAGAACCCAAAGTTGCACGATATACAAATTTACAAGCGGACTTGCGGGTTGGCTCGCTCAACATTGCACTTCTATTGTTCACTTGGAGTTCCACAATATAGAAATTGATAGACAGACTCCAGTACTGGCGGGCTCAAGATTTCTATTGTTTACATGTATAACATATAACATATATGTTAGTAAATGTACAATGTCATGGAAATACAGCCAACTTGGGGCTAGGTATTGAAAGGAACGGCAGACGGTTGGGCTCGTGACAGGGCATTCCACCGAACAAATTGTATATCGCAGAAATCCCGGCACTGTTTGCAACTTGTGGAATATTCCAAACACAATTTTGAGGCTGTCAATCCGGGAACCCGCAATCGAAAAAGTATCTAAATATGGAATAGGGAAACACTGGCCCAGATTTGTTTTCACTAATATATTGAAATTTTAGCTGGCAAGATCTTCTTTGCATGTTTCTTGGGAAGTTCTATAGGGATGGTTAGTCCTCAAGACTTTGGCTTATTAATGACGATTCTTATGGTTGTTGCATGATAGCGTTTTAGTATTAAACCTTTGGTGTTGTATATTTGGAAAACAATGACTAAGATTGGAGATTTCGTGAACCCGTCAACACGAACATCCAAAATAGGGTGGCATGGTCTCCCCAGAAGATGTGAGGCCCTGAAAGTCAAATTGTATCACTTGAAACATTTGAATGAATAATCTGTAACATAGAAGAGGGGACGATGTCAAAATCCAGTAGTCACTTTGTATATTGCAGAGGGTTGGATGCTAACCATTTCGTACCAGTGTGTTGAGTTTTCACTAGTAAGAGCATAACTAATGTGTATTAGAAAGGACAGGAAGTTAGTGGGGATGGAAGGCAACGACATATACTTTGAAACATTTGTGAAGCATGGTAGAGTGAAGCTTGTGAGTTCGAGGAGTCCATGATGGAATTGTAGATCACAGAAGTTTTGAGTGCAAGATGTATATCACGAAACAAGAAGCAACAGAGTTCGAAAGCGCCAACCCGGAAACCGCGGCCATAAAATTGGCCAAGTATGGAAAGGAATAATAGTCGGTCGGATTCGTCATGTGAGGATATAGATGGAGATGAACATATGTTAGCCCACCAACGCTGGAACCCACGATCATAGAAAGGTGACTAAGTATATCACCAAAAAGCGATAATACACAGGAAGAAGAAAATGGAAAAAGGGCTAAGGAGTCTGTAGTGGAATTGTAGTCCACAGAAATTTTGAATGCAAGATGTATATCAAGGAAAAAGAAGTAGCAGAGTTTGAAAGCGCCAACCCAAAACAATGACTAAGAATTGGATATTTCATGAACTCGTCAACACGAGGATCCAAAATAGGCTGACAAGGTCTCCCTAGAAGACATGAGGCCCCGACGGTCAAATTGTATCGCTCGGAACATTTGAATGCATAATCTGTAACATGGAAGAGGGGATGATGTCGAAATTCGGTAGTCAATTTGTATTTTGCGGAGGGTCAGATGCCAACTGTTTTGTACCAGTGTGTTCAGTTTTCACTAGTAAGAGCATAACTAATGTATATTAGGAAGGACAAGAAGCTAGTGGGAATGGAAGGCAGCGCCAGATACTTTGAAACATTTGTGAACCGTGGTAGAGTAAATCTTGCGAGTTTGAGGAGTCCACGGTGGAATTGTAGATCACCAAAGTTTTGAGTGAAAGATGTATATCACAGAACAAGAAGTAGTAGAGTTCGAAAGCGCCAACCCGGCAACCGCGGCCATAAAACTGGCTAAGTATGGAAATAAACAGTGGTTGGTCAGGTTCATCATGAAGAATATAGTTGGAGATGAAGATATGTCATCCCACCAATGTTGGAACCCATGATCATGGAAAGGAGACTAAGTATATAACCAGAAAGCGATAATACACGGGAAGAAGAAAAGGGAAAAAAGCCTAAGGAGTCTACGATGGAATTGTAGATCATGAAAATTTGAAGTGCAAGATGTATATCACGAAACAAGAAGCAACAAAGTTCAAAAATGCCAACCCAAAACAGTGACTAAGAATTGGAGATTTTGTGAACCCGTCAACACGAGGATCCAAAATAGGATGACAAAGTCTCCCTAGAAGATGTGAGGCCCCGAAGGTCAAATTGTATCGCTCGGAACATTTGAATGCATAATCTGTAACATGGAAGAGGGGACAATGTCAGAATCCGGTAGTCAATTTTTATATTGTGGAGGTTCGGATGCCAACTGTTTTGTACCAGTGTGTTCAGTTGTCACTAGTAAGAGCATAACTAATGTATATTAGGAAGGACATGAAGTTAGTGGGGATGGAAGGCAGCGACAGATACTTTGAAACATTTGTGAACCGTGGTAGAGTGAAGCTTGTGAGTTCAAGGAGTGCGTGGTGGAATTGTAGATCGTGGAAGTTTTGAGTGCAATATGTATATCACGAAACAAGAAGCATCAGAGTTCGAAAGCACCAACTCGGCAACCACGACCATAAAATTGGCTAAGTATGGAAAGGAACAGCGGTCGGTCGGATTCGTCATGTCAGGATATAGACAGAGATGAAGATATGCCAATCCGCAAATGTTGGAACCCACGATCATAGAATGGTGACTAATTATATAGCCAGAAAGCGATAATACACGAGAAGAAGAAAAGGGAAAAAGGGCTAAGGAGTCTACGATGGAATTGTAGATCATGAAAATTTTGAGTGCAAGATGTATATCACGGAACAAGAAACAAAAGAGTTTGAAAGTGCCAACCTAGCAACAACTAGCTCATGGTGTGAAGATATAGATAAAGATATGTGAATCCATGAGGCCGTGATCATATAGCTGCGACTAAATGTAGAACCACAAAGGGATAATAGAGGGGGGAGGGGGGGGAAAGAGAAAAATTAAGATCTTTTTATACATTCCTATGAACAAATTGTATATTGTGGAACTCCGGGCACTATTTGCAACTTGCGGAAGATTTGAAACACAACTTTGAGGCCATCAATCTAGGAATGTGCAATCGAAAAAGTGTCCAAGTATGGAACACAAAAATGTTGGGTGGGACTTGTTTTCGCTAATATATTGAAATTTGTAATAGCTTTGCCATTACCTGGAAGATCTTCTTTGCATGTTTATGGACAAGTTCTATAGGGATGGTTGGTTCTCGAGACTTTTTCTTATTAATGACGATCCTTACGGTTGTTGCATGATGTCGTTTTAGCAACCCGACAACCACGGGCATAAAATTGGCTAAATATGGAAAGGAACACCATTCGGTTGGATTCGTCATGTGAGGATATAAATGGAGATGAAGATATGTCAACTCACCAACGCCGAAACCTGCGATCATAGAAAGGAAACTAAGTATATAAATAGAAAGCGATAATACAGGGGAAGAACACAAGGGAAAAATGGCTAAGTATCTCACAGAAGAACATCTATTGTTCGTTTATTAATGCCAATCCTTTCGAACCCCTTGTGAGTTCTCACTAGCAAAGGCATAAATTGCAGATCACAGAAGTTCTTTGGGTGCAAGATGTATATGACGGAACATGGGACATACGTGTTGGATACCGCAAACCCGTGACCCGGTGATCAGATAATTGACTAAGTATTGAAAGGGACCACGGTCGGTCAGGCTCATGGTGTGAAGATATAGATAAAGAATTTCCAATTTGCGAATCCATGAGGCCGTGATCATATAGCTGCGACTAAATATAGAACCGCAAAGGGATAATAGAGGGGGGGGAAAGAGAAAAATTAACAGTTTTTATAAATTCTTGCGGAAAAATTGTATATTGTGGAACTTCGGGCACTGTTTGCAACTCACGGAAGATTCAAAACACAATTTTGAGGCTATCAATTCGGGAACCCGCAATCGAAAAAGTGTCCAAGTATGGACCAAGGAAATGTTGGTTGGTACTTGTTTTCACTAATATATTGAAATTTGTAATATCTTTTCCATTACTTGGCAAGATCTTCTTTGCATGTTTCTGGGCAAGTTTTGTAGGGATGGTTGGTTCTCGAGACTTTTGCTTATTAATGACGATCTTTATGTTTGTTGCATGATGTCGTTTTAGTATTAAACCTTTGGTGTTGCATATCTGGAAAGAAGTACGAGGATGGGTAGAATAGGAAACAATGACTAGGAGTTGAAGATTTCGTGAACCCGCCAACGCGAGGATCCAAAATAGGGTGACAAGGTTTCCCTAGAAGATGCGAGGCCCCGACAACCAAATTGTATAACTCGGAACATTTGAATGCATAATGTGTAACACAGAAGAGGGGACGATGTCAGATTCTGGTAGTAAATTTGTATATGGCAGAGGATTGGATGCCAATTCTTTCGTACCAGTGTGTTCAGTTGTCACTAGTAAGAGAATAGTTAATGTATATTAGGAAGGACGCGAAGTTGGTGGGGATGGAAGGCATGGACAGATACTTTGAGAAAATTTAATGTATACGAGGAGCCCGCGGTGGAATTATAGATCACAGAATATTTGAGTGCAAGATGTATATCATGGAACAATAAGTAGTCGAGTTCGTAAGCATGAACTCAACAACCGTGGCCATAAAATTGGCTAAGTATGGAAAGGAACAGAGATCGATCGGATTCGTCATGTGAGGATATAGATGGATATGAAGATATGTCATCCCACCAACCCTGGAACTGGATGTCATAGAAAGGTGACTAATTATATAACTAGAAAGTGATAATGGACAAGAAGAAGAAAAGGCGAGTTCCTATGCGCCAACCCGGCAACCGCAGCCATAAAATTGGCTAAGTATGGAAAGGAACAATGGTCGGTCAGATTCGTCATGTGAGGATATAGATGGAGATGAAGATATGTCATCCCACCAACCCTGCAACCCACGATCATAGAAATGTGACTAAGTATATAACCAGAAAGCGATAATGGTTGGGAAGAAGAAAAGGGGAAAAGGGATAAGTATCTGACAATAGAAAATCCATTTTTTCATTTATTAATGCCAATGTTTTCGACAAGTTTTTATATTTATTCCAATAGTACTCATATTAGTATATATGCACGGATATTATCAAATAGAAGAAGTTGCAATATATGCAAGATATTGAACAGGAACATGGCGTCAATACTTGAGTTGCCTTGTTGTAAGTCATTAATTCATTCTATTTACGGGACCCGAAGAATGAAAGAAAGACGGGTCCTCCAATTTCTTTCTTTAAGGAACATGGTTCTATGTAGAATAGACCAATTAGTCTTATTGATTCCCTTGAAAAAAAAAGTATGGCCTATGACAAATTATTCTTCCATGTAAATGGTAAGGAATGAAGAGAGTGGCCTTTATTTAAATTGAAGTACTGGGTAGAAAAAAGAAAATCTTGTCGTCCATGTCTAACGACACACAGAAAAAAGGTATAAAATAAAATAAAAAGCAACACCAGAGATTGGGAAACACCATTAAAAAAATAAAACCGCAATTATTCTATATTCAAATAAGATGGGTTACAAAATACAACTGAGATTATTTTCCACAATGATTGCTATTTGGCCTTCCACCGAACAATAAAAAATATGTACAATAATGAAGGTTGTTGACAGTCTTCTTGATGATCAAATCCTTGATTCATAAAAAACAATGACTTGAATATCAATTTTGGGTCTTGGACTTAATTGGTGCTGCCAACTAGATCTATCCCAGTTTTTTGAATAGTTTGTCTCTTCTAGATATGGCTTGCTTACATTGGTTGGTTATTCAACATTCTATTCTTTGTTAAGTATTAATTCCCCTCTGTCATCGAAAACTTGGGGTTTAAGGTGCCTTCCTTGTAATGTTCCTGACCATTGACATCTGAGACAACTTAGAAATTCGATTCAGGCCCAATTCAAAGTCGAGGGAGTCGTTTTATGTAACGTCGGTTATGGGTGAAACAAATCCTGTTAGGCAACAAAAGCTGAGACATGAAAAAAGTTAAAGTATGTTGTGACTATTATTCTCCCTCTATTTGATCATCTATTTGGTTGAAAAGACTACCTGAAGATTTGTATGTTCAACTTCTTTGTTTTATTATAGTAAATTGGAAGGGACGTCCAAGCCAGCTGCAAAATGCTCTTCTGTTGAAGTACATGACTTCTTCCGGTAGCACAGGTCTAGCAACTATATCAAATGTTGCAGATCGCATCAAAATATATCTTTCATCATAGAGGTGGCAGATATGGCTTCCCACAGAAAGGTCTAGAATGTTCGGAACTGACTCCAAAAATTACTACATTCCTGAATACACTCAGTAGGAAATTATAAAATTGGAAACCAACCAATGTGAGAAACGGTATGGGCATTTGAATCAATATTCTGAAAATACAAAATGTTTTATGCCAAAGTTGTAACAGAATTGACAGAAGTCAGTTTCTATGTCAAATAGTGTTGAGCAAACTATGGATGCATAAAGAGACTCGACATACAATCGCCTTTAGGCATCCACATAGGCAGTGACCCTAGGCTCCAGATAGCTTCAGCCTTGAACATTGACATTGGTGATGGCAATGGGAACATTGCTACTGACTACACTGCGACAATGCGGTGAACAAGCAGGGTTGTCATTGTCAAAGTACTTAAAGTGCAAGATTGTCAGACCTGCAAAGAACATCGACTTTAGTGTTGCTTTCCCACAAAATATAAAATGTTGGTTTGAGTCCATAAATATTTGGACGTTGGGTGTCCTGTGCGATAATGACCTTGATATTAGGCACATGTCAGACATCTATTATCTGACATTGTAGTGTTAATGCAATTTCCATAGTGGATGACGCCTCAATTGCATTGGAACAAAGAATATTAATTTTGTGATTACTTAACATCCTTGAAGGACATGAAGTGCGGTAGGCCTGTTTACGTATGCAAAAAGCACAAAGACTCTCAAAGCATGCAAGAATAAAGAAAAAATCACACATAGTAATACGCTAGAGAATGTATTCGAAGGACAAACTTTGGATATGCTAGCATATCAAACATTGGGATTTTTTTATTTTTTTTATCAAATATCGCATAAACTGCAATAGAAGAAATGCATTTTCCCCATCGAATGCAAGGGAAATAGCAAGAAGATTGGCATTAAGTTGAAACAGATCTGGAAACACACCACTACATTAAGACCTCTTCTAAAGAATGAAATAAGATTGAAGGTGGTAGTAAAAGATGATTTTCAGAAACCAAATAATCACCTGAACACGCGAAACCTCTTGCAGAAGGTGGTAGTATAAAGAAATCCTCAGAAAATGTTGCAAAGTCCATAACCCAGTTATATGCGTAGGAGTAGTAAAATAAAAAATGTGCAGTGCCGATAGACAATTGATTGTATGTGGAGTCTGTAACTACATCTAGAGGACAACGAACAAACTTTGACAAAGAACATGGCTTTATGTCAAGTATGTTACCACACCCAGAAGTAGCTCAACAAACCTTGAAATAGAAACTTCTGTAGTTTTAGTATGTCATTTTATCAACCCATACAGTTTCTGCTACCCGCTTCTGGGTACATTCGTGAATGGAGTAATATTTCGTGTCATTTCCGAACATCACTGACCATTTTGCAAGCCACGGTAAGTGCGACTCCTTTGACAAAGACAAATTCTTGTGTGCTCTACAAAATTCGATACACTTGCCAAATCTGTGTTGTTGGAAGAAACTATATACTTCAACGAAGTAGTATTTTGCATGTGACCTGAAAATCCATTCCAACTCCCAGCAAGAAAACAAAGAAGATCAACAAACAAATCTCCAAGCAGGATTTTCAACCAACCAAAGCATCGAATACAGGGAGAACACCAACCATAAGATACCTAGTTTTTTTTTTCCCCCTGTCTGAGTTTCTGTTGGATAACAAAGTTGTTTTTTGGCTCAAAGGTCACGTCACATAAAACCAGTCTATCTTCTTTCATTTGGGCCTCAATGGAATATCTAAGTTGTCTTACATGTCCATGACCAGGAACATTAGAATGGAGGCACCCTAAAGACCAACTCTTTGATGATAGAGAGAAATGGAAATAAGTATTTAAAAGCAATGCTAGAGGATGACAGTATGATGTTCTGTAGATTTTGGGTTAATTCATCTTAATGAAAGATGCTCTCGATCTTTTTGCTCATTAATGCCATTTTTTTCGAATATGTGTGTTGAATAGTGACTAATAACACGTATTAACATTCCCATATTCGAGCAGATTCTCAAATCTGACAACATCTAACATATGCACAGTATTAAAGAGGGACATAACGTCAAGGCCCGTATGGATGACATGTTCATGGATGGTAGCAAGGTAGTACAGTATTGCATTTTTACTATGATGAAGCCTTTAAAAAACTAAACGAGCCAATATTTTTTTTTTCTTTTGCAAATTCAAAATGCAGGCAAAAGAAATTACCAGATCCCATAATATTCACCTGTCTATGCATTTTAATGGGAGATGTCCTCGAGCTTTCCGCTTATTAAAGCCAATAATTTTGAACCTGTCTAGTCGGTTGTCACTTTAAATGATTTTAAAATTTTCTGAACTCGGGAAGGCGTGAACGTACAAAACTTTGAAAACTCGATAAGTATGGAAAAGCGGGTTGGACAGACAAACTCATCGTAGGCAGAGGCAGGGTTGCGAGTTCGAGGAGTGCGGGGTCGAATTGTAAAGCACGAAATTTTTGGGTGAAAGATGTATGCACCGAACACGAGTTACCATAGTTTGATAGCACCTATCCGCGAAGCCGAGTTCATAAAATTGGCTAAGTATGCAACCAAACAAAGGTCAGTCAGAATCATGATGTGAAGATATAGATGGAGATAATGATTTGTCAGTTCGCCACACCAGGAACCCGCGAGCACAAAAACGTGAGAAAGTATAGAACCAAAAACGCATAATAGAGCAAAAGAACAAAAGGTAAAAAACGGGAAAGTTTACAAGAGGAAAAAAAAAGGGAGAGAATAACTATATCGCGTAGACAACAACACTTACTCTCATAACTATATCGCATAGACAACAACACTTACTCTCATAACTATGAAACCATAGTAAGACATAAACCATGGAAAAAACATCGCCAGCTATGAAATATAGTTGGAGCCCGACAAACTCTGGTTGAAGCCGTAAGAGATGCAATTTACATCGACTGCAAAATTTTGTATGTTATGTTATCTTAATAGTATTTTATGGGGAGCCAACTGAAAAACAATGTAATAACAGATCCAACTGTAGATGTAGCACCCAAACATTGTAAACCTTAGGCAAACAAGAGCAAGCAGAAAATAACAACCCAGTTAAGAAGCACCAAAAGGCCCAACTGCAGCCGCAGGACCCAAACACTGCAAAGTCGAATCAAACAACAACAAACAACATCTAGCGAACAAAGAAGCAAGAGCCAACCAATTGAACAAAAATGTTGCAGTTCCAATCACGGTTGTGGAACCCCAAATGTGCAAGCTACAACAAGATGAACAGGAAAACGAGAACAACAACAACAGGAAAATACGAAATCAGGGGAGATGCAAGAAGCAAGCATGAACCAATGAATCATCAATTCCACTGAAGTACAATATTGCCCAAATTGATTGCAAAGAACATTGCATATAAAAAAAAAATGGAAGAAAATGTATCATAACAAGCCTGCTAAGTAAACATTCAACGCTGCGAAGCTTGTTAGGTAAACATTTAAGTCTGTCAGAAATGGTTTGTAAACATTTAAGAAAGAACGCGGTGTGGCAGGTATCTGACGTACCAAATTTTTTTTATTATAATTTATGTAACAATAGTTTGAACAACAAAGAATGTATTCGAAGGACAAACTCTGGATATGCTAGCATATCAAACATTGGGATAAATTTAGCTAGCAAAAAATGCCAAGACAAACATTCGAACTAATGCTAGCATTAATCCACCTTCGAGCAATGCATAAGAAAAACATAAGATTCAAAAAGACTGTATATGATCAAAAAGTTTAGATATGCTAACATATAAAACATTGGTAATAGCGAAGCCAACAATAAGACCTCCAATCTGTTATCCAATCAGATCATTACATATATGGTACTTTTTATTATATAAAAACCAATTTTTTTAGTTCCCTAGCTCCAACAATAGATATTATGCAAATATTTCTAGTCAAAGGACAAACTAATATGAAGTCAATGAATTATTGATCGCTATAGTCCCTCTATGCCTACGAAAGGGACTAATAACTTACATTGACTTATGCATTGTCTTGAACAATGTATACCAACCCAAACACTTATTCTTACATATGTTAGAGTTTTGTAACCAATCTTTTATGCATTGTCTTGAAAATATATACCAACCCAAACACTTATGCTTATGTATGTTAGAGTTTTGTAACCGATCTTTTGGATAGTTATATAATTTATTTTTATGATATTGAATGTGTAAATATAGATTGAATTTATGGTATTTTTAAATATTACTTTTATTTTTGTATATTGTATATTAATATAATGAAAATATGTTATAAGTGTTTGATTTAAGATTTGTGTTTTATAAAATAAAATTAGTATTTTTTTTTTAAGTTTAATTATTTATGACTATTAATATGAATGGATTAATAATATTGAATTTTTCTTCATAATATGTTGAAGGTTATTAGTGTAATGAGATTTATGTATCGATATGTATAATAGAAATATCTAATACATAAGTCTTATGGGTAGGTTAGCTTACAGGGATTGTTGCTCTCAAAAGCTGTCGGAGTGGATGAAGAGTTCTTGGGAGCCCGTTCTGGCCTATTCTCCTGAGGTTTTAACTTTACCTAGAGGTTGTCTAGGGTTTATATTCAAGAGTCCAGAGGATTTGGCTTGTATTCTTGATAATTTTTGGGGCTATGGGGGTGGAAGCTTGATGTTGAAGCGGTGATGCATCAACTTCAACCCTGTAATGGAGTACTTCAGTTTCCACCACATATGGGTTCTCCTTCTGGGGCTTCCACAACAGTTATGGAATTCAAAGGAGCTGGAGCTGATAGTTAAAACTTTAGGGAGTTTTTTAATGGTGGATGGACAAGCCCTACATGATGTTGATAAACAGATGGAAAAGGTTCTCGTCGAGGTTGACATTCATGTAGGTTTGATGGAAACTTTTGATATAGAGTGGTGGGGCCATCTATTCGCCCAATGGTTGGACTACCTGGGCCTCCCTTTTTGTTGTTCGATATGTTGACGAACATGACACTTACGTAAGGATTGCACTTATTTGTATGGAACTTCAACAGAGGAGGACCTCTCAGAGGATAACATGGTTGACAACTACTCTCCTTTGAGGGACCCTCCAGAAGTGGGAGTTTTTTCGGGATTAAGGTCTGAAGAGAGAGAGTTGAACCGACGAAAACTACATACATTGGTAAGCTCAAACTCTTATGTTCTATGTTATATAATTGGCTTTCTTCTTGGGAGAGAGACCATTTAGATAGTCTTGTTCACTCTAACTCAAATCATCAGGCTAAGGTTGGTGTGCCTCCTGTGTTGGACACAGTCCTAACGTCACCTGTTATGTCTACTATTCAGCCAGTGATCTCTCTGGATCCATCTCCTCTTTTTGTCTCGAGTTCACATGTTTTTCCTATTTCCTTAGAAGAGGAGGATTCTATTATTGTCCTAGGTTTTGGTGAACTGACCATTAGCAATCATTCTCTGGATAAAATGATCTCCTCCTTAGTTCCCTCCATTAATGGAAACTTTGTCTCCCTTCCTATTTTGACATACCTAAGGAAGGATTTAGTCACTAGCTCCATCTCTAAGGGAGGTTCTTCTGTTACCTCAGGGGTAGGGACTGATCCTGGGAAGGATCCAACATGGTCGCGAGGCCTAGGTTTGGAGCTTTCTCCCATTAAAACTCAGAGTGCTCATAAAAAGGAGGGTTGTGTGGGTTCTTCTTCTGCTATTCAGTCTGCAATTCTAGATCAAGGGGCGCTTAGAGGCATGAAAGCCCTCGCACAGGATAAGTCATGATCCTTCTATACCTCACTATTAGAGGGGTGGGAGGACCCCTGAAACTTGCCTCCTTGAGAGGACTCTTAGAGAAAAATCGTCCAACAGTAATTTTCTTACAAGAAACAATGGTGGAAGCGGATAAGGAAATAATTTCATGTTTTTTCTTAGGCCCGAGTGGATGATTTGTGTTGTAAGCTCTGTTGGAAAGTCTGGTGGGCTCCTTGTTTCTTGGGACCCTACATTCTTGACTTAGTGCTGGTCTTAAGCTATGGCGGGATTTTTTTCGCAGGTTCAAGTTTAGTGACTAAAAGGAAGGTGTCTCTCCTGAATGTTTATGGACCTTGCCAAGAGCGCAAGAAATTATGGGAAAAAGTTGAGAGTGGGTCTTTTAGCAGTTGATGACTTTATTCTGGTAGGTGATATGAACTTAACAACCAGTTCAAAGGAGATTTGGGGAGATTCAGTGCAGACAAATTCTCTGGCGGGATTTTTTAAAGAGATTTTTTCAAAAAACAAGTTGGTGGATGTGGCCCCGGCTGAGGTGGTGTCGACGTGGAGAAATGGAAGGTTTGGATCAGAAGGAATATCAAATAGATTAGACAGGTTCTACATGGTGGAGGACATGCTCACAACTTCTTGTAGATTTCGAGCATGGGTCAAATATCCCTTTATATCTGATCACTCTCCAATTTTTCTCCAGCTGGGAGAATATAGAACTGTGGCAGCTTATCCTTTTAAATTAAACCTAGCCTGGTTACGAGATGCTTCCTTTGATTATATGGTGAGTGAGTTATGGAATGATACAACCCTAAAACTACAAGAAGGAGCACAAAGAATATTGGCAGGGAAGTTAGCTTGTCTGAAAGCTCAGGCAAAGATCTAGTCTAATGAAAAATGGATCAGGGAATGCCTTGAGATGGTTAAAATCGAAGGCGGATTAGATGACCTCTTTCGTCTGAAGGCGCATGGAATGCATATTGAGGACTATGAGTTCAAAGTGAGAATTCTTGAGGATGAACACAAAAATAATCTTCTGGAGGAGGAGGAGAGATGGAGACAGAGAAGTAGAGCAATCTGGATTACAAGTGGAGATAAAAACACTAAGTTCTTCCATCATTTCGCCAGCTAAAAAGCACATTTGGGAGATTGAGGATGATGCAGGAAGGATCCATTTGAATTTAGTAGACATATAGAATGTCACTATCAACCATTTTAAAACCTTCTATCAGGCCACGGGAACAAATCTAATTGGTGACCAGGTTTCTATTGCAAGGCTTTTCCCTAGGATGGTTAAGGAGGAAGAAGTCTCATTTTTAGAAAAGCCATGCACAAAGAAGGAAATTATAGAGGTTCTGAAAGGATTCTCAAAGGATAAAAGTCCTGGGCCAGATGGTTGGACTGTTGAATTTTTTCTTCATTATTTCGAGTTGGTTGGGCAGGACTTTCTTGAGGTTGTGGAGGAGTCAATATTAAGAGGCGAAGTTATAAAGAATATAAACTCCACTTTTATTTCTCTGATCCCTAAAGTTAATCGCCCTATCATGTTCTATGATTTCCTCCCAATCGCTCTTTGTAATCTATTCTATAAGATAATTTAAAAAATAATAGCAAAGAGAGTCTGTCATATCCTCTCTCGAGCGCTATCAGAAGAACAACCGGGATTCCTTAAGGGAAGGAAGATCTTAGATTCTATTGGCATGGCTCAGGAGTGCCCGCACAGCATAAAGACAAAAAAATTTCAATCTATTATTCTAAAGTTGGACCTCAAGAAGGCATATGACTGCATTAATTGGGACTTCCTGAGGCTTGTCCTCCTCCAATGTGGATTTAGGTTGACATCTACTAATTGGGTAATGGGATGTGTAACTTATACTATTTTTTATATACTGATCAATGGGGAGGCGACAAATTTCTTCCAGAGCAAGCGAGGGCTTCTCCAGGGTTGTCCCTTGTCGCCCTTCTTATTTATTCTTGTGATGGAAAGCCTTAGCATTTTGCTAAAAAAGGGACAAGACGAGGGGGTCCTGACGGGGATTAAATTTTCTAGACTAATAAATATTTTACACATGTTATTTGTGGTTGACGTGATTATTATGACAAGTGAAAAGTTGCCTGAATGGATCGAGATAAGTAAAATTATCAATATCTTATGTCGGGCGTTGGGGATGAGAGTTAATACTCAAAAATCGGCCTTCCTCCATACGAGAATTCAGCAGGAAACTCTAGAGGAGTTAAAAATTTTATACAGTTTTTTATTTCAAAGACCTTTCAGCAGGTTTCAATTACCTGGGTTACTTTCTAAAAATAGAGAGTTATAGAGCTGAGGACTAGCGTTGGCTTATAGAAAAGTTTGAACACAGAATCAATCATTGGTGCAACAGGTTGTTATCAATGGGAGGCAGGCATGTTCTTATAAAGGATGTCTTGGAAAGTTTTCTAGTTTATTGGCTAGCTTTAGCACACATCCCGCTGTCAATACTGAACAAAATTAGACAATTGGTTTTTTCCTTTCTTTAGTCCGGCAACAAGAAGAGAAAAAGTTATTATTTGTGCAATTGGGAAACTATTTCGAAGCCAAAGCTTTATGGAGGATGGGGGATAAGAAATTTATACATTTTCTATAGGGCCTTGGCATCAAATACTTTATGGATATTTCTGAAAAAACCTAGTATATGGAATAGGGTGAAAAAAGACAAATATTTTCCCCATGAACCGGTCCATACGTGGTTAAGACCAACATCGACAAGGGCGACTTATGGATCATGGACTTGGAAAATTTTAATTAATTCGTTACCGCTTGTTTTATAATGGCTAGATTGGAATCTAGGCATAGGGCAGTCTATTGTTATTGGGCGATATGTCATTTTGGGTTTGGGTAAGGATCCGATGTTAACAAATGAGTTAGTTTAGAGTTTGAACAACAAAAACGTACACTTGATTTACCAAGTGAGTTGTGACCAAGCCCAGGGATCTCTATGCTCTAACTGGTTAGATGGTATAGTCCTGGAGCTTGAGGGAGACTTAGCCATGGGATGGGAAAAGTATAGAAAGGATCTGATTAGCTTTGACATACTTCTTCAGGAACACTCGAATGCCTTACTATGGACGGGAGGTGATAACACATGTTATCCAATGGTTAAAAATGTGTACAATGCAATTGTGGTAAAGATATGGTCGACAAAAGTGGGTGGATGGAGGATAAAGTTTTGGAAATGGGATTGCCCTTTAAAAATCAAGTTATTTACTTGGTTGATAGCAGAAAATAAGATTCTTATCTGGAAAAATCTCCAAAAAGGAGGATGGGTGGGACCAGGAATATGTTTCCTATGCAAAGGTAGTAGGGAGACAGGTAAGCACCTATTTGTGAATTTCCCATTCACCAATAGAGTATGGAACAGGGTAAAAAATGCACTAAATTTACCAAGTAGATGGACTGGCCAAACAATGAATGAATATTATGAAAATTGGACAAAGATGAATCCATATTTCCCTACGCTGCTTGCCTTTCTTTGCTGGTACATTTGGAATGAAAGAAATATTACTATCTTCGAGGCAACCTCTCCCTCTTTATAGAAGGTTGTTTACAAATCTATAGGAGCAGTTAGTATTCATGGAATCAAGGCAAACGACACTCTTCCTCATACTATTCAAGTGAATCTTCCGATTAATAAAGTTATTGCTTGGTTTCATGGGGCAGTGCAACAATGGGGTGAAAAAAGTGGGGCTGGAGGTAAGATTATGATTAATAGTAACACTTCTTTTTTGTGGACTTTCAATTGTGGTCAAGGGACAAACACCCAGGCTGAACTCTTGGGGGTGTGGGCCTATCTAACATTGGCTATCAAATTGTCAATTTCAGACTTACTATTGCCAGGAGACTCCAAGATAATAATCGAATGGATAAACAAGAGGGGAACCCTCCAGGTTGTAGCTCTAGAAAGATGGAAGGAAAGGATCATAGAAACTCTTCCACTCTTCAGGAATATCTCATTTGCTCATATATATAGAGAAGAGAATCAAGAGGTAGACAGATTATCAAAGAAGGCCCTTTCAAATCCTCCTGGAAGCATTGCTTATACTCACTGGGAGGATGGTAATGAGGGTCCTACTCATTACTTAAAGTTATTCTAATATGTATCAGAGATAGTTTTTATCATAGACTAGCATCATAGTAGTCATATCTTTTAGTCATAGTGTTGATGCTAAGTATTGAGGATCATATTCTACCTTTTTTGTATCTTGTTCTTTTTTCGTTTGTGTACTGGAAGCTACCAAAGGGTATCTTGTTTTGAGCGCAATTCTTAGCTATGTATGTTGTCATCATATAGCTTGTTTAAAGGTCCTATGTCGATAGGACAATTGTAATAAAACTTCTTATATTTTTATGAATATAAAAGATAAATTTCATGTGGAAAAAAAGTAGAAAATTAAAACACGATGTAATAATAAGTATTTATGACATAATTACATACACCACAATAATATAACATTTAGCAAAAATAGCCTTACAATTTTGTAATCTCTTTATTTATTGATAATGGCTATACTCCCAAGTCTTATTTTCATTCAATAGAGCTATACTATGGAATTCCACACCCTCTCCTAACCTCTATAGACCCTAAATCGAGAGCCTAAAAGCACTTAGTCATTCTTCGGTCCTATAATTTATACATATGACGTAACAAAAATAATTGATGCAATTGTTTGGAACTATGGCATTCCAACCAACAACCATCAACTTATACATCATTTAGTAAGGGTCTAGTAAGACACTTTGTGCATTTATTTAAGAAAGACTCCATCTATTTAATTATGAAGATGCACAGACATTGATATAAAATTTACACTATATGTATTGTGGCATTAAATTAATCTTAGGTAAAACCATAACAACACTTGTTTTTGCTATTGGGACCCATTGGAAAAAGAAAATACTAACTCAATAAGACATTATTTAACCAATAAAATAGTTATTAATACAAAAAAATCACAACCAATAACTTATTCCATAGAGGTGGCAGGCCTGGGAGGGGTCACCTATGACCTTGAGGGAAACTGGGAATCAACATATGTTTGGGGGTTGGGAACTGTAACAAACAACCAAGTGGATGAAGATGCTCTATTTCAAGGTATTTCCATCACCATTAGCTTGGGAATAAGATAATTGGTCGTCATCGAAGATTCAAAGATTGTCATTAAGTTTTTAACTCACAAGGAACCTCTGAAAGACTTTGATCCTCTCCAAAATCACAAAACTTACTTAGAAGCTAGCTAAAATTTCCCTTTTTCATGTCTTAAGAGAAAAAAATGTTAAGAAATATAGTCTCCCAAAGAAGCCTCTAGCCTTCCTCAAGAAACTTTAAAAAAAAATGGGGTCGTTTCTCTCTCCTATATCCCATAAGCACATTGCTCAAGATATCATACCTCAAGCATGGATTTACTAGACCATGAAGAAATTTATAAAGGAAGGAAAGGAATAGGAGAGGAGGGTGAAAATCCAAGTATAAAACTCATCTGGAGCAGCACAAGACGGATAATGGAGCAATTAAATTTTTTACCATCCACATTTATTCTTTGTTGGAGCAGTGGGATTAATCTGATTGAGGTTTGGACATTTATGAATGTCGAGGGGATTCTTGGAGCGTTGAGATCTCTTTCTATGGTGTGTAATCAGAGGATAATTAGAAGTTTGATTATGTGGAAAGGACATGCTCATTTTCCCGCATGGTTTCAACATCTTTCATTTTGGATAAGTACTCAAACCTCCTAGTCTTTGCCCTCTTAGAGTTTCAAAATTGTCTTCTCTCAGTCTTGATCATATTTTACAATTTGGTGTTGGCCTTTTATGTGGGGGGGACCTAGGAAACCTTTTATTAGCCCTTCCTTTTGGATTGATATATATTCCTCCATCTAGGGTTTGTGTCTTAGTAGTTTTGTACATTTGACCTATCTATTATGGTCTTCTCCTTTGTTGAATTGTTGGTTAGCTATACATGGTTACCCAGTTTGTGGGATTTTTGTGACTTTTTTATGGCTAGATTATGGATTCGTTCCTTTAGTGAAGCATATAATTTACACATACAATATTGCTTCTCACCCTGGAGAAGTTGTTTGGAATTTTTTCTTAGTTCTTCTCATCTTCCAGAAGAGTTATTTTGGTCCTTGTTTGGACAAGATGGTTTTCCTAGATTTTTGTAGGAAACATAGTTTTCCTTTTTTGTTATGGAACAACATGGATCCACAAAATATCAAAGGTATGCACAAGGATTTGAAGAGACATCAAGAGATCTTACAAAGAAATGAATTTCACTTAGATATTTCTTAGAAATTCTTCACAACTTGGAAAGGAAACAACAATAACAATATAATAAGATCATGAGATTTATAGAATCATATGGGGAAAACATATTAGAAATGAAATGGATTGTTGTCAAATAAAGTTCTTCATTCAATACACAATCGTAGATTACACATTAGAATCCACAATTCAATAGATTATAGTTCAAGTAGAAGAGAAATATAATGAAGAAGACTCTAGAAAACATCTCAATGAACCAAAGGAATTAGACCAGTCTTCCATCCCTCCAGGGGGAAATATGCAACAAAAAATCTCTTAAATGTTCTATAAACCCATATGTATTTTAAATTTCTTTTATAGGCTTTATACAAGTCATATTTTTATCTATGTAGCTACAACAATACTGGTAATGAGAGTGTCAAAGATGGGGGGGGCGGGGGGCGGGTGTGAATCTAATGATGTCGTTGATTTGTTTTTGAAACAACAAGCTTATATTCTCTATAACATTTTTCCATTTTTGGCCACCTTTTAATACAAATATTCTCTAGTCCCAGTTTAAAAAAAAACCTTTTCCATATAAATAAATCATAACATGTAGTATTTTACCAAGTCCAATTCCTACACATTGCTAAGACATTTGTTAATGTAATAACTTAGATGATAGCATCATGCTATCAAAACATTAAGATATTTTCATATGTTACTCCATGTCAATATTTGTATTCAAAAACTAACTTTATTGATGCCTTAGTCATTCAATTTAGTGGGAAATCAATAACCACCTTGTGAAAAATCATTAAATGTTGCATGGGGTCATGTATACATCATTGGATGTAAAACAATTTAGATCAAACAATGTGTACATGATCTGTCACATGTGGGGTGGTTATTGATAACTCATTTAGTGGTGGAGTACATATTCATTGAATATCACTTTTCATAATTGCATATGGTAGACTAGTTAGGTGCACCAATTAGCCCCGCAGATCTGGTTACAAAACTCCTCCCTATTGTAATTGAGGAGACATACGATATTTTGAAGAGGTGTTACTATATAGTACTCCCAATTTTTATGAAGGGTTTCCCAAAGTTATTTCATTATCTACACTCCCAACTTTCGTCGACATAAAATCTCATGAGATGAAGTGTTGGATATGATGCAATTGTCATTCTATTTTCTTATTTGGCATCCTTTGATATTTCTATTTTAAATTTTGGATTCCATTAATAACATAACATAGTTTTCAGATTGCCTCAGTAGGTTAGTTTGAGTAGTTGAACGATTTGAGGTTCATGTAGGAATTCTTGGGGTCGATCCCCTAGGTTGGTTTCCTTTGTTGTGTGCTTCACTTGATATCATTACCAAGTCAGATGTCATAATCAGTGCTACTAGTTTACATTCAGTACCATCCACAAAATGTGGGGAAGTTCTTGGGGTTTCCTTGAGATATATTCCTTGGAAAAAAAATAGTTTTGACATCATTTGTAATCCATTCTTACACACATGTGTGTTCAAAGAGATGTGGAGAAGAAATTTATGGTGTAATATTGAGAAATTCGTTCTATGTGCCCAACCAACATGGGATTTTGTAGGTTGACATGGTTGTTAGCAAATAACTTATTAATAACTAGTGCAACTGTTATCCCTAACAGATCCATTTATAATCATAATATAGACTTGACACAACAAACTCCAAATGCACTCCCTAAGCCCAATATGTGTTCCTTTAAAGAGGAAATATTGAAAAACTTATGTTCCCCTTTGGAATCTAATACTCTTCATGACCCATTATTATGGAGAAAACCCAAAAAATCTTTGTGAATTTTAATGTTACAAAGTAAGTCATTAGTGATTGGAAAGAACATCCACAATTGCAAAAACCAAATTTTTGAGTTGTAAATTTAATGATTTTTATCCATCATATGCAACTCTCACTCGATGAGTTAACTCCAACTAGACCACATTACAAGTGGTAAGTTTTTGCTTAAGACATTTTTCTATCATCCTTTTTACCAATCCAAAGGACTCATGGAAGGACCATGAGTATGGGGAAAAACTAAGATTTTCTTCAAATCATGCTTATGATATTTCAAATCAATTGTTTATCTCAAGAACCTTTATTGGTTGAGATCAAAGAATATTCCCATCCACATTTAGGTTGTGATGAATTTAGAAAAAATTGAAAAATCCCTAGTAAAATTTCCTAAGATTGACCTAAGCCAAAGAAATAATGGAATTGTCGCATATGTCAAGATCAATGTAGATATTGACTTGAGTAAAGATTCATATGATCATGCCATTATAGACTTCTATGATGATCAATGGAGCTAGGAATTGGACAATGAGAATACAACATTTTTCTATGGATTTTGTCTAGAGACATAGCATCTAAAGGAAATTTCCCAAAGTCCAATATCCCTTAGGAAAAAAATAGCAAACTAAAGTTTTAAAATACTCTAAGATGATCCTAAGGCATTGCTTCAAAAAATGATACATAGTGATCAAAGCATGAAGGGTCAACAAAGGTCCGCATCCCTCCCTATGAGGGATGCAACATGGATATGGGATTAGTCATGTCCAAAGAAAAAAACCACTAGTGTACATTATCACACCTGTAAATTCCTTATGGTGGATGAAGAGGTACCACATATAAGATAATTTAGATTAGGAAAAGGAGCCAATCATTTTTTGCAAATCAAAGAAAGCAATACATTTGGTGTCAGAGGACCTCTAACCTCAAATCAATTAGTGACATGGATAGAAATCATACAGAGAAAAAATAAAATCTCATAAACATATAAGATTCACGCAACGAAAAGATTCAAAAATAAAATACATATTTTTAAAAATTGTAAATAATCCAAACAAGTATTCAATTCTTAAGATGTAAAATATGTAATTAATTTTATATATTAGTCACAAAGGATTCAAAATTAAATATTGTGTTGGTTTAGGTCAAATATTGAATATCGAGGAAAATCAAATTGTAAATTTCTCTATTAATCCTACACTTATTAACTTACCAATAACAAGTTTTCACATCATTAATATGCTCTAGTGGATTGGCACTTTCATTTTCTTCACTGATTTACTTCCTCTTCAATAAGGAATTCAAGATATTTGGACTAGTGAAAATTATGTAGGAGAACGTTCATGTTTTATAATGATTTTTTCCTTAGAAAGTTGTATTATTTGATTCATGCAAAATGCAATTTCCTTTGGAGTATGGTTTTCTCACACTTTAATGTCCGATCAAACCCATTTTCAACAATAAAAGTCAATAGCTACGATCAATAACCAACTTTAAGAACGTTTCCACGACATTTTTAAGCTTCTCAATAAGTTTAGCATGCTTCTCCTTTCACTATTTTCTCGTGGAAATTGTATGACTCCGAACTATGCATTTAATCTCTAAAATTAGCTATGCTTTTGGAATGGTTCTAGGTTGCCCCTACTAAAACAAAAATTCTTCTCCTTTCTTAATTTATGCCATGATATTAAAATGCTTCGCCAAAGTGTTCGAAATTGGGGTTCCTTTCTATCTACATTTCGAGCTCTTTCAGGGTCCCCTCTTCCTTTTAGAAGTTTATGTCCCCTCTCTATCTAATTCTAATATAATCACTTTCTTACAGTGACATAATGCATGTTCCAACTTTTGGGTAACATGCGTGGAGCAATTTAAAGTTATTTATGTTCTTAAAGAACATAAAGAGATTTGGTTTAAAATGGTGCATTAGAGAAGCCATGAATAACGAGGTTGAAGTGTGGGAAATTTTCCAATGATTAAAAATTGTTTCTAACTTCACAAAGTACATCATAATGCCATGGGAGACTCTTCATTGATCATAAACTCCTTGAGAATAAAAGGTTGAATTGCATCTTCTACATTGGCCAAACTTATTCATAGAACAAAATTAGCTTTAGCCCAACATTTCATGCAGGTCCATCTCTATCATGTCTATTGGACTAACTAATCCAATGTTGATGAGATAGAAAATGAAGGCATATACTTGAGTGAAGGAATATTGAAATAAATTGATAAGGAGTGCCCCCCCCCACCCACACACACACACCAAGACTTCATTCCATGAAGTAACCTAAAGAGATCACATGGAGAAAATAGGTGATGAATCTCGATTATCACCCTCCACCATTGTTTTTCAAATCAATTTATTGAAGCAAGAGGGGCATTCAAGGCCCCTTCGTCCTGCCACCATCCTCACACATGTAACGATAATTAGCCTCTTAATTCCTACCTCTATCACAAGCCCTCATTCTCCTCCCCGCCAATGTGCATCAAGGCACCCACCCTCCTTATCCTTTGAACAACACTTATAGACGTCGACAAATCAAGAATATTAGGGGTGAAGGTGTTCATCACTTGCTAGATATGGTGCCCTTGTTGGAAATCGAAGCAACATCCTCCACTTTGCTAGCCACCTATCAACTATTAAATAATTCTCCCTACTATCTTCTTTACAACAATGTCTTCTCTAGCCTTGGTAATCACCACCTTTTCCTTCATAGTTGGTGCATGAGGTCGTGGTTCATCTTTCCAATGATTATCATGGACCTACCATATTTTAAATGTAGGGTGGAAGACGAATTGGAGAAGCTTCAACAATCCACCCGCAATAGTGAGAATAGAGTCGAAGTGATCTCCTCTTTTGTAGACCAAGCTATGCAGTGAGTATTGGAAGATCATGTTGTATGCTCATGTTAGAGGTCATAATACCCCACTTCTCCAATTTAACTATAGGTGGCTCAATAATATATGCAGCATATAAAGGAATATGAGGTAGATGATTGATTCTCAATTGCTCGACTTAAAGCAAAAGTGGCATAGTTGGAAATTGAAACAAATGCACTAGAACAATTGATAATGCATTTTCCAACATTTGTGTTCTCAACTAAATTCATGGTCCCCCAACTCCATCAAGTTCATGGACCTCTAAAGGATGCAACATATCACTCAAGTTTCACAGTTCATATGGATCTATAGCTAGTTCCCGAGATGGATGTTAAATTATATTTGAAATGTAATTAATGTTTTTCTACTTTTAGGACACTACATTAAACAATATAATAGTAGATGTGGAAACAAAAGACATGGATACGATGATTAAACCTAAACAATGAATTTATAAGGTTATCGATTAATTATCAAAATTTATCTATATTTTGAAACATCCATAATATAGGTTTGGCCATCATTTTTTGATTAAATACAAATTAATCATTTCAAATTAAAAAAATACACATCGAAGTTATTTTATAAAATTAAACTCATATTTTTTTTTAAATATTCATATGCTAATAACCTCTCCTCTTTTGATTTTATATGATTATTAACTCTTTCTCCATCTTTCTCATTTTCTTTATTAATACATCTAATTGTTCATCTTTAAAACATTTAAAACATCCTCTACCTTAATAACTAAAATCACAATACTAATCTATAGCTACCCCTTTTTTTTAATGCATTCTTCTATCATTGTTGCTATATGCAATGAGCACATTTCATAAATAAACTTCCAATAACTAAATCTTATTTCATTCCCTACATTTCTAAAGTTGTAGTCTAAATGTTCTACGTTTCGATTCTTTTTTGGCAATACTTTTTGGGGATATTTTCCCAAAATCCGGTGAGAAATTGTTAGATCCGTAGATTTCAATGATTATTTCTATATAATTTGAGTGCCCAAAGGGTTTTCCAGTATGCTAAATCCATTTATGCATTTATAAATGGATTTTAAACAACGGAAAATAGTAATTTCGTGTAGATTTATGTCGTTGGATTCCGACAAAAAAAAACAAAACATAGAACAGTTAGACAATGGTCATTTCTAAATCTTAGATAGCATTTAAGAGATCCATCACATCATTCCCTTCTTAATCTGAAGCAAAGGAAAATATACAAGGTGAAAATGTAAGTGATTATTGTGTGCACATGTAGTCAAAACTAATATGGATTGGCATGAGGAATATTGAGAACTGAGTCAAGTTCAAAGGAGTGAACCTTGAGACAATATTCAAAAATTCTAGAGAAACGATGGCTAATTTGTCAATTGGGGTATGGACATTTGAATATGCAAAGTATATTTTTATTAAATAAATTAAATATGGTGCATGGATTATTAGAGCTACAAAGGTTAGAGATATGCGAAGTCAATATTATAATTATGTAATTTTGTGCTATCCCAATCCATTGTTTGTGTGTTCCTTAAGTGGAGACATTCAACAGATGAAGATATTTAATGGTGGTCGTGAATATAATATTTTGGCAGTTTAGGTTGGATCAATTGATTGTTATTGATGTTTCTAAGAAATTCACTAGTTCTTTATCAATATGTGCTTGATTCGAATCCCCCTGGGTGAAATGCACTAGTCTATGCTTACAATTTTATTAGGGATGCCATCCTCAGATGTGAGGAAGCACCTCTTATGTTTCTTTGCAAAGTCTTACCTAGAAAAAAAAAAAAAACTGGCATTCCATAATTTTTATAACAATCATGGATTCTAATGATAATGCACAACTATATATACACCTCAACATAATTGTGTTTTCACATATTAGAAGAATAAAACCATTATGGATATAAATTGGTCCAGGCTAAAGGTTAAAACGGAATTGGAATTAAACTATAGGCTAAATCTATCTAATCTATAGTATATTTACCAAATTCAATCCCAACGAAAGATTCAAGGAATATTACTCAAGACAGTGCGAGAGTGGTACTAATCTTATGATTATACAATTGAGTTATAGTGTATATGCAAGTATTTAAGGAGGGATATGTTGGACAATAGATCACAAAATAATATCTTCTTGGATGTGATGAGTAGTACAAAGCATCTTGACTATGGGATTTAGGCTTGGAAATTGACGTTTCATGGAATGCTTTTTCCATCTCAAAAATGTATCTGACAGGTCAGTGTATATTCAAGGCATAGAAAGTTATAGGAATAAAATAACCATGATTGTCAGTTTTGTGTCTATATAGATAAAAAAACTTGTCAAAGTTACTAATTGTTGTGTGATAGAGGTTAAGTGAAAGAGGATCGAAGTGTATCTTCTCCACCAAAAATCTCTTCACTTCCTAATCCCAATTCCAAACTAGTACCACAGATGACAGTGGGAGTCATCTCGAAATTCCCTCTCCTCCATGCCAATTTTTTATATCAATTGAAAAATCCATCAAATTTTAGTTGCCCTCCCATACCTTGTATTGGATCTATGATTGAAATTGAAGTTCCAAGCATGAGAAATACCATACATTGTGACAAAGTAGAATCACCCCAACCACTTTGCTAAGCCTCTTATTCATGTAAGTATTGGCCCCTCACACATGCTCCTAGTAAAAGCTTGAATCTAGTAATACCTCAAGCAATTATTTGTATGTTTGTTTCCATCCCAATAGTTCTTCTTACTCCCAACAGATAGGTAGAGGGACAAAATATATCCATAGGATATTCAATCCTTCACCTTCCCCATTGAGAAAAAGGAAGGATCAAAACGGAGATCGAATCGATCTAAATATTTTTCTCTAGGCCAAGGTAGTAAGGCGAGTGCCAATGATAATGTTATCTCAGGAGGGCCTTCCTTCATAAGTTAGTTCTCAACAAATGAGGGTTCCATAGTTCATTGAAGAAGTTAAGCCACAATCACTCACTAATTGATTTCACACATGAAAATTCAAAGAGCCCAAACTCCTAAAATAGGTGCGTTGGATGCACCTGAGACCACATTATAAAATATACACTAAAAGTACATATGGGGCACAAGGATATAATAATTTCTGGCTCAAATTCATGGAATAAGGAAACAAAATCACGGTGCCATGGGCCTTGTTTTTGGGATAACGTTACACAATAACATGAACAATTTCTCAATTTCTCCAAGTTGATCCACATTAATTAAATTTGAAGAATTTGATGTTAAATGTATTGAAAGAAAGCACAATCAATCAAGAACATCTAATACTAAAGTTGGGGAATATTTGGTGAATAGATCAGTAACAAAGCTCATTTGGCCATTGATGGCTTGAAACATTATACATCTTATATTAAAGTTTAAGAGTTGTTGGTAAAAAGATTAAGAACAAACCAATTAAGTAAGCAACTTTGAGTTTTGTTTTTTAAAATGTTTGTATATACAAAATAACAAAAATATTTAAATTTTTCAAAGGACTTTGATACTTTTAGGTTTATAATAAATCCATATTAAGTTGAATATGTGATAACTATTAATAAATTTAAAATAATTTTTTTTAAGTAAGATATATTAAGTATTGAAATGGATAGAAAAATACATAAATGCACAATACTGTGGAAGTGTTGTTATTTTTAGTAGTATAATTAGAAAAGTAATATATATATATATATATATATATATATATATATATATTCTATGGTATGGAATTTTTAACATATATATTTTTATAAGATTAAAATTTAGGAGAATAGGATGGTTGAATTTTCGGATATTTCATCACCTCCATGCATTCCCCATCAACACTGTCGATTTTCTCTGTCTTTTTCATACATACCAACCGAATATCTTTCTCTATTATCATCCAAATTATGCAGGGAATATGTCATGACTTCTCCAAGACGAGCGAGAGTGCAGACAGGAACTTCCTTCACCTTTCTATCTCCTTCTTAATACTACGCTTCTCCAAGACCACCGGCCAAGATGAACCAGATTCAATTCGACAACTTCTTTCACCTTTTGGTCTTGGGACATTCATCACCTCCCTGACAACACAACCCATTTTATTTCTATGTGTATTCAGATCGTCGACTTTGGGTAAAAGAACTCGGGGAGAAAGTGAGTGGGGAGAGGTTGAAACCACCGAAGCCCGAAGAGCCGAAAAATTTTATAGCCTTCGATCTGTGGGAGACACACATCAGAAGATCGTGTACTTCGGAAGCAGGGAGAAAGCAATGCGGAGCAGAGGGTCGCCCAAAGCGGATCCCCATCGTCAAATGAGAAGGATGTGTGGTGCACGATACTTAACTCAAGAATAAAACACTCCGGGAGAAAAGGTGGTGTGAGCATCCGGTATCCCCGAACACCGAAATCCTGAAGTGTACTCGAGCCGTTGATTTAGAAGTATGCGTGGCGTCTGATCTGGAACTTCGGGTACAGAGTACTTCAATGAGAAAATCCTTTGGAATGTTCGAAACTCCCGAACGTCGAAGTACCGAAGTCAATCAGGACCGTCAAAATCTCCGAGGACACATGGCGTCAGATTGTGTACTTCGTAAACTTTCCACTCTAGAGGATTTGCAAGGTGGTTGTCTTGGTGCCTATTGTCTTGGCGTCTGGTCATATCCCGTGGTCATATGCGAGTATAGATGGATGGAAGAACCCAAAGAACTTGGGAGAGGCTACCTGCCATCTTTGAGCTCAGTTTAGAGCATGGAGACCAAGGCTAGAAAGCTCTGGAAGAGAAGAATGGGATAGAAACCTCGAATGGGGGTTTTGATTCTCCTAATAAGGGAGAAATTTTGATGCCTCCACTATGGGTGTGTTACATACTGGAACTACAGGAAGATCTCAGGCTACAAAAAAAATCCCATGGAAACCCCGACATGATGCAAAGCAAGATCAGGGTGGCAAGACAGCAGATGGACATCTTGTTCGACTTCCATTGGGATGGATGGATGGTCATAATTGGTACCAGTTGGCTACATTGCTTAGTCGGTCATATTGTATGGTTTCTTCTTGTGTTTTGAGGATAAAAAATGTGAAGGGGGATGGAATGTAGTATACCTAGGGAGGTAATATGGGGTACCTATGGAGGTACCCAATGGGAATGTGGTTATGTATTATTAGTGGAAGTGATTTAATATATGAGAATGTGGTCATTCAATGTAAGGTGGACTAGGTCCACTATATTAATAAAGGCCCACTATGGTAGTTAGATGTAATAAATGTGAGAAGGCTCTCTATAAGGTTCCTAAGAGATAAAGAGAGATATATAAAGAAGTTTAAGAAATGTAATAAAACATAGTGATGAATATTGTGATTGTACAAGCAAGGATTGCTTGAGGAGTGTTATCCTTCCTTAAGGATTAATATATGGTGTTACCCTACCTCAAGGGTTTTGGTTATTTCTTGTGTTGAGTGTCTTGGTGAATGGTTTGGTGTTTATTATTGGTTTATTGTTGAGATTTATATTTAGATCTATTCAGGTACTTAACAAGTTTTGTTTTGGGGGTTATATCTCATGGTTTAAAAGTTTGTGTATTATGTGAATGATATCAAAATTTGATTATTTTAAATTTGTTAAGTCTTTATAAATTATTTAAAAAGTGCATATTTTATAGTAGTTTGGATTTTAAGAGAGTTTATATGATAAGGGAGAAAGATTAAAAATATGACATCAACATATGTAATTATAATATGAGATATATATTTAATGAAACAAATTATGTCAAAAGTAAAAGTATAAGATAAGATAAATATTGATATGGATTATATAGGGAAGGAAGTGAATGTAGAAATATAAATAGAAAAACACACACACACATATTGCAGAGAGCATAATAATATAGTAAAACTCAAATTGTATTAATGAATGAAATGGAAAAAGTCTGTAAAATGCAAAGCAGTACAAACTAGTTAGAATGGTGGATGGTTTATCTATGAAGGGAGATGTGTCAGCTATCCTCATTCGTTAGAAGAAAGTATAAGAGGAAAAAAGTGCATTTTAACATAAATTACGATTCCCTATGATGAAAAAATTGTTAAGATACAAAACCCTAATCCTAGAAATGATATGGCAAATGGAATGGAAACCTCAAGGAGGCTAGTTGAGATGTCAACTTCTCGGGGGCACAACTTTTTCATACAAACTCTATTTAGGGTTCTTATTGGACCATAATAAAGATTAATCCATGCTTTATGAGTTTGGTACGACACATAATCAAAGTTGTGGTATACTTCAACTATGAAAAATCCAAGGGAAATGCCCCAAAAATGCACTAGAAGTTGGGGACCTATAAAACTATAGTAAAAATACGGATGTGGAACCATTATGAATTAGTGAAATATGTAGGTGGAAACTAGTATTCACCTATATAGTCTCCCCTTATGAATAAATGGTCCCTGTGACATTAAATTCCTCCCATAGATGGGGAGACTTCTGTTGAATCTAACTTTTGGTGAGTCACTTTCCCTGGTGAAGGAGTTTCCTTGCTTTAATGACTTGATAGAGTTGGATGTTCTATTGGTGGTTTCCTTACATATTTATGTCCATTATTTTATTGGTTATCACCTACTCACTATAGGAAGGTTTGAGTTTTGTAGGGGGAAAGTTCTTGACCACCTCTGAGCTGTCCAAGAGAGGTGGAAATTATGGTTAGAATAGCTCCACGTTAAATATAGGGTGCAAGCCAAGGAAAGGGGGATTAATTCTTAATTCAAAAAAATTCTCACCCATAGCCTTGGTGATGGTGTAAGGCCTCTATCAAAGTGGGTGGAATTTCTAATAGGGATCCAATGTGTTATTTCTACTAATGCAAACATACCTTATCTCCCACATGAACTTTTGTGGAACCTGATGCTAATCATGGTGCTTCTTGTATTTGGCATTGGATTTCTATAAAATATCATGAACTTGTTGTTAAATGTGATGGATCCGTAGATGCAATGGAAAGGGCTACGTCAATTGGGGCCAAGGTCTAGAACCTCGAGCACACTTGAAAAGGGTTTTGGCTAATATAACTATGAAGGGCTCTATTATAGCTATACTAAACAAAAGGAAGGATCTCATCCCATGTGCATGGATGTTTGGAGTTGTACATTCTCAGGATATGCAAAATCATCATGTTCACTACCTATGTCTATTGGGGGGTGGAAGGTAGTCGATTTGATAAGTCTAGTGTCCATCCTTAACCATAGATTGGACTAGAAATTACTCAAGAACATGTTATCCCTATTTGAAATAATGGTCTATGGGAGCTAGAAATGAACCCAATCATTCTTGAAGAAGAGCTTAGCAGTGGTCCCTATTTTAATACTCTTCTTGCAAGGTATCAAAATATCCATCTTAGAGAATCAATCAACAACCATGAATACACAATAATTTCCATGCTTGGTTGAAGGTAATCAAAACATGTAGTCCATTTTGATAGATTCCTAGGGTCTGTCTAGGGTAGGAAAAGGGCTGCAAAACCCATGATTCTTGATGGTAAGCTTAGCAATGGAATAAATAGTGCACGATGTAATATACATGGTGGCATCTTGTTAGAGATTTGGCTAGTAGAAGTACTTTGGAAGCACTACCACTATCTTATCCATGCCAAAGTACCTGGCCACCTAATTGTAATTCACCTCCCAAATTACTTCTCATGCTACTTCAAGGAACACATAGATAGCCTAGGTGGCACAAAAATCATCCTAGAGATGGAAGTTTGAGACCAGTTTTCCTGCACCTGGTGTCAAATAGGTAACAACAAAGTTACAATCATTTTCATACAATTGGGGCTCCCAAAGGTCTCATGTTTAGAATATTTGAGCACTGTGGTAAATTCCACAACTAGTTGACAGTTGAGGTAGTCTACAATGTGATTTGTGCTTCCCTTCTTATAATTGATGTTCAGGAATTGTTGTATGTACATTCACCACTTTTGATGGCAGTCGTTCTATAACTTTCCCTACATCTGCATGAAATATAGGGTCTTATGATAAATGTGGATGATCATCTCCTTCCCTATAATGTAATGCTTCCATTAGTGATAGGCATGCATAATAGTGTACATCTCCTTGTCACAATTAAGGTACTTGTGAACCTAATTGGAGAGTGTCTTGCTATGATAGGCCATTGGATGTCCATGTTGAGTGAGGACTGCATCAATAACATGATTTGAAGCATATGTCTCCATCTTGAAGCATTACTGTAGGTTTGGTAGAGTGAGTATTGGCATTGAACAAAGGCAGTGTTTTAGATCCTTGAATAATTATTTTTGTTGTGACTTAGTTTGAACAAACTTGGCTTTCTCCCCACCCTTGGTCACTTGGACTAGGGGCTAAGAAATATGAGAGAATCCCAACATGAACCTATGATATAAGTTGGCAAGGCCCAAGAAACAATGGAGCTTTGGTAGAGTCTTCGCAGTCGACCAATCATGAATGACTTGGATGTTGGATAGATGATGCATAATGTGTTCATCCATAATGTATCCGAGACAATAAATTCTTTGCATTTCAAATAAGAATTTCTCTAGATTGGAATGTAACTTGTGTTGCTTCAATATTATGAGGTTCTATTGAATGGGATGCAAACACTCTACCCAAGTTTTGTTGAATGTGAGGATATCGTCCAAACATACAACCACAAAATAATTTGTGAATTTCCACAAGATATTATCCATGATCTTCATGAATGTTTCTAGTGCATCGGATAAATCCAAAAGGCATGACCAAGAAATCAAAAATTAATTCTTTAGACTTGAAGGTTGTCTTTCATACACTAGTTTTCTCAATTGGTACGTAGTGTTAGCATGACTTCAAATCAATCTTACTAAAAATCTTGGCACCCTTGAGTTGATCAAGAAGATCATCAATTCAAGGGATTGGATATCATTTATTGACTATGATAGGACATAAGATGTCCATGTTGAGTGAGTATTGCACCAATAGCATGATTTGAAGCATCTGTCTCGATCTGAACGCATTACTGTAGGTTTGGTAGGGTGATTATTGGCATTGAACAAAGGCAATGTTTTAGATCCTTGAATAAGTCTTTTTGTTGTGACTTAGTTTGAACAAACTTGGATTTGTCCCCACCCTTGGTCACTTGTATTAGGGGCCAAGCAATATGAGAGAATCCCAATGTGAACCTATGATAGAAGTTGTCAAGGCCCAAGAAACAATGGAGCTTTGGTAGATTCTTCACAGTCAACCAATCATGAATGACTTGGATGTTGGATAGATGATGCACAATGTGTTCATCCATAGTGTATCAAAGATACTAAATTATTTGCATTTCAAATAAGAATTTCTCTAGATTGGCATGTAACTTGTGTTTCTTCAAGATGCTCAGGTTCTATTGAATGGGCTGCAAATACTCTACCCAAGTTTTGTTGAAGATGAGGATATCGTCCAAACATACAACCACAAAATAATTTGTGAATTTCCATAAGATATCATCCATGATCTTCATGAATGTTTCTAGTGCATCGGATAAATCCAAAAGGCATGACCAAGCACTCAAAAATGCATTCTTTAGACTTGAAGTTTGTCTTTCATACACTAGTTTTCTCAATTGGTACTTAGTGTTAGCATGACTTCAGATCAATCTTACTAAAAATCTTGTCACCCTTGAGTTGATCAAGAAGATCATCAATTCAAGTGATTGGATATCATTTCTTGACTATGATAGGACATAGGATGTCCATGTTGAGTGAGGATTTCACCAATAGCATGATTTGAAGCATCTGTCTCGATCTCAAAGAATTACTATAGGTTTGGTAGAGTGATTATTGGCATTGAACAAAGGCAGTTTTTTAGATCCTTGAATAAGTCTTTTTGTTGTGACTTAGTTTGAACAAACTTGGATTTGTCCCCACCCTCAGTCACATGGATTAGGGGCCAAGCAATATGAGAGAATCCCAACATGAACCTATGATAGAAGTTGGCAAGGCCCAAGAAACAATGGAGATTTGGTAGATTCTTTGGGGTCGACCAATCATGAATGACTTGGATGTTGGATAGATGATGCATAATGTGTTCATCCATAGTGTATCCCAGATATTGAATTATTTGCATGTCAATTAATAATTTCTCTAGATTGGCATGTAGCTTTTGTTGTTGCAAGATGATCAGGCTATATTAATCACAAAGGATTCAAAATTAAATATTGTGTTGGTTTAGGTGAAATATTGAATATCGAGGAAAATCAAATTGTAAATTTCTCTATTAATCCTACACTTATTAACTTACCAATAACAAGTTTTCAAATCATTAATATGATCTAGTGGATTGGCACTTTCGTTTTCTTCACCAATTTACTTCCTCTTCAATAAGGAATTCAAGATATTTGGACTAGTGAAAATTATGCAGGAGAACATTGATGTTTTATAATGATTTTTTCCTTAGAAAATTGTATTATTTGATTCATGCAAAATGCAATTTCCTTTGGAGTATGGTTTTCTCATGCTTTAATGTTCGATCAAACCCATCTTCAATAGTAAAAGTCAATAGCAATGACCAATCCCCAAATTTAAGAAC
>ML795782.1:548424-559046 GCA_009831015.1 Picea engelmannii
TCCACCTGTGATACAAAAACATGGTCATTTAAGTGGCCACACTGGGAAGATCACCTCAAGAAAGGTCCACCCCAGAGATAAAGGACAAGCGTCTGACGATTCCTCTGGAAAGGAAACTGGCGATTCAGAGGAATCTTCTAATAGGCAACTCCCTTTCAGCTCTCCATGTCCTGCTCAATACGGCATCTTGCATCACTCTTCCAAGACCACCGACCCAGATGACTACGAGTCAATACGGCGATTTCTCCGTCTCTTCTGTGTTATGCCTTATGATCTGCTCTCTGTCAAGACGGCGATTTCTCCGTCAATATCAATGCATTTGATGATTCATCAATTATAATTGTAAAGGGTTTCAAACTTCCTTCACCTTTCTATCCCCTACTCAATATGGCATCTCGCATGACTTCTCCGTCTCTTCCGTGTTATTATGTGAGATCTGTTTTATATACATAGCTAAAAACACCACTCAGCATTGAGTTTCAGAGATGGAAAATGGATCATAAGAGAGTTGTTATCATCATAAGACTCTATTTGTCGGATAATAATTTGAGGGGGAGAATACCAATTGAATTGGGGTTGTTGGTGAACCTACAGGACCTTGACCTAAACAATAATAAATTGTAGAGCATACCATCTGAGTTGGGTAATTTGGGTAACTTAAGTAAACTTGAAACACTTTCGGTGGTGAACAATAATTTCAAAGACACAATTCCAAAATTCATAGGAAATTTTCAATATCTCATAATCTTGGATTTGAATTCAAAGTACTTAAGTGGATGTATCCCACATGGCATAGGTCAACTAAAATATCTCTATAGTTTGGCCATACATAATAACAATATTTCTGGAAGTATTCCAGATAGTGTTAGTGGTTTGGTTTCACTTCAAACTTTAGATCTATCTAATAATAGTTTAGAGGGATCAATTCCTAAGGACATCGGCAATTGCACTTCTCTCATAAGTTTCTATGCTTACACCAATAACTTCTTAGGGACTTTGTCTACATCTTGGGCCCCTTGTACCAACATTCAAGTGCTCGATTTAAGTACAAATGGTTTGACAAGTGAACTTCCTAGCTATCTTGTATTTTTTCATAACTTGAGTGTTTTAAACATTGGTTATAATAATCTCAGTGGTGGTATTCCTAAATGGATCACAAAATTCACAAAGTTGCAATCGTTGGATTTATCCAACAATCAATTTAGTGGAAGAATATCATTTGATCTTGAAAGACTTCAGGGATTTGTAGTCAATGTATCTTGGCAAGAGGAAGAACCATTTTTCTGTGATCATGATGTGGAAGTTGAGTCTATGAAATTCATTTGTAAACGCAAATCAATTGAGATGAAAGGAAGTGAACATATTAGACTACCATATTTGTTACTTACAAACACTTTATTTGACTTGTCTAACAATAATCTTAGAGGGGACATCCCTGCAAGCATAGGAAATATGAGCAACTTGCAATGGTTGAATTTATCTGGGAAGCAATTGGAGGGGCCAATACCCACATCTCTTAGTAGCATATCTACTTTGGAGGTGTTGGACTTGTCCAAAAATAATTTTATTGGATCGATTCCTAAAGAACTCTCTAAGCTAATTTTTTTGCACAAACTAGATGTTTCATCTAGTAGCCTCTGTAGGCCAATTCCAACAGGGACACAATTTTCAACTTTTGATGCAAGTTCATTTCTAAGGAATAGATGTTTACAAGGGTGTTCTTTAGATCCGTGCAACAATCAAAACAGAAAATCTATGCGAGAAAGTAATAGTACTAGTAAGAGTAATCATGTTAAAGTGGAATGGTTGAGTCTTGTGAATGAAAAAATGTCCTTAATAGCATTGGGGATAGGACTCGGGATTAGATTTGGGGGAGTAGTTTCTATGTTCATAGTGTGGGAGAGAGCCAAGTGTTGAATATTGTGTCTATCCCCCAAAAATCACAAGTATTTTATGGAGTGTATCGACTCCCTACATAGTAGAACATTGTACCTTGTAACACCAAAATATAAATAAAAAAAGTCTTGTGCTATGTGTTGTTATTGTATGTATACCTTAAAAGATAAAAAATAAGAGAAAAATCAATAATAATAAAAAAGGAAGCAAAATTATATTAAAAGTAAATTGTTATACAAAACAAAGTGGTGCATATAAAACTAAATACTCAAAATACCGAGAGTAACCTTTATTTCATAATTTAAAGTGGCATTTGTTAATCTATGATTTTACAATTTACTTCGTTTAAAAATCATAGTTCATTTTCATAGTGAAGCTTGCTTTATGCTATATATAGGATTTCTTTATTAATTTGTTCTCCTTTTAATTAATGATAAGCAACAATATCACATTTTTTTAACACTAGCACAGCCGCTATAAGGCGGAGGATTGGTACTGGCTCATCAAAAAATTTGAAAAGAGGATAAATCATTGGTGCAATCGATGGCTCTCCCTAGGAGGACATTATGTGCTTATAAAAGCGGTTCTAGAGAGCCAACCTGTCTATTGGATGGATTTGGCAAGTATCCCATCTACTGTACTTAACCAGATTAGACAACTGGTCTTCTCCTTCTTATGGTATGGCAACAAGTTAAATCAGAATTATCACTCATGCAAACGGGAGATTACTGCAAGGCCAAAAGAGTGTGGTGGTTGGGGCTTGAGAAACATATTCTTGTTCTACAGGGCATTGTTGACAAACACTTTATGGAGAGTCTTTATGAAGAATGGCATATGGCATCGTGTCATTAAGGACAAACACTTCCCTTATGGATTAGTGACGACATGGCTAAGATCAACTACAACAGTTTCAGCACAGGTTGCCCAAACTTGGAGAAATCTCCTCAAATCACTTCATCTTATTTTACACTGGTTAGTTTGGATCCCAAGCTCAGGACACTCTATAATAATTGGTAAGGATATGACTCTGGGCCTGGGCAAAGATTCTATATTTTCACAAGAATTGGTAACATCACTCAACCAAAAAAATGTCCATTACTTATACCAGGCCAGTAGAGAATTACGACCGGGTACGATCTGCTCGACATGGTTAGATAGTGAAGCGTTGGGCCTGGAAGGTGAACAAGCTACATAGTGGAACAGTTTCAAAAGACCACTAATTGGATCAGGTGTACAACTTTCCAACAGACTGGATGAGTTAAAGTGGATTGGAGGAGACAACTCGGGCATTCTCACAGTTAGAAATGTATACAATGTTATAGCTACAAAATTATGGAAAATTGCAATTAGAGGATGGAGGAAAAAACTGTGGCTATGGGACTGTCTGCTAAAAATAAACCTCTTTGTCTGGCTCGCTGTGGAAAACAAAATACTCACATGGAAAAAGATTCAATGCAAAGGATGGATCGGGCCTAGTTATTGTCACCTATGCAACAACAATCGAGATACTGTCAAACACCTGCTAGTAAACTACCCATTTACTATTGAAGTCTGGGATAGAATAATTTTTTTTTTAAATCTCTCAATAGGGTCGACGGGATTATCTGTGAATGAATGCCTTGAAAATTGGAATACCCAGAATCTTTTGTATCCCACTCTACCATCCTTTGTTAACTGGTATGTCTGGTTAGAATGAAATAAGGCCATTTTTTAATCTGGGAAACCCTCTATTCAGAAGGTGGTTTACCAATCTCTAGGTTTTGTTGGTAGATCCACAAAAAAGGAAAAAGTTCAACATCTCAGAACTAAAAATTTTGCACCTGCATAACATACAACAATTGGATGGTTTGACGAGGTTGCCTAACAAAATGGTCTCAAAGTGGTGTTGGTGGGGTGTTAAAGATCAATGAACATTCAACATATAAATGGACCTTACACTGTGGTCATGGTTCAAATACCAGGGAAAAACTTTTGGGGGTTTGGGATACATTAACATTGTCATTTCATCTTTCTATCACAGATATAGAAGTATATGGAGACTCTAGAATAGTAATTGAGTGGCTAAACAGGAAAGGAGCTTCCAAGGTAGTCACCTTGGACCGCTGGAAGGATAGGATTACAGATCTCATCAAGCTCTACAGGGCTATTACTTTTTTCCATATCTACAGAGATGATAATCAAGAGACAGATTGGTTATCAAAACATGCTCTACAAAAACAATCAAGGAAAATAACATACAACTTATGGGAAGACGACCACGAGGGCCCTACATTGTTCCTAAATCTATATTAGCTTACCACAAGGGATGCTATCTATGTTTTTAGTTTTTTTGTATCAAATATGCTCTTAGTGTGGTTATAGAATGAGTATTATATGTACTCTAGTATATAGTCTCGTTTGGGGCGTCCTTGGGGATGATGATTGTAAAAATGGGGTTTATATGAACTCTTTATAAATAGTTTTGGGAGCAGGTTACTTTTTTTTCCTTATCCTTGATAATCATGAGAACAATTATATTTATATAAATATAATGCGAAATTGGAAAAAAAGTAACTATTCTTTTCAATCATTTTTGAAGTCAAAATATTTTAGAACTACTATAAGCTTCCAATCCAGATTCATAGGGCTAGATCGTTGCAAACAAAGACGACACATGGTTCTATAGACCTAACACCTCCTCTAAACACTACAACGTGGGCAACATAACAACACATTATTTCACACGCACATCAGAAATCTAATGCTCCACAACATGAAAACTCTGCAAGCTACTCAAGACTCATATAAAAAACTATCTTACTGTATAGATAATGTTGTATGAGAAGACAGGATAATGCTGAGAGAAATTGGTCGATTTTCACCTCAGCTCCAGAATGCTTGATGCATTAGGATCAACAGCCGTGGTAGAAGATGTTGCTGCACTGCTTGATGTTCTTTCGGGGTCAATAATTCTACCACGTTTAAGTTGGTGAGGTGCGTCCGCGGCATCCAGATCTATGAAAGCAGGCCTTGTGGGTGAAGGAAGATGTTCTCTCTCACTTGTCAGCATCGAAACCATGTCCCCAAAAAAAATCCCCAAAAAATCATCTAGTAGAAAATTTAGACTAGTGCCTACAAAGCCATATCCTTATAGGTAAATTTTCAGAGGGAAAATTTTAAATGTTATATATAATCCATGAGTTATCAAATAAGATTTTTAATTTGTTTTTTTTTAAAGGCCAAAATTTTATGATCTCAGGAGAGTGCGCGTATATAATCATCAATGGCCTGTATGGAATGGCAGGCACCTACACCGGAGGCTTCTAGATCTTGTGAGAGTCCCTCTAGATCTTGAGCAGCGTAGGACATGGACCCTATGATTCCCTCTTTGATGCTTTTTCTTGTTGTTGTTGTAGCAACGAACTCATCCCTCCCTTATTTCCTGTTGGTTCAATTCCAATATCCAGTCCAGTCCACCTAATTTGTCCACCTTCCTGACTCCTCTAACTGTATTGTTAATGATGACTTTTGCAGACTAAAGAGAGAACAACCCAATATGCAACAAAAATTATGCAACCCTATCGCATAAACAAGGAGGCATGCTCCCTCACATCCTACATATACAAGGATTTTTGGCATATCTATAAGTATTTATTTCCTAACATGAAATGGAAATGGTCAGACCTAAATAAAGACAGTATAGATGGCGAATTGGGGGCGAGAGACGTGTTTTGAGACTGCATGTGGAGAGACGTGTTCTGAGACTACGTGTGCAATCTTGGTGTCTAGTAAGTCTTTTTTTTTTGATAAATTTGGGAAAATTTTGAGCAGATTACCAATTCAATATGGGCAGTTAATACATTTGTTCGTTAAGAGGTCTACATTTAAATTTCATCCCTAACCCTATGTTGGCAATGAAGACATTGATGTTTAGGGCCAACTGTTAAACGTGAAAATGTGCATGAATTTGTTGAATATCCTTGATAGAAATTTTGACAAGCTAGTGTTGGGGTTCTTTTGAATAGTTGGGGTAATGTATTGGGCATGGTCTGTCTGATGGATGAGGAAGGTGTCGTTAAATCTCTACCTTGGCAGTATATTCTTAGAGTGAATTTGCAAGGTTTAGTCAAAATGAGTTTGAACAACTCAAAGTATATGTCACCTGTTTGAATCTAGAATTAGAAGAGGTGGTTAGAGTATGTTCAATGTTATTTACCATTCTACCTAGATTTTGTTTGTTCCATTTTTCGTTGTTCCCTGATACTTATTATTATATAGTGTGATTTGTAATGTCAGATTTATGGCAGGTTCGGGTGAATGGATGGTTTTGTAAGGTATAATGATCGAAGTTTGAATTGTGGGAGTAATGGATATCTTATCTTCTACCTTATATTGTATTTGTTTTGTTTGTTGCATTTTGAAATTGATGATCACCGATGTTATGGAGTGTTCAATAGGATTGTAAATTTTGTTGAACTGGGATGCAGGGTGGCATCAAGCGAACCAAAGGGATTGACAACAACCCAGTTTCCAACATGGCAGGCCTGTTGATCCGAATTTGGATCCATAGAATTGCAATTCCATTGATACAAGGTTCTGAATTTCGAGGCTAATATATTTTATGTCCTCAAACATTGTTGGAAGAGGTTCGAGAGTTGTGAATAGTCCCTTGCTAGCAGCATCGAAAATCCTGACCTCATGGCATGGAAATCCTGTATATTCAATTGTCCAGCCTACATGAGTTAATGTTTCTACCTGGGAGACCTCTATCGGGATGCCAAAATGATCCTTTGCTAAACGAAAATCGATGTCACAACTACAAAAGGTTATCTCTGCTTTTGTTGGGTGAATCGCCATCATTTCATCCAAAGGAATGTTTTTTGTTGGGAGAAACGAATCTCTACCTGTAGATGTTGCGTCTTACTATGGAAGTGCAACGTTTCACCCCAGAAAAGGAAAAGTTATGTCAGGGGAATCACATCTCTGTTGTTGGAATTTGAATGGAAAAGGGTAGTGGAAGAAAATCATCTTCCTCTCTTGCAATAATCATTTTACTCCCATGCAAATTTATTTCTGGAGCACAATCCATTTCCTGTGTCGCAATAAACGTCTTCTCTGTTTTCCGAACATTTTCTCTATTTTTGGTGGCAACAATGAGCATTTTTCCAGGGGGATTGAATCCTTTGTTTGGTGGGAAATTTTTGGGAATAACATTTGTTAGCTTTCAAAGTTACTTTGAAAGTTGTTTAGACCCTGCTTGGGGGTGCTTCATGTGATGTGGGGTGCATGGTATGTTGATTACCTTTGGTTGTACCATGATGGAGATATGCATTTGAGATAGAGAAAGCTTGCTCATGGATTGTCATGCCTTGTAGCACACTTCCTTGGAGTGTTGGAGACCTCGATGGCATGATGACATTCTTCATGATGCACATGTGTAGAGGTTGGTTGTTTTCTTAGGAGGACAACTCACCTTGGAGGAGGGGTGTTGGGAATTTTGGAGGAGGGTGTTGAGCCCTACATGGCATGGGGATACTTGATTGCTTGCATGGAAGCTTGTACTTGACATGAGATCCCTTGGGTTAGGGGCGATCATGTAGGTGTGGTGGGCCTGGAGGTACACATGGCTTAGGAGGGAGCGTTAGAGCATTGAAGGCTTGTAACTCCGAGTATAGATTATATTGTGTGTTTGTGAGTTGTTTAAGTTTTCACTGATGCATGTTTTGGTGTATTATTACTTTTACTAGAAAGACTTTTAGGGTTTTGATAAAGCCGGAGAAAAATAGTTTTCTTGCAAGTTGCAATTAACAGTTTAGTCACATCATACACTTAGGAAAAGATAAGGGAGTAAAATTAAATATAGTAAAGATTGAAAAACCAGCCATGTCCGTTAGGGTTTTGACATAGCTAGAGAAAAGATTTATAATAGTTTTCTTGCAAGTTGCAATTAACAATTAAGTCACATCGTACAAGTAGGCAAAAATAGGCAGAATATCAAGAGTCAAGATACATGAGAAGAGGATAAAGTTAAAAATTTTTCACCTTTACTTAAAATTAATTGGGATTTAAATTTGCCAAAAATGACAAGACACTTAAAAATGATGTTACTTGAAAAAGTTGCATATATCATATAAATATATTATATAATCTTTTGAAATTTAATTTAGTTTTTTTCTAAAATTAATTACATAAAATGATTTTGTATAAAATAAATTACATACCTATATATATATATATATATATATATATATATATATATATATATATAAAGTGATATATAAATATATTGTATATTTTTTTTAAAGTTGATTTAGTTTTTTCAAAATTAAATAATTTTAAAAAATGATTTTGTATAAGAAAAGAACATTCTATATATAAAGTGAAACAACTATATAATCAAACAAAATTGATGGATTCCGAAAAAATTGCATATAAGAATGAATAAATAGATTGCATAATCTTATATAAGAATGAATAAATAGATTGCATAATCTTGTAACCATAAATTTAGTTGGATGAAATCATGATCAATTCCTTACAAATATATGTTATTACTTTTCATAATAGAATTAAAACTTCATATAGGAATGAATAAATAGATGGAATCATGATCAATTCCTTACAAATAGATGTTATTACTTTTCATAATAGAATTAAAACTTTATATAGGAATGAATAAATAGATTGCATAATCTTGTAGCCATAAATTTAGTTGGATGGAATCATGATCAATTCCTTACAAATAGATGTTATTACTTTTCATAATAGAATTAAAACTTTACCAATTAGTGAAAAACTTTGCCAATTAGTGAAAGGCACTTGAATATAGCGTTGAATACCATGAAATTTATAGGATTTGAGGAAGATGAGCACGTATATAAAGTGATGCAAGATGCACCAAGATGAAACTATTTAAACCTAATTTTTAAAAATTATTAATGGGGCTTAACAATTGGAACCATATTCATTGTTAATTGGTACAATGAATTCAAGATTTGAGTGTTTAGGGGTTGGTGTATTATTACAATTCCAATATCTTACATGCAAGCTCTTCCATGTATAACTACAACTCCTAAGTGTTGTGTATGACTACAACTCCACCTACAATCTAGTAAGTTGAATTTAAATGTATTTTGTACAATATGATTTTAATGTTTTTTTATTATTTTAGATATTAAATTGTCATCATTTTATATTATTATAGAACTTTGATTTATTAGTTAAAGTGAAAAGTTTTCCATATAAATTTTGATTTTGATTTTTAATACCCTTTATAACTATACTTTTAAATACATTAAATTTAAAATATTTGTAATAATGCAATTAAAAAATATATATATCAAAATCCTCAAAATTTATGAAAAAATATTTCCAATCTTTTCAAGTATAACAAACTTTTAAATACATTAAATTTAAAATTAAAAAATATATATATCAAAATCCTCAAAATTTATGAAAAAATATTTCCAATCTTTTCAAGTATAACAATAATCTTTTAAAGAAAATCGATTAATTTTTTTTATTTGTTCAAAGTAATTTTTTTTTTTAAACAAAACCAACTATAAATATATATATCAAAATCCTCAAAATTTATGAAAAATTATTTCCAATCTTTTCAAGTATAAAAATATTTTTTTAAAGAAAATCAATTAATTTTTTTTCTTTTAAAAAAAAAACCCTAACTATTTATTGTATTCTTTTAAAAGTTTAATAAAGCAAAATTTATCTTAATAACTATCATCATCATTATAAAATTAAAGTTATACAAAAAATAGTATTAAATTAATAATTTATCATTTATATACAAAAAAATAGTATTAAATTAATAATTTATCATTTAAATATGCATATAAATGTTATGTGAATTATATATATATATATATATATATATATATATATATATATATATATATATATTTTATAAAGAAAACCAACTATTTATTGTATTTTTTTAAAGGTTTGATAAAGCAAAATTGATCTTAATAACTATCATCATTATAAAATTAAAATTAAAGTTATATAAGAAATGAGTATTAAATTAATAATTTATCATTTAAATATGTATATAGATGTTATATGAAGTTTGATTTTTAATTCTCTTTATAACTATACTTTTAAATACATTAAATTTAAAATATTTGTAATAATGCAAATATATATATATATATATATATTCTCAAAATTGTTTCCAATCTTTTTAAGTATAACAATAATTTTTTTTTAAAGAAAATCAATTAATTTTTTTTTCATTTATTCAAAGTAATTTTTATTTTTTTAAAGAAAACCAATTTTTTTTAAAGAAAATCAATTAATTTTTTTTCATTTATTCAAAGTTAATTTTTTTTTTTTAAGAAAACCAATTATTTATTGTATTCTTTTAAAGGTTTGATAAAGCAAAATTGATCTTAATAACTATCATCATCATTATAAAATTAAAGTTATACAAAAAATGAGTATTAAATTAATAATTTATCATTTAAATATGCATAGAGATGTTATATGAATTATATATATAGTTTGATTTTTAATGTCCTTTATAACTATATTTTTAAATACATTAAATTTAAAATATTTGTAATAATGCAATTAAAAAATATATATATCAAAATCTTCAAAATTTATGAAAAATTATTTCCAATCTTTTCAAGTATAACAATAATTTTTTAAATATAACAATAATTTTTTTAAAAAAATCATTTTTTTTTCATTTATTCAAAATTATTTAAAAAAAAAAAAAGCAACTATCA
>ML795782.1:559327-587824 GCA_009831015.1 Picea engelmannii
TATATATATATATATATATATATATATATATATATATATATATATATATATATATATATATAATTTAGAAATCTCATGTTAAATGTGAAGCACACTTTGTGGAGATGGTCCTGTTGAGTTTGAATCTTTGTTGTTACTAGTGACATAGTCAAACTTAATCAAGAGTGTGTCATGTTGATTTGGTCATATTTACCAATAATTTCTTGCTAAATTATTCATAATAGAAAATCATTTTAATAAATAGGGTAAACCATTAATCTTTATTACAGATTTTGATTCCTTCAAGAAAATCCAACCCACAAATCTCTCTCTTTCTCTTGAATTTTGAAGGAGAGATGTCACATATAGCTCATGAAGTATTGATCTAGTCTTCAAAGCTAAATCATTAGTAATTCTATTAAATATTTTTAAGAATTTCAAAATATAGACTTTCAATAATGATATGAATATTAATAAAGAATTTCAACCTCATTCAATTATCTATGAACCATGATTTTCAATTTCAATAATATATCCATGGACCATGAATTTCAAGGGGCAAATTAGATAATATCATAATACTTAGGAAATAATGCTTATTAGAGATTTTTAATCATGGGAATGGTGATTAATTTGTTAATTCGCTGCATTAACACATTTTACGAATAATCTATTTCATTGGTTTTGGTGTAGGTTGTTCCTTTGGTTTTTACAAATAATATATTTCGTTGATTTTGGCAGCTTGGATTTTATATGCTTCTCTTGAAGCCTTTGATGTCTCTCCCCCTTTGAGTGGAAAAACAAAAGGTTAGTAGTGTTTTTCTCTATTGCAAATATATTGAGGGATTGTTGGAAAGGGGACACATTATTAGATATGATATATTGTTAGCAGTGGGTAATGAAATAACACACCTTCAATGCACTGTCATACACTACAACTACAAAAGGAATGCACATTGCCCCAATATTTTCCTATGAATGCTATGCAAAAATGAAAGATACTACCTATGTTAAAATATGCATCCTGGATCACTAGTCTACCCCTAAGATTCTCTTATGCCATAGTGAAGGTCACAAAATTGTAGCTTCTTCTATAGTTTGAACATAATTATATACATGCAATGTTTAATTAGATGATAAAATTGTAAATATCAATGTTATTTGTATCAATTGCCTATATGTTTAAGCACTAGTCTAGTGTTTTCCAATGTAATTAGAGGATAAGGCGAGGAATGTGTAAATCTTTCCTATTTTGAGAAGATATATACAATTTATCTTATGAACCATTATTGTAAAATTAGTGTTAACTAATGTTAATCACATGGTTTTGTATTTACTAATAATTAGTGATGATAATAAAAGTTACTTTCTATTTTATTTGTTTTTTCAAACTGAAAAAAATCCTTTATATATTAATATATAAAACTTGTCATCTCCTATTACAACTTTTCACAAATCAAACATTGACTATCTCTAGAATAGTCACATGTTTAAATCATACTAGGTTACATCTACAATCTATTTTATTTCATTTGCATATCAAATTATGATTCAATATATGGGTAACAAATAGCTTTAGATGATATCTAGAATTAAAAAAATTACACTAAACATGATGGTGATAAAACATATGTTACTTAGCGTTTTTTTTTTTTTATTTTTTATTTTTTTCAGCCGGTTAGTTTTAAAGAAAATATGGAAAGAAAAGTACCTCTTCTTTTGTGGGGGCGAGAGAACGGAAGAAGTGAAAAAATCATAAACCTCGTAACACAAGTAGCACTTATCAGATCCAAATTGTGCCCCAACAGCTCCAGTATGGCATGTGGATAAATTTCCTCTGGCAAAAGTTAGGCAGGCTCCGCAGCCTGTTCGGGACAGGTATCTCCAACACTACGCTAAGCTGTATATGTTCCCCGTTAAACTAGAAGGCGCAGCGACTGAATCTGTAGCCAAAAGATTTGGACTCTCCGCAACTTTAGTGGTAACATTTGAGAGCAGGCCTGACATGCCATTTGTGAACTGTTGTGGCCGATCGCTGCTTCCAGGGTTGCAAAGAAGGTTCACTGGTGTATTCTGCGTAATTAAAATGTCGTTGTAAAAGCTATGATTATCGTTACGTAAGAAGCAACCGTCTAGTTATTCCATATCTGTTTGCTCCTATTAACCTACTCCCTTTAATCTACGGCGGGTTATTCCATTCATATGGAAAATGAATTGACCTGTACTAGTTTAATCGATGACCGATTATTCCGTTCATATGGGGAAGGGATTTTCAAAGGAACAAAAGTCTTGTTTCAAATATCATGGAGATTATATTCAAAATCATTTAAGAGAGCATCAATAAATAGTGGTGGCAATTAGATTTGTTGTAATAACGTATGGACATTTCTTAGACAAAAAGTGTTAATAACCATAAATCATCAATTCTCAAAGGATGAAATATTTTACATGTTTGAAAATTATAATATTTTACATTTCAAATTTCAAAAGATTCCATGCATAAGAAACTCTTGAAAGAACAACAGATTTATAGGGAATATAACAAGGGAAGTGATCAATTGTCCAAGCAAGCTTTATAGCTGGAAGAAAGTGTGATATATATTTACAAAGGAACATGAATCCTTAGAGAGCTTTTTGAAAGATTGGAAATTGTATAACTTATTTAAGAAATATATGAAGTCTATGTAATATTTTGTAAACAACCACTTTTAAAGGAGGGCTTTGCTGTTTTTTGTTTTTATTTTTTATATTATCATACTAAACAGGGTTTGACTATGCAAGAGTTTGCAATTTTAGAATTAGAAACAACAGATGCATATTAGTAAAAGACCGTACAAAGTAGATATGTTGTAGAAGAAAAAAAAAAGTATTTTTTTTTATATTGTAATTTTATGGGAAAAAATTAAAGAATACACATGCTTGAAAGAATAAAAAAATTACAATGTGGAAGAGTAGCCACAATAGTGGAAAAGTTTTTCTTTGGGTGAAATATTTGGGTGTTTCATTAATAAAATGTATCCTATGCCACTAATTCAAAGCTTGTCTTTGGACATATTCTAAATGCGTATGGAATGAACTATGGTTTGAGATTGAAGTGGTATGTATGTTTTGGACATTTTAATTAGTCTAGGATAGCTACGAGTGTTTTATTTATTGTATTTACACACAAATAAAGGGAAGGTAGGAAAGAGACTAAAAACAAACATCAAATGTGCCTTTGAGAAGTATTTGTCTATCATTCTGAGCCCTCATTTTTCCATTGTGTGTTAGAAGTGAAAAATCCGAGTTGCCTATTTCTCCTTTGTGTGTTAGAAGTGCAAAATCTGAGTTTCCTTGAACTCGTCCCTCCTCATTCCATGTGCTTTATCCAAGGAGAACGAGTATTGCTCTCTTTGTTGCTTCAGCTCCCGCTTTTTCTTCTTCTTTTATCCAAATTACACATTCAAAACCTTATATATTCCCCTAAATTCAAATCCATTTCTTCTTCTAGGATAAAACCTTGAAAGATAGCCTCCATTGAATTCCCTGCGATGACGATGAATTAAGGAAACTCCCTTATTTCTGTTGAAGGCTCTCAATCCATCTTCATCTTCTACAGTGTTGTGAGTATTGAATAATTGGTGTACAACAATAATGATTCAAACGAATCAGGGAGTCAAGTCCAACAATGCACTTTCTATGTCTGTCACCAACACCATATTTAGCGGGATTCAATAGAGCTAAGAGTGCCATGTCTTATCACTCACTTGCTCATACGTGTGGTCGAATTCCCTCACTTGCATACATAAATAGATTCAATCCCATGACCATTGTATAAGGATACATTCTCGTTCGGTGAAAGACCTACCAAAGCTCTCACATGTGGTCATGTGGAAAATATAACACAACAAGCTTTGATAATGCCCAAGAGCTGAGGACAAAATGATACATATGCCAACTGTGTATGAGGTTGTATGCCCTCTTTTCCAGCATAAAAAATCAATTATGAACTTAGAAACCCTTGCTGAAGCCTGTGGCCTGCAAAACTATGAGAGCCAAACTAGAACAAAACTTTAAATGAGAGAAGGAATTTTTTTGACAAGAGTAAATGGCAACATTGTTATCCTTGGGAGATTTCTATCTTGCAATACGTATTCATTTATGGAGAACTTTTGGAGCTATAATTTTTTTCCAAATGTCAAGGTATTTTATAATTGATTATGATATTTTGGCAAAGCGACCAAAGAAATACTACTTAACTGATTCACAAATTGACCACTTGCCAAAGAAATACTACTTAATTGAGTCACAAGTTGACCACTTGTTTCATGTAGCCACTTTTTAACATTTCATGTCCTATTTTTCCTTAAGGTTGTGTCAACGTATGCACAAATATGTAGTCTCTTGGATGTTGTGCTCTCTTCCATTAAGATAGACTCAACAAACACAAAGGTAGAAATCAGTTATCTAAGACTCTATTTCAATCACAAAACAAGAGATATGCAAACACATGAACATATATGATGAGAAGAGTTGCAGCAGATCAATAAGGCCCAAGTTTTAATAATAGACATAATTGTTTTAATGGAATTTGACCAATGTAAGCCACCATCCTTTCTATGAATTCATAAAAGTGTGGGGTATGTACCAAAATGCCACTAAACCAAAGAAGATACTTATTATCATCGAATAATCTCTCTTCATTTAACTCAAATTTCAAATTCCTATATGGCAAAGGAAAATGACCGCATAACCCAACTTCTACAAATAGGGGATTTAAAAACATGAATATGGAGACATTCCAAGATTACCATATTGTTCTATTTGTTATAATTTTATGGCAAAAAAATGAGTTATACATGCCAAGGTATCAACACTTCAACATATATCCACATTGATTAAAAAAATAAATAAACTCTAACAAACGATATTCTCTTGTGACTACATAACCACTTAATGTTGGTTGTGTGTTGTCCTCACCTACTACTTATTCATATAATGCAATAAATATAGAAAATGTCTTCCATTAAAAGAATTTAACTAAATTGAATGCATGCTTATATTTCAAAAATTATGTGTGTTAACGAGTTTGACAAATGTTTGGTAACATTTAGTAAAATAACTATGATATCATTTCTGATTAATCCAATTATATAATCTAATCATTTAAAAACATGCCATTTTTTTTTCATATATATAAGCTTGGAAAGGGCTTATTGGAAATATTAAATGGCTAAGATTATTGATTGCTTGTGAAATGTGTATTTATATTCCCCATTCCATACAATGGTACTTTTTCATTAAAATTTAGTCAACCCTTTTTTTTTTATCTTTGTGTTTGTGAGTATTTAAGAGAGCATCAATATACAGTGGCAACTAGATTTTCTATATAATGGTCCTTTTTCATTAAAATTTAGTTAACCTTTTTTTATTATCTTTGTGTTTGTATGTATTTAAGAGAGCATCAATAAACAGTGGCAATTAGATTTGTTGTAATAACGTAGGGCAATCTCTTTCTTTGACAAAAATACTAATAACCATAAATCATAAATTCTCAAATTTGACTTTATTGTAAGATGAAATATGTTACAAACGTGGATTATAATATTTTACATCTTAATTCTCAAAAGAAACGTGGATTATAATATTTGACATCTTAATTCTTAAAAGAAACGTGGATTATAATATTTTACATCTTAATTTTCAAAAGATTTTGTGCATAAGAAATAAGGGTTGCATGGCAACGAAGTCCCTGCCTAGTTAGTTGGAAAATACATGTTGAACAATGAAACTTAATATAACTAAATGCACAAGTAATGAATATTTTTTGTCAAAAGATAATAATTGAGGGTTGTCTATTATTCAAATTTGAATGGAACTATAATATTCATAAATATAATATAAATATAATAAATATATTATAAATATATTATAAGTATATTATAAATATAATAATAAATAATATATTAGATAATAAATATAATAATGCATAATAATAAATACATAGAACAACTTTTTATATTTAGATGTGGTGATTGGTGAAATTAATTGATTATGTAATTAATTCTACATATTGAAAGATGTGAAGGGAGCAATAACACTTCAATTCTATCAATCGATTATAAATGAGAAACACAAATATTTTTATTATATCAAAAAATATATATTTGTTTTCCTATGTTAAACATTACATTGCATACACAAATTTATGGTAAAAGGCAAATTAATGTCACATCAAAAGCAAATTCATTGCTATAGTCCCATGGTAGGGACTAATAACTAGCATATCCTTAAAGCACAGAAAGGGAACGCCAAAGGAAATACATACCCTTAAAGCACGAAAATGGAATGTATAAGAAATAAATAGCATATACATAAATCACGGAAAGGGAATGCTAAAGGAAACACATACTCTTTAAAGTATGGAAAGGAACACCAAATGAAATATAAGGTAGATATGTTGTAAAAGAAAATAAGGTATTTTTTTGATATTATAATTTTATGGTAAAAAATTAAAGAATACACATGTTTGAAAAATAGCCAATGAATAACAAAATTGCAATGTGGAAGAGTAGTCACAACAGTGGAAAAGTTTTGCATTGGGTGAAATATCTCGGTGTTTCATTAATAAAAATGTATAGTATGACTAATTCAAAGTTTGCCTTTGGACATATTCTAAATGTGTATGGAATGAACTATGGTTCGAGATTGAAGTGGTATGTACGTTTTCAACATTTTAATTAGTCTAGAGGGATAACTAGGAGTGTTTTATTTATTGTATTTACACACAAATAAAAGGGAAGGAAGGAATGAGACTAAAAACAAACATCAAATGTGTCTTTGAGAAGCATTTGTCTATCATTTTGAGCCCTCGTTTCTCCCTTGTGTGTTAGAACTGCAAAATCTGAGCTACCTTGAACTCGTCCCTCCTCATTCCACGTGCTTTATCCACGGAGAACGAGTATTGCTCTCTTTGTTGCTTCTACTCCCACTTTTTCTTTTCTTTTATCTAAAGTTCCACATTCAAAACCTTATATCTTCCCCTAAATTCAAATCCATTTCTTCTTCTTGGATAAAACCTTGAAATATAGCGTCCATTGGACTCCCTGTGATGGCAACTCCCTTGTTTTTGTTGAAGGCTCTCAATCCATCTTTATCTTCTAAAGTGTTGTGAGTATTGAATAAATGGTGTACAACAATAATGATTCAAACGAATTAGGGAGTCAAGTCCAACAATGCACTTCCTATTCCTGTCACCAACACCATATTTAGCGAGATTCAATAGAACTGAGAGTGCCATGTCTTATCACTCACTCACTCATATGTGTGGTGGAATGATCTCGCCTGCATACAGAAACATAGTCAATCCCATGATTCTAAATCATTAACAACATCATGTATCTAGAATATCTGTATTATGGGATTATGCATCAATCAAAACTGATAAATTTATATGTTGAGATGAATTACCCTTTGGCAGTTCCAGGAATAATTTTCATTTGGGTTTCCCATGTGAGGGGACTGACAGGCCCTACATATCCATGAAGCCATTTTTCCAGGTTGCCATTATCAACGGACTCGTACACTAGCATTCTTGTTATCAATCATCAAAACCTATTCACTACATTATCAAATAATTTTATAAGAAATGGAATTCCATGATCAATAGTATACCCAACAAATAGATAGATCCATCCAGATATGACAATAGCTTCCTACACCCTTAGCATAATACCCAAGAAAACGAACAAGATTTTTGTCCCTGGCTCGCTTGATGGCCTTCACTTCTACTCTAAACTCCTTTTCAACTTGGTCCCTGCCAAAAAAATCAAGCAATGGCATTTCAGAACAAAGACCAACTCAAAACAAAATTTGAGATCCTCAATACTCTAATAGCATGATCCTTGCCTATTGTTAAGCAAATTTTTCACGGCTATAAGGTTACCATTACACAATAAACCCCGATAGACAATTCCATAACCACCCCCTTAGCAGGGTTGGTGACCATGAAGTTCAAACCGTGGATGCCTTGCATTGTTAGAAGAAGTAGAGCAATACATTTTGTTGTGGCCATGTTCATCGAGAAGAACATTAAGCCAAATCAAATCATGAATGAGTAAAAAAGTGGGAGAAGACTTGATTTCTTATTTCTTATGTAGAAGAATATAGAGGAGAGGAGGTTTAGGAAAAGTGGTTGAGTCTAAACTCTATGGAATAAAATTGAACTAAATCAAAGCAAAGTTGATTAAAATGTTGTTCAAGTTTGGTAGAGCACAAGGGAAATAAACCAGGTAGGAAAGACGTCTTTTTTGGATTACCAGTTTGGAAGAAAAAAAATATGATGGGGGAAAGAAAAACTGAAAATCAAGAAGTGGGCTCCGATGGTGTTTTACCTGATGATTGATCTTGATCCTCTAGAACACCCTCCTCTTATTCAAGCACTTAGTGAAGAACAACATTATGATCATAGGAAGGGATAACCTTCATCTCCTTCGAGAACCTAAAAACAACAATGGGGCATCTTCCCAAGAGGGGCATCTTCAGTTCCTTCCCTACCCTTTTGGGCGAGGGAATCAATATGTTTATGCTTCCTGAGCATTTACTGAATGAATGTTGAGGGTAAAACAAACTGAAACAACACCCAAAAAATTTAAATTTCAAAAATTCAAAAACAAACTAATGTTCCTACACATAATCGAATGGCCATGGAGAATGAATACGCCCCTGGGTGGGATCATCATTTTTTGATAGAGCAGTGGAAACAATTGGATTTGAATATGTAGGAGAGGGAACATTTGCAGATTTGGATACTGTTGGTTCTTGTTTAAGCTACAATTGAGATTTAGATGCTATCGGTTTCTCTTCAAGTTGCAATTGAGATGAATAGGAAGAGTGAAAGAAATCCATGACTTCTTTCAGTTGAAGTTGTAGAGCACAGTAATCCAAAGATGCTTCAATAACTTTCCCCTCTTTCGGTGAAGTAGGAGTTTCGAGTCGGTGAAGGAGAACTCGGGTCAAAAGAATATTTGCATATTGCAATTAACAGATGGCAAGTTCCAATTGGCTTCGGAAAAACGACGAATGGGTGAGAAAAACCTCCCCTTAAATAAATCCTTCTGCGTAATCATGGAAAGGGAACACCAAAGAAAATACAAGGTAGATACATTGTAAAAGAAAATAAGTTATTTTTTTGATATTGTAATTTTATGGTAAAAAATTTAAAGAATACACATGCTTGAAAGAATAGCCAATGAATAACAAAATTGCAATGTGGAAGAGTAGTCACAAGAGTGGAAAAGTTTTGCATTGGGTGAAATATCTCGGTGTTTCATTAATAAAATGTATCGTATGTGACTAATTCAAAGCTTGCCTTTGAACATATTCTAAATGTGTATGGAATGAACTATGGTTTGAGATTGAAGTGGTATGTATGTTTTGGACATTTTAATTAGTCTAGAGGGATAGCTAGGAGTGTTTTATTTATTGTATTTACACACAAATAAAAGGGAAGGAAGGAACAAGAATAAAAGCCCTCATTTCTCGCTTGTGTGTTAGAAGTGCAAAATTCAAGTTGCCTTGAACTCGTCCCTCTTCATTCCACATTCTTTATCTAAGGAGAATGAGTATTTATCTCTTTGTTTCTTTTGCTCCCGCTTTTTATTTTTCTTTTATCTAAAATTCCACATTCAAAACCTTATATCTTCCCCTAAATTCAAATCCATTTCTTCTTCTTGGATAAAACCTTGAAAGATAGTCTCCATTGGACTCCTTGCGATGATGATAAATTAAGGAAACTCCCTTATTTATGTTGAAGGATCTCAATCCATCTTCATCTTCTATGTTGGAACACATATAATCCTAAACCTTGAGCTTTACTTTCTTGAACTTTATCTTTGCTAAATAATAACTCAAAAATCAGCTTTCAAATGTTTAAATCAAATTTACTGCTAGTCATAAGGCGCGTATGATATCCGCCATTGATAAAGTTCCCCTATTGATCGAACGATCCCCTTTTTCCTTGAGTTTTGGAGCCACCTGATTGTTAAAGAATCAAATCACTAAAGGTCGCTTCAGAGATTTGTGCTTCAGGTGTTTCGACAGGTCTTCACGGTTAAAGTCCTGAAACCCGAAAGTGTTAGTTATCATTTTTCCACAAACCTTTAAAGGGCACGAGTCAAAGTACACGTGTACCTTTTGAGTCTTCCCTGGATTGACATGTGGCATCCATTTTCGACCTTTTCATATGAAGATTCATATGATTCTAAGTAACTTGTGGCACCCCCTGGTCTTGACACGTCATCCAAAATGACATCACCTTCGACACGTCACTACGGGGACGTCTTTTCGGGAATACAACAAAGAGCTAACTCGCAGATCCATGAAGCATTAAAAAGACAAAATATTAACTCTTAATTAATTAAGTTAATCTTGGTCGACAGATAATTAACGACTTTGCGCTTCGGAGTTCAGACGTTTTCCATTCATCATATCCTAAAATTGTCGAACTCCGAGTTTCTGAAGTGATGAAACTTAAACAAGTTTAATTAAAACTTAAAAGAAATCATCGGATAATTAACCATTTTGCAGCTTCCGGTTTCAGGGATTCTATCTCGAGCTACTTTTAAAAATATCGAAGTCTGAATACTCGAAGGTACTTAAAGTTAAACATGATTAATTAATGCTTTAAAAGATATTATCTCGTAATTAACCTTTCGTGAATTCGCGATTCGGGAAATCCCAAATTTGTTTCATCCAAAACTCTCGATCGCGAACCACCGATATTAATGGCATTTATCACAAATCAACGGTAATGATTTTAACATAGATTGTGGATCACCAGCTAGACTTTCTCATTAAGGTAAATAAATTTTCCATCAGCAAAGGTTTTCTCGAATCAATACACCTGAGGTGAATAAGAGTGCTTGATTTTGAATTCCATTTTCATTTGTACAAAATAGTAAGTTTTTTCAACTGAGAAGCTCACACATTCCTCCGTAACAGGCAATCTCATTTCGATTTTATCAATATCATGGTACCAGGGAAGATGGATAAAGAATTTGGTGAAGGTGCAAATCCGAATGCAGACGTTCTGTCAAATACCTCACCGAGAGCCATTGACACTGTGAAATCTTGGACACAGGTGTTCGATATTCTAGAGAATGAGCTTATAAATTTCCCAAAGGATTCAGGCGATGAAGTGAGAGAAACTCATGCAACTAAACTCAGGGACAGAGATCAGTCAGAGCTACACAAAATAGTTGCACGGCCGAGACTCATGTTGTATAACGACATGATAGGTTGGGCCCTGGAAAACGTTGACATTCAAACCATGAGCATTTACAACTCTCAAAAGCTTGTTGTGGGGTCTTTCCGACCAAAACACATACAAGTAATGTATAAGCTATCCCCTGACTTTAAATATAATCACAATGATTCATTCTCACTAGAGTTTGAACAACACGAGTGTATACAATATGATAAAACCTATCCAGATATAATCAAGACCTGGTGGGGGAACCTGGAAAAATTCAGAGCCGACATTCGTGGAATTTATGCCACAAAGTCATTGGATACCCATATGATTTACATAGCTTTGATGCTCTGTAGACTATTCGGAAAGAAAAACCCCACTCATTTCCCAGTAACATGGGTGCCAATTATGCACGAGGTGGCTGAGGGCTACTCTTTCAACTGGGCCAAGATGTTATTGGATAATCTGGCCAAAGAAATCACTGAATACCAGCTGGCTAAATCAAAGGGACAATATGCCCCTTTCTATGTGTCTGCATATATCATGGACGCTATTTTCTTTATGACCCGTTTTTCGCTAATGAATTAGAGCTAGAACCCAACCAGTGCTGAGCCTATCCACTTATATCACTCCAAGTTGTGGGAGGACAAGGCCAAAGATTTCTTATATGAAATTTTCCATCATGTATTAGTGCTCGTTCATAGGTTTCAACAAATCAGGTCATAGGTTTCAACAACAACGTTGTATATACATTGAAAGTAAAACAGATGTCGACAAGTTGAGCAATAATAATTTTGCATATAAATCATTAATATTTGCCTCATGTATTTTCCAAGATCATATATAACTTTTTTTTTACATTATTGTCAAAGTTGTCAAGTAGAGATATAAGTAGAACATACTATAAAAACAAAGGTATCATTAATTTTTAGGAAAAGAAAACCATATTATAATACAAAGAAGTCGTATATTTACCAATATAGAAATATACGTCCAAAATAATTACCTTAATGAATGCATGTCAGTCATGAGTTTTCACCCTACCAAATTCACCTTTCTTTGTTAAGATATTCTTTATGTTTGAAGTAAATCGCGTAGGAAATTTAATTTTCCGAATGACCTCTTTTACAACATTGCTTTCCTGCTCTGTAAATAAACATGGAAGACTATTTCAGTGTACTCCATTTCTATTTGAATAAATCACAATTTGCAATGCATTATTGGATTCTTGAATGTCAGTACAAATTTTGACAATTTTTTCTTTGTCACTCCTTCCATATACAACTCTCCACAGTGTTTCTATTATATTATTCTCGATATGCATTGTATCAAACAAATGAGCTATTTGTAGGTACTCATAGTAGGGAAACCTATTGAATTGTACAGAGTAACTTTTCATTCCTCATGGAAGCCCATTAATGCCTTGATGACATTTATGAAAAATAATTAATGAGATTACAACAATAATTCTTAGATACAATAAACAAAATTCGATACAAATTAAAATTGTAAAACATTAATATATATGCATACACATAGACTAAATGATTACCTTGACGTTTTAATCTATTATATTCTAACTTCCATAGGTTAGGTGTAATTCTTCGTGGTTTTATTCCAGTTTCTTCTTTCAAATTGAAAATATGTTTGTATGTAGTTCAATACCTATGGTTCTTAGGGAGGAAGTTCTTATACTCATAAAATACCTCCTTTCCTAAACTTCTTGAACGACGTGATTCCATCCTAGGATCACAAACTGGACATGCAAATTTACCCTTTCTTTGAAGACCTACAAGATTATATGGATTAATGTCAGTATTATTTATATAATGAGGAATTGATATTTAAGAAGCATGCATCATATTTTCATAAAATTATATACTATTAAAGTGCATCAGTATGTTACGTACCACAAAAATGTGTTATCCCTGGGGAATCATGAATTGCCCATGTAAATATTCCATGGAATTGAAATTGCTTTTGCCCTATTGGTCTAGAGATGTCGTACATAGTGATGTCATCCAATAAATTTAGTAGCTCATCGACAAGAGACTCAATATATACATTCATATATTTCACTTGGTACTTACCTAATTGGGTGAAAGTACACATAATTAGTACATTGTATATATATAACTAATTATGCAACGAATAAGAAAAAGAAAATACAACGTTTGAACTAATTTTGTAAACAAATACTTGGAACAATCATTTCCAACATTGTGCGCTCCCTCTTTATTAACATCTGAGGAAGGTTATTTTTTATAAAAAAAAATAGGCCACACTGAGTAAATAGACCTGATCTCACCAAATGGATTGACATCGTCAGCTTCCAATGAAATCCTAGCATTACGAGGTCTTATTTAAACATGGTCATCTTTCTTCAATGTTCCTAAATGCAAAACCATCTGTGGGAATTCCAAGAACACCATCTTCACTTATGTGTCATGCATGGTAATCCATACACTATGCAATGCTTTGGCACCTAAACAATGGTTGCAAATGTGTAATTATCAGAAAATATGACGAAGATGTTGGAATATTGAGAGGGAGGGGGGTGAATCAGTATTAACACAATGATTGATTTTTAACCATAATATGTTTTGTTTAACTTTATGAGTTGTTCATCAATAGCTTTCAAAACATCATTGTTGGAGTTACTTCACACACCTAGGATTTCTTTTTCCTAAGGATTTTTCTTGTTTTTTAGTCATTATCTAGTCTCCTATATTTTAGGGGAGAATATTCCACGTGGAGAATATTCTCTTTAGTTGACGCTTCAATTTGACTAGTTGAGTTGAGTCTAGATGTTGCATTGGTTTTGTCACCATGAAACATTGTGATCATCACCATAATGGTGCATTACCATTGATTCCTTGATCTAATCCTCACTACACTCTATTCAGCTAGTTAACTGAATACTGGTTGACTAGTTAACTCAACTAGGTGGCAGTTCACTCCCGTAATTGCCTGAGAGACTAGACTAGGTGGCAGTTCACTTCCGTAACTACTAGTGTGTGTCCAGATCACTCTAGACCACTACTATGGCGCATTTTTTATCCTCTAGTGTGTATTCATTGAGTCATACCGAGTATATCTTGTGTAAATTATTCATTATTCATTACAATTAATGAGAATTCTTCCATTCATTTCTCTCTTACTTCTTCTTTCTCAATTTCTCTCTGCAAATGTGTGTGGTATTTTCTAGCTAGATATATTTTGTGTAGGTTCAACACATTTACATGGTATCAGAGATGACAGACTGCCAAGCAAAATCTACACCAAATTTTTTTGCAGGTACAAAAGATTGAAGACAGTGGAAAGATGGATTTCCCAAAAGAATTCATTCTTACACCTTACAACTACTTTGCATGGAAGGAGAAAATAGTCATACATCTCTGAACCAGTGGATTGTGGAGGTTAACCTTGAATACAGACACAGAACCGACATCAGCCATATAAAAATCCAAGTACTTAAATCGAATGGATGAAGCATTTAGAACAATTTGCAGTCTGATTTCTCTCGATCTCCTTTTTCACATATCTTCCTGTAAGACTCCCAATGAATCTTGGACCACCTTGGAAGGGATATTTGTAAAATAGGATGATATGAGGGGACACATGTTGGAGGTGGAATTTCTTACATTGGATCCAAAAATATTCGACAATATCCAATATTTCTTTACAAAATTCAAGGATTTACTGTCGCAACTCAAAGCCTACGGGGTTGATAAATCTAAGGAGGAGAAACAAATGGTTCTCACCATTGTCTCCAAACTTGGTCCTGAATTCTTTGTGTTCGTGTCCACATTTCATTCAGTTGGATTCACCTCTGGAGCCACCTGGAAGATGCCTTCTCTTGAGGACTTTATCGAATCCTTGACACAAGAGCAAACCAAGGTCATCAACATGGGAAAAATCAAAGGCCCAAAGGCACATGCACTTACTGTGCAAGATATCAGCCATCAATATCATAAATCTAAAGATAAAGGAAAAAGGAAATCTCATGCAAATATGAAGAAGGAAGGGTACTCAAAACCCTTCACCGATGCCTCTAGATCCAAAGGGGAAAAGGAAAGAAAATGGGAGAAATGCACATATTGTCACAAAGGATTCCATCCAGAATCCGCATGCATGCAAAAAAATATAGATCTAATGACTCAAATACTTTAGAAAAACAACTTTGGAGATCACATCCCTTAGGGTGCCAAGAAGAAGAAGCCATAAGATCAGAATCCCAAGAAAGGAAATTCTACCCATGCCTTGATTGCCATCAACTCCTCTCACGATGATTGAATCGTAGATTCAGGAGTATCACATCACATGGTTGCCTCAAAAGAAGTCTATTCTTCATTGGATGAATTCAATGGTCCTCCTATTTTGATGGGGGACAACTCTTCAGTTGAAGTCACCGACAAAGGAAGGATTGACCTCACCAACGAAAGCTTCGAGATTGTGTTGCATGTTCCCAAACTTTCCGTCAACCTTCTCTCTGTGTATGAGATGACGAATTTCGTCATCGGAAAGAAATTCATATTCACACAAAATGTTGTGGACATCTATGACATGCAAACCAACTCCAGGGTTGCTACCGGTGAGGTAAATTATCAATCTAGATTGTATACATTTTCTAAATTTATTGAACCAGACTATGCTTTACTGCTTACCCATGCTGATGAAAGTAGTAGGATATGGCACGAAAGGTTTGGACATTTTAATTTTAGATATATGCAACAAATTAGAAAGAAAATATTGGTTGATGGTCTACTAGACATCCATTTCTCCAAGGAAGTATGTGAGGGATGTGTTCTTGGAAAACACCCTCAAGAGAAATTCGATGAAGGAAAGTCTTAGAGAGATTTTGCGCCTTTAGATATGATCCATAGTGACCTTATGGGTCCTTTTCTGCATCCATCTATCAACAAAGCGAGGTTTTTTCTCATTTTTTTTTATGATTTCTCACGTTTTACATGGATTTACTTTCTCAGGAAAAAACCCGAGGTCTTTCAACACCTCAAAGATTTCAAAGCTCTGGTTGAGACATAGTCTGGAAAGAAACTAAAGTCCTCCGAAATGATAACGGGGGAGAGTATTTCAATCATGAGATCCATAATAGTTTCCATGAGGCAGGGATTCAGTTGCAGCACACAGTTCCCTATACTCCACAACAAAATGGAGTTGTTAAGCAGAAAAACAGATCTCTAAAGGAGATGGCATCTTGTATGTTGCATGCAAAGTCACTACCACAGAGACTATGGGCCGAAGCACTTAATTGTGCAACATACATCTAAAACAGATCTCCCCATAGATCTATCAAGGATAAGACCCCCTACGAGGCTTAGAGCAGCCTCAAACTGGAAGTGACCCACTTTCGTATTTTTGGTTCACGTGCATGGGCCTATATTCCCTCTGAAAAGAGGAAGGAACTTGATCCACATATCACTGAGTGTATTTTTATTGGATACCCTGATGGTGTGAAGGGATATAGACTTATTGATATTTCCTCATACCAGCTCATCATTGATCAAAGTGTAGAATTCAAGGAAAGTGTCTCGCATGTACCTCAACAGCCGCATGCAAACACCTTCATTCTTCCACATGTCTGAGATGATGAGCATGCACATGCTGAATCTTCTCCAGATAAGAGTTATGATTCAGAAGACTCATATGAGTCATATACAATGTTTGTAATATTCTAGATATAAAAAGTATGCAGAACAAAAATAAATAGCTAGAAATGGCAGATGAACAACAATATAACTAGAACAACACCACGATAATACCAAAATGATAACAAAATAACACTAGAAATAACACTTTGATTACCGAGAGAAATGTTCACTTGCCTCTTCGACGGGGAAACCTCCAGCAGAGCATAGCTCTATTACAATATTATCCAAGGCAAAAGTTCTCATACCCTCGACTCTTATTTATACTAAATATGTCTATCAAAAGAACCATCTAGAGGAAGATCCTTATAGAAGCAGAAGCTTCTATTAGGTATTCTTACATTGGACTTATTCTTCCTTATTGCTAGGCCTTATTAATATTGACCTTTATTACATGGAAATATATTATTCTACCTACATGAGGGGTTAGATTGCTAACATGTCCTCCCCCTTAAAAATAGCCTTGTCCTCAAGGCTTGAGATGGGGAAATTGTTGTAGAATGATAGTTGGTTCCCAAGTGGCATCTACTGGAGTTGTATCTTTCCATTGGACTAACACTTCCTTGATGGTTCGTTGATGCAGTCGATGCTCACGCTGGTCCAAAAATGCTTGTGGTTTTATCCAAATGGAGCCTTCTTCGTTCAACTCAAGTAGGTTGGTTTGAGTTTGGCACTTAGTTCCAATCACATTCTTTAAGCAGGAAACATGAAAAATAGGATGGAGCTTAGAATGACTGGGAAAAGCTAACTGATAAGCCACTTGTCCCACACACTTGAGAACGGTATAAGGACCATAAACTTTGGGCGCCAGTTTCTGAAAATGGTCAGCCTTGAGGGAATTTTTCTTGTAAGGTTGCAGTCGAAGAAACACATGATCCCCTTCTGCAAATTGACATTCAGAGAGACCTTGATCTACTTGTTTTTCATGCGATTTTGGGCCATGACTAAATTCTCTTTGAGGGTACGAAGAATAGATTCTCAAACTGTAAGCGTTTGGTCAATCGCTTGGACCTTCGAGACACCTGGAAAATATGAGAGGAATGAAGGTGGATTTTGTCCATATACTGCTTCAAAAGGAGTCATGCGCGTAGTTGTATGGTACAAAGTGTTGTACCACCATTCAGCTAGTGGTAACCATTGAGCCCATTGATTCTGCCTTTCCAATGCAAAACACCTCAAATATGTTTCCAAACATTTTCTGACAACTTTAGTTTGACCATTAGTCTGGGGATGATAAGATGTGATGAGATGCAATTGGGTGCCTTGTAGCTTGAATAGTTCTTGCCAAAAATTGCTGGTGAAAGTTGGATCATGATCAGAAACAATAGAATGTGGCATGCCATGAAGCTTGAAGACCCGATCCATGAAAAGTTGAGCCACATTAGATGGTGTAAATGGGTGTTGAAGAGCACAAAAATAAGCATACTTGGAAAGACGATCAACTACCACCATGATGACTAATTTATTGCCTGATTTAGGTGAGCCGATAATAAAATCCATAGAGATATCCCGCCAAACAACAAGTGGAATGGGAAGCGGTTGTAGTGTGCCAAGAGATTTGACAGTTTCACCCCTATTGTGTTGGCACACATCACATTTAGCTACAAAATTAGGAATGTCTTGTTTCATAACTTCCCAGAAAAAAGAATGTTTGACCCGGTCATATGTTTTGGTAAACCCGAAGTGCCCAACTGTGGGTGTAGCATGAAGCTTAGAAAGTACCGCACATTTAATTTTTGACTGTTTACTTAAATACAAACGACCTTTGTATCGAAGCTCATCATTGAGCCAAGAGTACCCTGGGGAAACTGGAGAATTGGACTGTAATTGTTGTATCAGATGCGAACTTTTGGGATCGTGTATCCATTCTTGGCGAATAGCTTGGAGCCAATCTAGTATAATTAAAGAGAGAGAAAAAAGAGACCCTTCATCTTCATATTTTCTAGAAAGTTCATCAGTAACCACATTGTCTTTTCCTTTTTTGTAAATGATCTCATAATCATATGCAAAGAACTTAGTCACCCATTTTTGTTTCTCAGGGGAGGAAAGGCGTTGTTCCAAAAAATACTTGAGGCTTTGATGATCTATCTTAATTTGGAAGTGTTTCCCCAATAGATAAGGTCGCCAAAGATCCACAACATGCAGAATAGCCAACATTTCATTTTCATAGATTGATTTGCCCAAATTTCTCCTGGATAGTTGTTTGTTGGTAAAGGCCAAAGGCTAACCCTCTTGCATAAGGACATTTCCAATTCCTTTCCCGGAAGCATCAAATTCCATGACAAAGGTCTTTATGAAATCAATAAGGGCCGGGACTGGAGTGGTGCACATGGCCATCTTCAAGGTTTGAAAAGTCTGAGTAGTTGCAGGAGTCCAAGTGAAAGAATTATTTTTAAGGAGTGTAGTGAGAGGTGTCGCAATCTTTCCATAATTATTAAAAAACTTGTGATAATAACTTTTTAAACCCATAAATCCCTGCAAGATTTTGAGAGACTTTGGGTGAGGCCAATATTGCATAGCTTCAATCTTTTTAGGATCCACCCTGACACCATCCTTGCCAATAAGATTACCCAAGTACTCTACTTCTGAGGCGCCAAAATCACATTTAGATTGTTTGAGGAAAATTTGGTGCTAAGAGAGTAGATGGAGAACTCGATCCACATGAGCAAGATGGTCTATCCATGTTTTGTTGTATATGAGGATATCATCAAAGAAAACTAACACAAAATGACGGAGAAAAAGACGAAAGACAAGATTCATGAGGCTTTGGAAAGTGGATGGAGCATTACACAAGCCAAAGGGCATGAAAAAAAACTCATAGTGGCCCTCATGAGTTCTAAAGGAAGTCCTATGAATGTCTGCCTCTTCCATACGGATCTGGTGGTAGCCTAAATGAAGATGAAGTTTAGTAAAGAATTTGGCGCCACTCAATTCATCCAAGAGGTCATCAATGACAGGAATGGGAAATTTGTCTTTAATGGTGAGTTTGTTGAGGGCGCGGAAGTCAGGACACATGTGCTAATAACCTTCTTTCTTAAGGACCATGACCACAGGAGAAGAATAGGGGCTCGTACTAGGGCGGATAACACTTGCGTTGAGCAGTTCTTGAACCATTTTCTCAATTTCATTTTTTTGGTAAAAGGGGTGACGATAGGGACAGATATTGGGAGGAAGGATTGCTGGGACAAGGGGAATGGAATGATCATGAACACCACGGGAAGGAGGGATTCCCTGGGGAGTGGAAAAAACCATTTGATGTTTAGAGAGGATGGATTGCCGATTTTGTGGCACAGAGGGTGTCTCAATGGCTTTGATGGCTTGGAGTTGGGAAATAATGCCAGAATGACCTTTTTTGAGAAGCTTTTCCATGTGATGGGAACTAATGATCTCCGGGGAACCGACGACAATGCCTTGGAACTTATATTGTTGGCCCTCCTGGTTGAATTGCATGGTTAATTCCTTAAAATCCATGAGAGTGGGACCCAAAGTCCTTAGCCATTTTGCACCCAACACAATGTCACAACCGACCATGTCGATAGAAAACATATGAGATTTCATATGGTAGTCACCAATTTGGAGACGCACATTTTCACAATGCCCTCCACATTTCATGGACCCACCATTGGCAATCATGATTTGGAAATTATTGACTACACGGATATAGCAATTAGTTTCTTGGGCAATGCGGCGATGAATAAAATTATGGGTGCTTCCACTATCAACAAGAATGATGACCTTCCTATGCTTGATGTAACCAATTATCTTGAGGGTTTGGGGAGTAGAGAAGCCAGTGAGAGCATTTAGGGAAATGACCGGTTCTACTTCAAGAGGGTCTGATGGAGGGGTTATGTCTGTGGGTTCAGGTGGCACAAACACAAGGGGAGCCTCAACATCCTCTTTTGAAACATCTTCTGAGATGACCATAAAAATATTTTGTTCCTTACACTTGTGTCCTGGAAAATATTTTTCATCACAATTATAAAAAAGGCCTTTGAGTGGGCGTTCAACCATTTTGGCCCTGGTCAATTTCTGGATCTTCAGTGGAGTAAAAAGAGGAGTGGGAGTTACTAGTTTAGTGCAAGGAATAAAGGAGGGTTTGTGGTTTTGAGAAGAGACAACCTGTTGTGCTTCCTTAGCTCTTTTAGTAGCGTCCACCCAACTCTGAGGCCGATCCATGAGGACATGAGAATGAATCTCATCCTTGAGGCCACTGATAAAACATTCTCAGAAAAAAGCATCAGACATGCCCTCTGTACAAAAAGCCAGTCACTCAAAAGAAGTTATAAAGTCTTTCACTATGCCAAATTGTTTCAACTTTGTCAAATGACCTAAATGGTTGATGTCAGTGTTAAAGCGTTCATAAAGCTCTACCACAAAATGTGTCCAAGCCACATACCCTTGGCAGACATTTTTTCTCCATTGCCACCATTGCCAACGTTCTTGATATAGATGGAGAAAACCATACCATAGTTTGGACAACTCATCTGTAATTCCACACAAAGAGAGAAATAATGTTCCATTTGAGCTACCCAGCCAGTGGGATTTGATCCATCAAATTTGGTCACATCCACACGCGGAAGGCGTAGGTCACGCTAAAAGTGATGGGGCTGAAAATTTTGGGAATGAGAGGAAGTTTCACCTTCGATATGCAAAGGTGGGTCAGATAAGGGAAGATCTGCAGGGATATGCAACTTAGCATAGATCATCGTAGCGACAGATTCAATATGGGTAGTAATGTTTTGTTTGACCTCTTGTCTGATTTTCTCGATTGAGGTAGCGACTGAAGTCGTGATGGAGGAATACATTTTTTGATTGATGGAGAGAATATTGGCATTGATCTGTTGCACTTCTTGTTGGGGTTTTGTGAAATTAGAGTGCAAGGTATTGAAGTGAGCTTCCAAGTCTTGGCTACGGGTATGGGCCATGATGACTAGGGAACACAAAAAGGAGCCGGTGGGACCACAGATAAAATGGGTTATGGGTGAAGTGTATCACAACGATCAGGGAAATGAGGTGAATCCAATGGGGTAAATCCCAAATAAGGGTGTTGGAAGGAGGTTGGTCCACAAAAACAAATTTTCTGAAAAATGATAGGTATGACTGTGATCCGGGTGAAGAGAGAAAACCAACGGAATAGGTATCAAATAATGGTGCCAACAAGATCTGAAGAATACTGCAGTGATGAAATGTCCAAATGCTTAACATGAACAAATGTGTAGTAATTTCACAACTCGAATACATGAGACACAATTGTGTCGCAATAGATCTTGTTTGTTCTGTTTTCATTTCCGTCCCAAGGGTTAGGTATTCAAGGGTTCTACAGACAAGGGTTTTCCCTGTGTTATAGCTCTCTGATATTCATGTGGGGTCCAACAATAGTACTCGGCCCAATATCTCAGGGCACGAACTAAGGACGTTAGACTGTACCCTTATTCGTACTACTCAACTACCCAGGTACTAGAGAGTATCTTCCCGAGTGTTGTTCTCAATGGCACTATAGCAGTCAGGCGGCCAATCGGTTTGTCTAGGGAGGGCTTCAGGAGATCTAGGTTGATCCATATACAGGTGTTGTTTGATGTGCTACCACTCGAAGGGGTACCAACAAGGGTTATAAGAGTGGCCAACAGATGTGCGCTTAAGTACCACTTGTATTTCCTGCATGTATGAATCCCTGACCACGGGTTTATGCACATAACGACAGATCTTTGTAGCTTTAAGACGTCGAAATACGTCTCTACCCTGAAAAAAATTAACCCACAACTTTCTGCTGAGGAAGGTGCTCTGATACCACTTTTAATATTCCATATATAAAAAGTATGCAAAATAGGAATAAATAGATAGAAATGGCAGATGAACAACAATATAACTAGAACAACACCACGATAATACCAAAATGATAAGAAAATAACACCATAAATATCACTTTGATTACTGAGAGAAATGTTCACTTTCCTCTTCGAGGAGGCAACCTACAACAGAGCAGAGATCTATTACAATAATATCCAAGGCAAAAGTTTTCATACCCTCGACTCCTATTTATACTAAATATGTCTATCAAAAGAACCATTTAGAGGAAGATCCTTCTAGAAGCGGAAGCTTTTATTAGGTCTTCTTACATTGGACTTATTCTTCCTTATTGCTAGGCATTATTAATATTGACCTTTATTACATGGAAATATATTAATCTACCTACATGAGGGGTTAGGTCCCTAAAAGAGTCAGTACAATCAGATGTAGAGTCAAATAATCCATATGGAGTTGCAGAGCCAAAGCAGAGGCCCAAGTGGGCACAAACTACTCTTCATGATGCAGGGGATCTCGTTGGTGATCCATCCGATACTAGGAGGACTCGATATGATTTCAAGGAGCCTCCTGCTGCACTCACTGCCACTGAACCATTTCCCTCTAGGCTTATTTTCTTGGTTAAGTCCTCATATCCACATTCTTATGGTGAGGCTGCTGGAAATCCCTTTTGGGAATCCGCCATGCAGGAGGAGTACAACTCCCTACTCGATAACTAGACTTGGGATCTGGTTCCCCTTCCTTCTGGGAGGAAAGTGTTAGATGCAGATGGGTCTACAGGACCAAGAGTGTAGTGGATGGACATATTAGCAGATACAAAGTCAGGCTTGTTGCCAAAGGATTTCAGGAGGTGCATGGAATTGACTATGATGAGACCTTCGCTCTAGTAGCGAAGATGGATTCCATACATTTGGAACTTGCCATTGCGGCAAACAAGGGATGGGCATTCCATTAGATGGACATGAAGAATGATTTTCTTCACGATGATCTCTCTAAGGACATCTATATGGAGCAGCCCTAGGGATTTATGCAGGACTCATCTCTGGTTTGTCGACTGAAGAAGTCTTTTTATGGTCTGAAGCAAGCTCCGAGGGAATGGTAGGCCAAGATGGAATCCTACCTGTTGTCACAGAACTTTGTACATTGTAAATCAGACCCGAATGTATACATGCTCAAGACAGTTGATTCACTTCTACTCTTAGTTCTGTATGCTGATGATTTATTGATCACCGGTTGCTCGACTTCAACGATTGCTGCAGTCAATAGGATTCTACATGACAAGTTTTTGATGGAATACATGGGTCTGCTACACTTCTTCCTTGGACTTGAGATCAGTCAGGATGCATTAGGCATCAAAATGTCTCAGGCCAAGTATGCACAAGATCTCCTTGAGAGATTTCACATGACATACTGCAAGTCTACTCCGACTCCTTTCCTATCAGGGGTAAAACTTGAGGATGACAAGGACACTTCATTGGTTGATAGCACATTGTACAGACAACTAGTGGGGAGCTTGTTGTATCTCACACACTCCATACCATACCTCTCCTATGTAGTTGGTGTAGTTTCCAGGTTCATGCAGGAGCTGCATGAGCTACTTTGGAAGGCTGCAAAGTGTATCATTTGATACGTACATGGCACCATAACCTTTGGGATTCATTATGAAACAAACTCTACATTAGATCTCATCAAGTTTACTGATTCTGACTAGCCTAGCGATAACAATGATCGCAAGTCCACATCTGGTTACTCACTCATTCTTGGTTCCAGACCTATTTGTTGGTCAAGCAAGAAGAAAGCTTCCATTGCTCTATCTTCAGCTGAGGTAGAGTATAGAGGGATCATTAACATGATCATTCAGGCTATGTGGCTACAACATTTTCTCACTGAGTTGGGAATTCAGTTTCATCGGTTGATCGTCATCTGATGTGACAACCAAAGCATACTGAAGTTCTATAGAGATCCATTTCATAGGCAGCGGATGAAGCACATCAAGATCCACATTCACTACATCCGATACTTAGTACACGAGGGGATCATCGACCTACAGTTCTATCCTTCAAAAGAATAGATGGCATACATCTTCACCAAGACCTTCACTGAGCAAAAATTTCATTCTCTCTGAAGTCGTCTTGGAGTGAAGGACACAATTTCCTAGCAACTGCAGTTCTTATTTTTACATACATTGTACCTTGAGGGGGGGTTTCCCATGAGGTTTTCCCTCTTTCCTCACTTTATTTCAGTGTATATTTTGTATTTGGGTACTTAACATGACCTCATTTCTGGGACCCATTCTTTATTTTCACCATAGTGATGTTCAGGGGGGGTGTTGGAGTTACTTCACACACACCTAGGATTTATTTTTCCTAAGGTTTTTCCTTGTTTTTTAGTAATTATTAGTCATTATCCAGTCTCCTGTATTTTACGGGAGAATATTCCACCTGGAAAATATTCTCTTCAGTTGGCACTTCAGTTTGACTAGTTGAGTTGAGTCTAGATGTTGCATTGGTTTTGTCACCATGCGACATTGGGATCATCACCATTCTAATGCACACTTGCCTTCAGATCATCACTAGAATGGCACATTACCCTTGATTCCTTGATCTACTCCTCACTACACTATGTTCAATCAGTTAACTGAAGGCTGGTTGATTGGTTAACTGAGTTAGGTAGCAGTTCACTCCCGTAACTACCTGAGAGACTAGACTAGGTGGCAGTTCACTCCCATAATTGTTGGTGTGTGTCTGGATCACTCTATACCACCATTATGGCGCATTGGTTCTCCTCCAGTGTGCATTGATTGAGTCATACCGAGTATATCTTGTGTAAATTATTCATTATTCATTACGGTTAATGAGAATTATTCCATTATTTTCTCTCTTGCTTCTTCTTTCTCAATTTCTCTCTGCAAATGTGTGTGGTATTTTTTAGCTATATCTATTCTATGTAGGTTCAACACATTTATAATCATAAGTAGTGTAAATGAACAGTGAACAATAAGCAACCACACAAGTACATTGTACACCAACATTTTACGTGGAAACCCAATGCAGGAGAAAACCACAGAATTCGTTTCTTATATGTTATAAGAAATGCATTCATATGAAGAACCAACTTCCTTGTTTTCCATTTAAAACTAGAAGGAGGCTTCAACCCCCTATTTTTTCAAGCTCCAACCTAAAGGAGGATACAAATCCCTTAGTTTTTCGGCACCAACCGGAAGGAGGTTACAACCCCCTTTCCTTGCCTCGTTGTGTCACCCTGAAATATAAGTTCCATAGTCACTGATACGTCCAATGTTTCTCCGTCACTGTCAATATCTCCCTTTGAAACCTGTCACTATAAAACCTATCACATCAACCTCATCAACCAACCAGATCTGATCATATAGCTTCCATACCCATAATCACAAGAGTATATCTCAAACCAACATCACTAATACATCTCTCAAACTTGTAACAAGAATACCATCATCCATAAACCAAATATATGTCAGTGTTTCATGGAAACCTACACAGGAGATCTAGCTAAAGCATACACAAACAAAGCTTATGAAGAAAAGGAAGAGAGATACATGAATAATGAGAATCAATGCATATTATGATCTAATCAATTAGTGAGTGATCTTCACTCATATAGGCAATGGCATCCTATAATTAGGAATACATGCATAATAGTGATGGTCTAAGATTAGAAAGTCTAAAATAGAACTAGTCAATTAACTCACACTGAACTACTATTACTCCCACTGAACTAGTGTGCTGAAAATCGAAATCTCTCCAACACCCCCCCTGAACATCACTATGGAGTAAAAAATGAGTCTCGACTACTAGGCCATTTTAGGTACTCTTGTACAATGCATCTAATGAACACTGAATAAAAATGAGGAAAGAGGGAAAACCGCGTGGGAACAAAACCCCCCCTCAAAAGATAATGTATCAAAAGAAGAAAATGGCAGTTGCTAGGCAATTGTGTTCTTCACTACAAGACAATCCTGCAAAGTTTGAAACTTTTGCTCACTGAAATTCTTCATGAAGATGTAGAAATCTTTATGGATATGATGAAGTCCTTTGGAAACATATTGGGCCTTATACCTCTTGATCCCGTGGACCCATCTGCACCTGAAAATATTCCTTTCTGGTGGAAGTGGAACCAGATTCCAAGTCTGGTTCTGTAGAAGTGATTCATACTCCTTCTGCATGGTTTCTTGTCATAATGGATTTCCCACAACCCTATTGTAGTTCTATGGATCAGTAGATTGAACCATATAGAAATGCATGGGCATCACAGGTTCTGAAGCTGAAAATACATGAGAAGGCTCCTCATGCTAAGATTGAGTCCTCCTCGAATCCAATGGATTCCCTGCAAGGTTGCCTGTTGACTGAAGTGTGAACTATGCCTTCTTGTGCATATGTTGAAGCTTTAGCATTGGGTTCTTATCTGGCTATACTACCTTCTTATTTCCATGTACATAATCTGAATGTATGGAATCATCTCTGATGTATGAAATTGATGGAAGAACAAGAGTATATGCATGTTGCACTGGAGGTGCATGCAAAGTACTCTCCTTATGTGTAAGTAGAATAGAGGAGTCATCATCAGAAAACTTAGTGAATTTATACAACCTTGACTTGTGATCCACCTCACCAATTGCAATGATGGAATTTTCATGCATGACAATCATTGAAACTGAATCTAATGTAAATTCAACCTTTTTACCTTTCTGAGTGATCTGATAAACTAAGAGCAGATTCATAGAAATCTTTGGAACATGTAAAACATTATCAAAACTTCCATTGTGGAGTTATACTCTCCCTACTCCTGTTACTTCTACTGGAGTATCATCCCCCATGAGAATAAGGGGTCTTGAGCATGGACTCAAAGAAGATAAAACTTCATCTTTTGCTGCCATATGATGGGATGCACCTGAATCTATAATCCATGAATCGGATGAAGAGTTAATTGCAACCAGAGCATGATGATTACCTTTCTTAGGAGCAGGATACTCTTCCTTCTGCTTCTTGACTCCCTCTAGAATGAATTTTCCAAGGTTGTTCTGTTGAAGTTTTTGTGCCATAAGATCGATCTGTTTCTTCATGCATGTGGATTCTTCATGATTCGGTTTATTGCAGTAAGTGCACTTCTTTCCCTTCTTCTTCTTCTTGGAATCTGAAGAGTCTTTAGAACCTGAAGAATCATTAAAGGGTTTGGAATATCCCTCCTTCTCATTCTGTTTGGATGACCCTTTTACATCATGCATGGTGAGTGCATGTGCTTTGGGATCTTTCATGAGGCCCATATGTATGAGTTTTGTCTGCTCTTGTGGAAGAGACTCAATGAACTGAGCCAACGTAGGCATTTTCCAATTTGTTCCAAAAATACATCTGCCAGAATGGAAATTAGAGACATATACAACGTATTCTGGTCCTAGCTTGGACAATATTGTTAGAATAAGTTGTTTCTCTTGTGTAGACTTATCAATACCACATTCACCCAAGCTCAATAGCAAAGATTTAAATTTAGTAAAGAAATCTTGTATATTATCAAAAATTTTAGGGTCTAAAGTATTCAACTCTACCTCAAGCATATGACCTCACATCTCATCTTACTTTCCAAAGAGTCCTTTCAGGGTGGTCCTGTTAAGAACCAAGATAGATTTACAAATATAACAACTACAAATACTGAATACACAATAGATCCACAAAGCAAGATAGAAGAAACCACACAATATTATTACCAAACCCTTGAGGTAGGGCAACACCATACAATGGATCCTATTATGGAAGGGATCCTCTCTTGTTCACTTGCCTCTTCGAG